>CM062291.1:471384158-471839269 GCA_031216915.1 Pictodentalium vernedei
CGCGCTAAAGGCAAGGAAGATTTCACACAAAAAGTCAATCATCAATGACTGATCATGACCAGTCTTTTCGCCGCCCATCAAATCTGTCGTAATTTTTACGATACACATCACAATAATGTTGATGATACAATCAGCGTGATGGTATTACAACGTAAAACTCTACTCACAGTTGTGATAATTGGTTCTGTTGTGTAGGCTAATATATGTTTAACAAGTATCATATGATAATATAATTAATAGTGAAGTATCATTTGGCATTTAGTTTGGGTTTCGGGATTTGTTGCATTACTGCTGTTTTATGCTATGACAATGGATGCATGTCTGACTCTATCGTATCAGGAAAATTTACCATATTATCAGTGTGCGCGCTTAAGCTTCAGGCGCCCCGTGGGACAAACATTTATTAAATTTATAAATAAGTGTTGGGAAGGTGGTGGACTGTCGCTCCACGTGTAACAGAAGTGATTGATATCTTGGTTTTTGGTCACTTCGTCTTTATCAACGATTATAAAAAATATAAACTTCATCACGCAGGACGCTAATGTTAACTGTATTTCTGAAAGTCTACCTGCATGATGTACTGTGCATTTATGTAACAACATTAGTACTGGATGTGGAGATCGTGCCACGTGCGGGGGGGGGGGGGGGGGAGGGGGGGGGCTTAATGGGAAACCTAGGGAGGACGTCATAGTCACGTGACCCAGTTACACCAAGTTAGTCACGTGACCCAATTAACTCGGCATACATGTTATGGGAAACCAAGCACTGGTGATTACTTGGACGAGGGAACGAACTAGGGCTAGACATACTGGTAGTGTTAGAGTAGTACCTGTAATAGGCACAAAAGTAGGACCAGTACTCCAGTATAATAGAACATACTTACGATCCTATAGCACTACGTGCTACTACTAAAAAGTCTAGATGGGGAGTACAAGTCCGTTACCGGCGTTACGGTTGTTTTGGGCGCATTTTGGTGATTTGGAGGGATTGTCGGCTTGTTTGTGGTAATTCTACAAAGTAAAACTACTCTTGTACAAAGGAACGTACCCGTTGTTGAAAAAGAAGGATGTGTGAGGAATCCTTTTCAAATAGTCGTTTTGGGTGGTTTGGATGGATTGGTGGGTCTTTCTGGGCAATCAGATTTACTCCTATTCAGAACGAACAAACCCTCCGCACATACCCCTGTCTTGGTGTAGGTCATTCAGGCTCATAGCAACCACGTGCTGCAGTAGAAATCAAGTTGGCGGCCTCCATCAGACAAAATGGCCGACATAAATACTATCACCGTAACAACACGCGCTGCGCATGCGCACTAGGACCACGTGTCACTATGGAGATGATGTCACAATATGGCCGCTTCCGCGAGCTACCTTGACGATGTAACATGACGTAATTGGGTCACATGACTGTGACGTCACTTCTCAGGTCTCCTCACTAGGTCCCCACAATGTGGCAAATAAGGCCAAGTGGCCGAAAGCTCCAGTTACTGATTGATTTTATTATATAAAATGTCACACTATCTACCTACCCACTCAAAAATGTTGGCAGGCTGACTGGGAACATAGTTTATTAAGTGGCCAAAAAGCCCTCGGGGATTGAAATTTTTATCCAATTTTACCGGGGATACTCTCCGCCACCACCTGTATTTCTATTAGCATCCCACCTTACGTCTTCGGCATATATGACGCCCCTTGCTTAAGTATATCCAAAGGGTAGACACTTTTAAGCCGCCACTGGACCCAGTGGAAGTAACGCAGGTATGTTGAAATATTAGACAGTCGAGATAATAATTCATAGCTTAGAGTTTTTAAAAATTTCGTTGTAATTAACTGCTGTATTGTTAGAAGTTTGCAGGGATTTATCCAAACGCTGTATCGAACTCAGAAATAGAGACAACCAAAAGTAAAAAAAAAAAAACCTGTTAGAGAAAGAGTCATGGGAATTGTAACCAAAATCGGCGAGAGGAGGTCAAAAGAAAGAGGTCTTTGTGTGGCCTGCGTGACAGAGAAAAGACAGGTTTTGAAGAGTACCTTGACAATTGGTCCATTGTAAGACGAGGGGTGTTCAAGCTGAGATCGCGATCACTGGAGATTAGGGAGGATTGGGAAAGACGGTGGCGAAGTACAGCCAAATGTGTAACTTGGGCGTAGGGTGACCTTGAAATGCGTTTTATTAGGAAGTCCAAAATCTCAATCTTCAAGATCAAAATTCACTGGCAGTAGGATAATGAGGATGTGGGACGGGAGAATAAAGGACGTGGTTAGTAGTTGACACAAATGCGATGGTTAGTATGCTTATTGGAGGGCTTGTGAAGAATGCCGTCAAAGGTATTTTTGAATTTGAAAATAAATTTCAGAAAAAAATCACGTGACTTCCGGTGTCGAATTGCCCCTTGAAATGCAACTGTACTACCTTCTGGGAATGTTTGAACTGATATCAACAATCAAACAAAATGTCAAACGCGTTCGTTTTTTCTTGCAACCCTACTCGCATCTGAGCTTTGCGTGATATTTACATGGACACATCGCTCGAATTCTGTCCATTTGGAGCTTTGTCAATATGCTCAGATGAAAATCTCATTATTTCGGATCGAACGCTCCTGATTTCGTGGCAACTTGTTCAATTTAGCGAATTGGGTAATCAAGCGAATGATTGATTACCTTGATCGAAAAAACGCAGATATAACTGAGGAGCTTATTGGTTGTATAGAGAAGTATATAAACACGTAGCTTGTGAAGTATCAAGACGAACAGAAACGCTGTTTTGAGTTATCCAAAGTTTTAGGTGTTGTAAAAGTGATGAAAAGTTGACTTGAAAGCAGTTGTGAAATTTGCTTGCGACATATTTGTGATATTTTTAGTGGATATGATTGAGGAATGTATTGAGATGGTCCTCAGTGTTTACATTAGCTCTCTTGACAGGCAGACCTTTCGTGACAGTCATGGAAAGCATGTACCCCTTGATTTTCATGATGTTTTCCTGTATTGATTACAAGTACATGACATATGTAGGATATTCAATCTTCATTTCGACATAAACCCTTGTGACTTAATGATTGAATATGGCAAATGCAAATGTAAGAAGACATTTGTCTAAAGCAGACATGTGGCGGGCCGTAGGGGTGGTGGAGCAAGGCGCTACCCATCGTCAGGTGGGTGAAGCCCTTGGTGTGCATCATGCGGTAATCACCAGAGCCTGGGCAAGATTTCAGCAGTATGGCACACCAGTAAGACGGCATGGTGGGGGCAGAGACAGGGCAACATATGCATTTGAAAACCTGTTTTGATCATTCGAGCCCATAGGAACCGCTTTGCCACAGCAACCCAGCTTGGCAGTGACCTTCAGAATGCATCCGGGGTAAATGTTTCGACGCAGACTATCCGGACAAGGTGGTCTCCGATCGAGAAGACCATGTGTTCGCAGTCCGCTGCCCCAGAACCACCATCAGGCATGATGTGAATGGGCCATGGACCACGTAGGATGGACCAAGATTGGCGACCTGTCCTTTTACAGATGAGTCAGAGTACTGTTTAGACCCCACAGATAGGCGTTCCAGGGTATGGAAAAAAACAGGAGAGCAATTCTATGCAGCCAGCATTGCTGAGCATGACCGCTATGGTGGATTTGGCACGGCATCAGCTGGATGGACGTACATAGCTCTGTGTCCTTGAACGTGAAACATTGACTGCACAACGGTATATTGATGAGGTCCTAGATGTCCACATCAGATTGTATGCAAGTGCAGTGGGCCATTTTGAAAGACGATAATGCCCGTCCGTATGTTTCCCATACTGGCGGAGAGTACCGATAGAGGGAGGAGGTTGAGCGCATGGACAGGCCAGCAAGATCTCCTGACCTCAATCCAATCGAACATGTCTGGAATGAGTTGCACATTGCAATTTCAGCGCGTCCAGTCCAGCCAAGAAGTGTCCAGGAAAGCTGTCGAATACCCAACGCCAAAGTGTAATTACTTTGTTACCAAAACCAAACAAACCACGTCATCAAATTAAAAATTTGAGGCCGATATCGCTACTGAACACATCTTAGAAAATTTTGTCAGGTATTTTAGCAAATAGGCTTAAAGATCTGCTGCCACTAATAATACATAAGGATCAAACAGGTTTTTTAAAAGGGCGCTACATATGTGAAAATATTAGATTCATTTCTGGTGTTCTTTTTCAGACATAAAAAGTCAATATTGCAGGGCTTCTCCCCTTGGTTGATTTCGAGAAGGCATTTGATTCCATATCATGGTCATTTATCGATATTAAAGGCTTTGGAATTTTTTAATTTTAGCCAGTGCTTTAAATCTTACATACATACGCTCTATAATGATATCTCATCCTGCATTGATGCAAAATCTCAGATTTCACATTTTTTCCATTAGGCGGAGGCTGCAGGCAAGGGGACCCATTGTCACCGTACATATTCTTAATATGTGCAGAAATTTTAGCAATTATGATTATGCCATCCAAAGTAATAATGGGTATAAAAGTAGGAAATATTGATGTTAAGATATCAAAATATACTGACGACACATCACTTTTGTTGGATGGATCACCCCAGTCACAGGAGGCAGCGATGAACACACTGGCTGCTTTCAAACATATTTCGGGTTTAAAAATAAATTATAATAAAACCCAGGCAGTTTGAATCGGCAGTAAAATGGATTGTACTGACAAAATTTGCGATAGGTGGAAAATTATCTGGATCGATGAAACATTTAGCGTATTAGGTATCGAGTTCACTCAAAGTTTTGATAAAACTGTCCACATAAATTATACTAAAAAACCAAGGGAGGTGAGAACAACTCTACTGCAGTGGTCAAAACGTAATCTCTCGTTGCTAGAAATTATTATTATTTATTTATTTATTGGTGTTTAAGGTCACATACTTATGCACAATGGCTAATCGTGACCGTGACAGTTTTACGGGTGGAGGAAGCCGGAGTACCCGGAAAGAACCACCGAGCAACGACGAGCAGCTGTCAGCTCTCCAACATCGTAACTCTGAACTCTGCACCGCATCACAGGCAGGGTTAGATTGGTTGAAGACATGCGCACCATCGACGTGCAGTACGCCTCAGTACACAGCGTCATCGTGCCCCCATGTAGGCAATCGGGGTGAAGTGTCGTTGCTAGAAATAACGGTAGTAAAATCTTTAGTGGTCGCAAAACTGGTTTATCTTTTTATTGTTCTTCCAAATCCCCCCAAAGAAACCATTGACGAACTAAATAGGGCACTTTTTTAAATTCGTTAGGGTAAATGGGCCTGACAAAATAAAGCGAATTCCTTTCATCCAAGATTACGATCAGGGCGGATGTAAAATGATTCAACTGAACGCTTTTATTAATTCTTTAAAGATATCATGGGTAAGTCCCTTTATCAAAAATTATTCAAGTTGAAAAGAAATTTTCGTAAACTCTTCTCCCCTTTTAAACAGGGATTGGTATCTTGCCAGCCCCGACATATTGGATAACTATTCCAAAAATGTTAACAATCCGTTCTGGAAAGACGTAATTGATGCTTGGTCATCTTTCAGCAAAAAAACTCCCCCGCGGGAGCGTAATGGTTTTTATGTACCTACATTTTAAATAACGAACATATTAAAGTAGGAAATAGACCGCTGAGAAGCACTCTGTTGAAATCGAAAGGTATCTTTTTTGTAAATGATTTTTTTAGGATCAAACGGAAAACTGTTGTCTCATGAGCAATTTAAAACGCACTTTGATATACAAATAGACTTCTTGACATACAGGGGAATACAAAATGCAATAAAATGTTTTATAAGATCACTAGGAAATGCAACTGAGCTGAACAGAATACAAAATCCCATACTCCCGCACCGGATAGAAACATTAATCTTCTCCGGGAATAACATAACTTATAAGACACTGATTATGTCACAAAAGATAAAAATCTCTTATCCAAATATGAATCCAAGTTAGGCATCGAACTGAGTGAACAATGTTGGACAAAAACGCTACTAACCCCCTTTAATGTACAGTCGACGTCAAATATAAATGGTTTCAGTATCGTATTAATACACGCATTTTAGGAACCAACACTTTTTAAAGAGGATGAACATAATTGAAGATGACACGTGTTCCTTTTGCAAAAGGGAAAAAAGAAACTCTGGTTCACCTGTTTTGTGAATGTCCACTTGTTTTATCCTTTTTGGAATGGTTTCGTCAACTGGATTTTCACACATACCGGATATTATATAAATCTATCAAAACAAGTTATTTTGTTTAGCATCCCAAATTCCGGTATGTTACCTCCCATTTTTCGCCTTTTACTCATTTTATTTATAGAACTAAAATGAAAAATGAAAAGTTAGATATTAGTTTACTGAAAAAAGAAATACTGAATTATTACAATGTAGAGAGATTAGCATATTGCCTTTTGTGTCAGTACAAAAAAATTGAAAAACGGTGGGAAAATCTAATAAATTTGATTGAAGAGTAAAACTGAATATACAACCATAATCGGATAGGTATTATTATTATTATTATTATTATTATTATTAGGACTGCTACTTACTGCCAAAATTTTCCTGAATGCATCCAGTGAAGCCTTTCGTTGGCTAATGCAACCCCAGACAAATGCCTGGAATTCAACGTCTATGCAACTAATTTGCCAACATTCAACCCTCCCCCACCCCACCCCACTCTCAAAAAGTGCCACCAACCTGCCCTTTTTAAAACATAAAACAACTATGAACCAAATATAGTAAAAAACTAGAAACGTATTTACTACATATTGTGTTCAAATTGTATATCTTTTGTACGTTGCCTTATTATGTGAATAAAAAAAAGTGTCCAGGAGCTTGGTGCCATGCTGGTCCAAGAATGGAACAACATCCCACAAAGGACCTCCAGTGACCTGATTGGGATCATGAGAAGGCGTTGTCAAGCTGTAATTAACAGTACTGGGTCTCATACTCAATATTGAAGCCATACCTGTTCGCTTCGTCAAGTTTTTGGCATATTGAAAAATTTCCTCTTTTACCAACAAAATCTATTTTCCGTGGTTATCGTATTGAAAAGCTAAAAAATAATGTCAAACACAAAAAAATTTTGATTTCTGTACTTAAATCATTTAAGATATAATTAAATAAACAATATATACACTTTTCATAACAATATTTCAACTAAAACGTAAAATAAGAAGTTGAATGTACTTAGCGCTTAGCAAACTTTGAGTAGTATAAATAATAATATACTGTGATCTGTGAGAATTGCATCCAGTTTGACCTAAACCGGCCGCTACTCCAACTCGAACCTTCCTCTGGCAACTTGGCCGAAGCCCTTCTCCAGAAAACAAGTGATTATTATTGATAAAATAGCAAACAAGTAACAGAACGGAAATTGTTTATTAATTGTTTATTTTCCACTTCAGTTTATTTTATATAAATAAATATGAAAAAACATGTTGGAAAACTAAATTATGCTGCAAAATGTTCGGAGTCTGAAAAGTGACATTACAAAAATTGAGGTAATTGCATGAGATTTGAGGGTTTTTAGCTCACCGAAGGGAGCTTAACTTATCATTGGCCGTCCATCGTCGTCATCGTCCATCGTGAACTTAATATTATCGACTTCTCCTCACAACCTATTGGACCAAATTAAACCACACTTGGAGTGTATGTCGCTTATCATATGTCAAATTAAGATTGTTCAAATCAAGTTGAACTGCCCCTCGGGAGGGCCACGCTTCTAAAGTGTGCCTAAATTTTTAAAAATCGTCTCACGAACCAGCTGTAGCAGAGACTTGATATTTGGTGAGTTGAGAGGAAGACTCAGAGTTGTTCAAGAGAAGTTCGAGGGGTTGTATTTGTCGTCGCCATGGGAGGGGCAATACTTTTTGGCTTGCTGAAAATTTCTATTTTCTAAACTGAAATGCTTATTTGAACCAAAATTAATTTGAAGGCTTATTAGGTCACAAATAGTTATTTGATGCCAATTTTTTTTCCAGGCCCATGGGAACCGCAGGAGCTAAAAATAGAAACCAATTAAAACGTCCATATCTCCAAAACTACACGGTACTGGGAAGTTTTATTTGGTGTGAGGCTTCCTTAGGCCAAAATGTTCAAATTAATGCAATATGAGGAATATTCTTTAACAATTTTCGTTTTCAGATCCACCGATCAAACTCGTTTGATATTTGGTATGCAGCATCCTTGACGGGGGTGGGGGGGTGGGGTGGGGGTGGGGGAGAGGTATTCACATTTGTACAAACCAAGTCCCTGGGTTCATATTTGGGATAACAGTGGGAGCCCAAGTTATAACTTAGTTCAAAATGAGGAATGTTCTTTAAAAATCTTCTTCAGATCCAGCAGTTGGAATGTTTTGATGTTTGGTACGCAACATTCCTAGGGGATGAGATTCACGGATGTTCAAGCCAAGTATCTGTGTTCATATGTGGGCTCCCTTTGGGCCACTGAATTATGACTTAGTTCAATATGAGGAATATTCTTCAAAAATCTTCTTCTTCACACCCACCAATAAGACTATTTTGATGTTTGGTTTACTGTATTCTTAGGGAGGTGAGATATAAGTTTGTTAAAGCCAAGTCCCTGGGTTCAAATTTGGGCTTCCTGTGGAAATTTATGCCAAACAAAAATTTCCTTCGCCCCATGGGAACCGCAGGAGTTAAAAATAGAAAAAAAAATTAAAACATCCACATCTATAAACTGCACAGCACTGATATTTTTTAGCTTGTGTGCTGCTTCCTAAGGAACAGCAGAAAGGAAAGGACCAAAACAAAAAAATTGTCATCGGTTTTATCGTAGGGTACTTTTCCAGGACCTGGTGATTTATCAGTTTTAACACTGTGAGTAATGAGAAAAACATTAAAGAATCTTCTTCTCCCATACCACTGCTCCAAAGGCTTTCACATTTCACATACAGCATCTTTGAAAGAGTCATTCACATATTTGTTGAAATTGAATCCCTGGGTCCATATATGGGCTCGCTATAGGAGCCCAATTGTTCAGATCACTGCAACATGAGGACTATTCTTTAAAAATCGTCTTCCGATCCACCAATCAGAATCTTTTGATGTTTGGTATGCAGCATCCATGGGGTGAGATTCAAGTTTGTTCAATTGAGTCCCCGACTTAATATTTGGACTTTCTATGGGTGGGGTGAGGGTTACAGGAGTGGGAGGGTGCATGTTACGTTCAGGTTTGTTCAAATCCATTCCTCGGTGTTTTTCCATACACTTTGCCGTTCAAGACTCCATTGCTTTGTAGTGTTGCTGAACCATATCTAACTGAATGTGACCCCAAATACTTCTTTGAACCACTTTGGCAGGTGAACGATTAAGGCCACTTGAGGCCTTTTGTTACAAATATTTTGTGTTGGGTGTTAAAATGATCTGGAAGCAATTTTTAACAGGTAGTAACAAAATAATTTTCATGAAGAAGCACAGAATTTTATGTTAGTTAGTAACTGAAAAAAAAAACAATTGCACGGGTGTTTGCAAATGTTATTTTATTACTGATATCAGGTACCGGAAGTGAAAATTGTCGTTTGTCATTCATACTTAATCAAGTTTCTGAAAAAGGGTAAAAATGTAGTGGCCATTTTGGGTCAAATTGCAGAGAACGGGTTGTGTGTATTCGATCGGTGAGGCACTCCATGTAATAGTTAATGTGCAATTTATTAAAAGCAAACCGTAAGAAAAGCACTTTCAGAGTCATTTTAAAATTGATAATTGATAATTTATTTGCCAGTATAGTAAAATATAACAAAGTATATATATGGTACATCTAGTTAATATAACAAAATTTTGACAAAAAGAAATTTGCGTATAATACACATAAATAAAATAAATCCTCGTAGTTAATGCGATGTGCACTGGCAGGGGAAGGCATAGCCAGATTGGCTGTCTTCCTGCCTTCCCCTGAGAGAAATGAAAGAAAGAAAAGAAGAGAGAAAGATCAATATAAATGAAGAGAAAGAAATGGATATTAAACTTCAACATTATAGATTACTCTGTCTTGATGAGGTCTCATTCCGGCATGCGTGCATAATGTCGCTGGTGGTCCGCACATGTTAGATGTCGCTGACACCACTCCCCCAATACCTCAGTGGTAGTAGCAGAGTACGTAAGCTAAGGAATGATTGGTGGAAGCTGAAAGAGAGGCGACATGGAGGAGAAAGCAGACAACAGTTACTATCATAGACAACACCTGATTTTGTCATTAACCCACAACCTTCGTAACCGCCAAAACCCCACCCAGCGCTGTTCACAGAAGTCTGCATTCGAATTTTATAACATCTTCACTCCCTGTCTCAAAACCACAGCCCATGGCCCCTCATTGGAACGAGCTCGTTAACCTGGCTCCATTGAGGGCCCACGAGCTATATCTTTGAGACAGAAGATGAAAATGTATAGTTAATCAAAAATTTTGTCGCAGTGTCGTCTGCTATCCGCTTTGGGTGAAAGATTGAACTTTGTATTTAGCTGTTTCGTCCACAAAGAAGAACATGGAAGCAGTGCTAGTGATTTTCTCAGTTCATATGACATCTAGGTCAGCTGACACAATCCGGACAATAAGGGTTCGAACAGAATATGCTTCTGGAGTAAAAGGAGAAAAACATTGTTGTTATTTTTTTATTGAATTCTTTCCTATTCCCTGTATCTCTGATATCCAATTTTAATTCATTATATAGTTTAGGGAGTGCAAAGACGGGTAATTTATCCAGAGTTCCAGAGTTTTCGTTCTGCTTTTGTGTCTATGTAAGAGACCCGACTGACGAGTTTCCTATTGGATTGGTTATTAGCGACTGAGAAGAAGTTTGCAAATGAATCGGGAAGGTGGGGGCGCGGTGGCTCAGTTGGTAGAGGTGCAGGCTGCAAGTCGAGAGGTCCTCGGTTCGAATCCCACCTGCGGCAACCGCGTTGTGTCCTTGGTCAAGACAATTCACCCCGATTGCCTACATGGGGACACGATGACGCTGTGTACTGAGGCGTACTGGACGTCGATGGTGCGCATGTCTTCAACCAATCTAACCCTGCCTGTGCTGCCGTGCAGCGTTCAGAGTTACGATGTTGGAGAGCTGACAGCTGCTCGTCGTTGCTCAGTGGTTCTCTCCGGGTACTCCGGCTTCCTCCACCCGTAAAACTGTCACGGTCACGATTAGCCATTGTGCATAAGTATGTGACCTTAAACACCAATAAATAAATAAATAAATAAATAAATAAATAAATAAATAAATAAATAGAATCGGGAAGGTTACCGTTATGCCAATCAAACATGAATAAAAGCGTGTAGTTTGTATAAGTCATTTAACTTGAGTGTACTATCTTTACTAAATAAAGGATCAGTGGGGGCATTGTATTTCTTATTATTTATTATTCATAAAGCTCGTTTTTGCAGTTTATAAAGACGACCAGAGCTTTTGACGCACCCCATAAGGGAATTGCGTAGATGAAATGACTCTGTATCAGAGTAAAATATAAAGTTTTCGTAGCTCTATGAGGGAGAAACAATTTAACTTTCTTAAGAACGAAGTTGGCAAGACCAGCTTTCGTACAGAGTTGAGAAATATGGGCGTTGTACGATAAATTTTCATCAATCTTTATTCTAAGAAGCTTTAAGGACTTCTCACTTTCCCCACTACCAACTTTGCTGATGACCCGATTGCTTGTACAGACATTCTGATGAGTAACATTCCTTTCTTTCTTTCTTTCTTTGTGACCTGGATTAAGAAAGATGCATTTCGTTTTCTTTTCGTTCAAAACTAGTTGGTTGGCGGCACACCAATCCGATATATTTTGTAATTCCTCGTTAACATCAGATACTAAGCCGTTTATCTCCGCCCCGACTTGTATCCTGAGGTATCACCAACAAACGACAGGAGATTTAATGAAGTTGAGTTACTTATGTCATTTATGTATATGAGAAAAAAAATTGGACCTGATATAGAACCTTGTGGAACGCCACATGTTAGATCAGTTAGATTGGATTTACTATGAGCAAACAATGCATATTGACTCCTGTTCGTCGGGTAGCTTTTGAACCAATTTGTTGCGTTACCTCGTATTCCATAATAATCTAGTTTTTGAAGAAGGGTGTCGTGGATTAACATATCAAACCCTTTAGAGAGGTCAAGAAAAATAGCTTAAGTAGTGTCCTTACTGACTTTGTTATTTTCTACGGCGACATATTTTAACAATTGCATAACTGGGTGTAATGTACTATGCTGCTTCCTAAAACCATATTGGTGATGATATAGAATATCGAATGTGTTCAGAAAGTTTGTCAGTCTAACAAACATGAGTTTTTCTAAAAAAAAATAAAAGACAAGCAGAATGCTTATTGGTCTATAATTTGTAAAATTATTTCCATCGCCTGATTTAACGATTGGGATTACGTTTGCAATTTTCATTCTGTCAGGAACTATTCCCTGACTGAATGAGATGTTCATAATATAAGCAAGTGGGTTGGCAACTGGGTATACTGAGTTTTTAAGCATAATTGATGTAACATTCTCACAGTCCTGACTCGCTTTGGACTTCATTTTAGTTACGATATTGATAATTTCAAAAGTCGACATTGGTAATAAAAACATATTGTCTGGCAAAGGTGATTGCGATGAACTTGACAAAAGCTTTATGAGGATTTAATATTAATTTTGAGGTATCTTTTCCTATGTTTGGAAAAAAATTATTGAATTCGTGTGCGATTTCGTTCGGGGTATTTATCTTTTTGTCACCCAGATTAAAAAAGGAGGGTAAATAGCCTTTGTTTTTGCTTCTATTGATAGCGTTATTGAGAATTTGCCACGTTTTTCGCATGTTACTTTTATTTTCTAACAGAACGTTTTCATAGTACATTGCTTTGCATTGTACTTTGATTCTGTTGAACAGCCGACAATAATTGTTGTAGTTTCTAACATTAAATTCTGTAGGACTTATTATTTTTTTATGAAAAATTTATTTTTGTTGTTGGCTGAGATTAGAAGACCTTTCGCCATCCACGGCTGACGCTTTCTGTATTTCTTGTTTCGTTTCTGACTTTGAATGGAAACGCCGATTCAAACGCATTCAAGTAAATGTTAAGAAAGAGTTCATAAGCAGCATTGGGACAATTGGATTCCATAACTGGTGAAAAGTCACACTGCGATAACAATACCTTGAAATGTTCGATACTAGTAGGGTTTATTTTCCCGGACAGAAGTTCTTTAGTGCCATCCAATGACACATTTGATAATTCAGCATAAAAAAAATCCAAAATGTTCAGATACATGAGTAAGAATTATGCCGGATTTAAAAGAGTTCATTAGATTATTTGAAAAGGGTTGTCTGTGAGCGTAGCAGAATGATCTGTCACTTTGGTTGGTTTGGTGATGACATGCATAAATCCCTCACTAAACATTAAGTCTATGAACTTATCTGTTTTGGAGTGCGATGCTACTTTCAAAAAGGTCAATATTAAAGTCGCCCATAATTAAGTCTGCTTTGTTTTCCTTGTTGAGTATGTCGGTTATATAATTTATCTTTGACTAGAACAAATCTATATCTGCTTTGGGGGCAGTGTTTGGTCGATATATTACACCAATAATTCTCGATAGATTCCTGTGCTTTAATTCAATAAAAACTGACTACAAAAAACATGCGGTATGAATATAGAAAGGTCTTGTCGGACACTGAAGTTCGTATGATTTTTTATGAATAGTCCAACTCCACCTCGGCCGTCATCAGCAGTTGGTCTGGTATGTTTTAATAAGGGGTGGTATCCTTCTACAGTATAAGATATACTGGAGGGAATCTGAAAATTGTCTGTAGGACCAATGACATCAATTGTATTTTCATTATTGTTCAGTTCTGATAACAGGTGTTGTAGAGAGTCCCAATGGGCATTAAAACGTTGGCACTTGATATGAAATGCAGAAAACGACCCCCGCATATCCCAGAGCTCAGAGTGCAGCCCTCTAGGGAGGAGATAATTACAGTCGGTGATGTTGTATATAGATGGGGAATCACTATCCGTATTTGGCAGGTCTGTCTTGTCATTCATCAGATGATTGAAGTCGTAGTTAGAATCATTCTGGATCTCGTCGAAACTAAAACTACCCGCCATGATTTACAAACAGACCACCAGCAGCACCAACGCACAAATACATGAAGGAAACCTGAAGAGTCACAAATAATAAAGAGAATTTAGTTTGTGACTGGACAGAAACATAGAAAAGAGTTATAACAGAGTGATGCAAAATATCTAAAGGAGCACAGTCTTTCTCATTACATTGATTTAATGTAATCAAAAATCAGGTGGCGAGAGGGGCAAAACTAAATACTGAATAGAAAATGGAACATTCATCATTCCGTTCTACTGAAATACAATAGACATTTGTTCCCTAGCTAACTTATGTACAAAACAAGACATTTGAAATAACGATGATCCCGACAAGATAATATAGCAGAAGACAGAGTCGGTTTGAATAAGTTCAACCATGTCCCCTTTCCTCTGGACCCTGCCCCCACACACATACACGCAAGAAAAATTAATTAAAAATCTGTGATGATTAATGCCAAACAATCTAGACTGTCAGAATAAATGGTCACGGAGTCAGTTTGATAATATAATACACAATTCACCAGCATATTGGGATGAAAAGGGCGATCCAACTAATCAGTATAAATGAACGGCAGTGGGCCAATTTGATATTGTCACATACTTGTGACGTCACTCTTTTGTTTCACCAAAGTGATTCATCCCGAAGAGTTGATAAAAACAGACTCAGTAATCAGTATTCAACAATTTCGTTAATTATCACACCAAACCGTCAAACACATGTGCGATCGATAATGTTATTACAATCACAAAGGCAACCAATGTTAAAGTGAGGATCGGGAGTTCTGTAACAAGAAGATACCCTTTACCAAATGCATCTGAAAAAAAATAATTGTGTTCCCAATTTTTGTCTGAAAAACGCAGCTCATGACCCCTCATAATAATGAGATCATTCCAATAAGGAGTCATAAGCTATGTCTTGAAACAAGAAACTGAAAATTTTGAGATATTCAAGAATTTATTATGTATGAATCGTTTGCTACCGCGTTGAGTAACAGGTTATCCCTTTACCCAACTTAAGGGGAAACGTCCATAAGTAAATTTGGTCAAATTTCAGGATATTTTCTTCCAAGTCTAAAAAGGCCCAAAATGAATAACCCCAATAAATTATATACCAAAATGTTTGGAATGAAACATAGAACACGTGGAAACTGAAATTTGCCATGTAACTGCTGCCATGTGGTAGATAGCACCGCCTGGAGGTCTGCTATGGCATAAATAACTGACTAGATTTTAAACAATAAAATACCGTAAATTTGTTGAATAATTCAATTCTGCAATCCTTCTAGGACAGACTCAGAGAAATCCTTTTATCATTCTTGCAAGGAATAGACCACAAGACCGATTGTAATTTAGGATGCCTACATTTCAAAAGGTATGCCATTTTCATTGTGTTTGTTTTCCTTTTATGAAGTTCACCAAGTGCCAAATCCACACAGCTCAGAAGAATATATATGGAGTCATGAGAGAGTGCATCAGTGAAAAATGAAGAATGTCCAATGTGGCTTTTGTGAGTCTACTGTGACCATACCCCCCCCCCCCCCCCAATCCTGTGCCATTTGGCATGAGATCTGCATCAAATTGGGAAAATGCGATGCGATTGATACACTAAAAAGGGTGAACTGCCAAACTTCCTCATTTAGTGCCATAAGTGTCCATTTCTGGGGTTGCATGAGCAATGACAGCTGCCAAGTGTCATTTGAATGTTCAAGTGGGGCCAAAACAACAAAAAATTACCTGTCGTGCATGTAGAATACTTTCACTAATCGGCTACACTTAGTTAGGAATCATGGCTGCCAATTCATTTATATACATGATTTGGTATGCTTCATTTGTTTTGGAACTATCGGCCTTCCATAATTGCTGTTTGGGGAGACTTGGCTGTTGTGTAGTCATGAGATTTAAGAAAATTAATAACTGATCTGCTTACCAATACTAATTTTATAGCTGAAGGGTTACCGTCCTGAACAATATCGGAATTGTGTTGATTATTATATTCATTTATCTGAACACTTATGACACGTTGTAGCCTCATTTCGGTAATTCAACATTTTCATGTGGAATTTTAGTCCGCCTAGCGGATTTTTTTCTATTTCTGTTCACACAGTGTCAACACACAGATTTTTACAACCTTCTGTTGCTAACGGCGCTCAAAATTGACGTTGATCCGTATTATACACAATGTGATTGTGCGAGGGAGATATTTTAATTTACGATGGTACGACATGTCAGTATACTCGGTGAACAGGAAGAAACATTTCTGATAATTCTCTTTGACATTGGTCTTCTTTTTTCGTAGCAGACTTCATCAAGCCTTCTTTACTTCACTAATATAGTTCGGCGAAAGTAAAATTATTTTGTCGTAAATATACAATTGTGAGGACTGTAATGTATGTTGATGTGAATATATTTTTGTTTACAAATATAATTTTCTACCTTTATGTTTTGATCATCGTCACCGACCAAATAATAGTAGTTCGAATCGGTGGCGTATTAATAATCCCTTGCTGACACTTGCGTCACATTATACAGATTTTGATCTCCACAGCGCTGCTATGGACTGTATCTCGCAATTATCACATTGACAGTTGAATAGTTTCTTATGAATGAATGTGTCGTGAGTTGTACATTACATCGCCTGCCAGATTCAAAAACAGCAGTGAAACGTTTGAAGATTTCAGATCTTGGGAAATCAAATCATTTCATAACTTTGCCACCAAATCCACGTGATCACAACATTGTCAACAACAAACGTGTCGCCCGAACAGAATCAAGCGTTTGTGGTCATCCATCCCCTGAGTGTTATCACCACGTTGGTGATGAAATGATAAATATGCTTTCTCCAAGTATGGAGTGTGGAGTCTTTTATTTACAACTCAGACATTCGAATTACCGATCTATTCCTTGTTAATCCTGACGGTTAAGTAGGCGGCTGGCAATTTCCTTGTCATCAAAAGCAAAAAAATAAAAAAGATATTTTTGAAAAAGTGAATAAATTCGGATTTTGTATTTTTTGTCATTATTTTGGTATATAATATGTCGTTATTCACCGCTTTAATTCGTATTTAGGGCATTGTGAAAATTTTCCAAAAATGTCCAAAGTTACGTTGGACGACCCCTTAACGGCAAGGTCTGGCCAGTGCTATAAACTCGAATCTCCATTCCTATTTTAATTCGTTTTCAACTTTTGTCCCTCAAACCATAGTCCGTGACCCCGCATTGGAACGAGCTCGCTCCAATGAGGGGGCCGTACGCTAGCTTCTGGTGACAATTATTGAACAGTTTTATTCCTCAAGAAATCGTTTTGCAAGTCAAAATGCAACTACATTGATGAAAGTAGCTCAACTAATTGTATTCAGTATTGAGAGTACATGTTTCGTGCTGCATTGTGCGTCTTTGTTTGACCAAGGAAACAATTGCTCAACTGAACTGTCTAATTACATGTAATCGGTCAGTGGGTCAGTTTGATAATACAATACACAATTCACCAGCACAGTGTAAAGCGATTGTGTGAAGTGGAATATAATTCGATGACGAAAAGAAGAAAAACGGTGAGAGTCCGTGCACATGGACACACATGTATGGCAATTTCTCCTTATCGACAGTGACGTGTGACATCCGGTCACTTTATTCGTTCTGAGATATCCTTTCTGATGGATTTATAAAATACTGGGATTGTTGAATATTAATCTTGTTTTCATTGGATATTTTAAAATGGATCAACAAGAAAATAGGTTAGTCAGGAGTAAGGTGATTTCCGAATAAAGGAATGGATAAGACTTGACCAGATCAGGATAAAATAAAAAAGATACTTGTTATTTATATTGGGTATTGGGTGTACATGTATGAGTATTGGTCAAGTGGATTGGGGTGAGTAGAGTGAATGTAAATGGGGCCATGAGTTTTTTGTATTGCCACCAAGTTTGGTAACACATTTCTGAGCTCCTGCTTTTCACAGTTTTCAAATGGATATCTCAAGATTTAGTTTTTGAAATTTGTTCCAGTTTTCTGTACCTGATGTAGACTCTTTTGATATGACTTTTTAAAGTAATTTGTTAACAACTTCTATACCTTTATGAGAAAAAAATATTTTAAACATGTTGAAGATGTTTCCAATCTTGTTTCCAAATTCAGTGCTCTGGTTAGCCAGGATTTTCTAACCCATTGTTCCAATTTAGCTTGGACTGTTAGATTCATTTCACACCTAATTCACTTCTAATTGGAAATAGTTATTTCACACCTGATGTTACAAGAGACTGGTGTTCTAAATTGTGGACAAGCAAAATGTGTTTGATCAGTTACATCTCAGATGAGTTTAATTCCATCAGCAAAACAATGAACCATATTAAGCATAGACCCAAAGCTAGTGTTTTCAAAACCCTGAGAAAAGAAATGATATTGAAACCAGAGTTTTGTCATCCCATCAACAGACCACACAAAGTATACCAAATAGAAACTGTCAAATTACAACAGAGACAGACTGTCAAATGACACACTAATTCTGGTGTGAATTTCAGTAACATTAGTTTAATCCACAAAGATACAGCTCATTACAAAACTACCTCCAATATAATATTGTTAACGGTCAATGACAGATCTGTGAGGAACAAAGTACCTGATTTGAACTTTGGATTAATTAAAACGCGATCTGTTTCTGGGAAGGAACATGATCTAAATTCATACTAGATGACAATCTCAGTGTTTTGGCTCTAACTGAAACGTGATTGAAAGAAAATGATAGTGACAGTTTTTCCATTGGACAACTATTACCACTGGAGTTCTCCATTTTACACAACTCACGAGGGATTCGAGGTGGCGGTGTAGCAGTTATCCGCAATGATACCTTAGATATGAAACAACATCCTGATTTATACAAATATCCGCCATCTTTTGAAATGTTATACTACCTCATGTCGAGCAGCCGTTCACTTCGATTAATCGTAGTTTACCGACCACCATCATCAAAAAGGAACAAACTTACATCAGCACAGTTTCTAAATGAATTTTCAGAATGTCTGTCCTTCTATGCCTTGCATGGATGTGATATAGCTATTGCTGGTGATTTTAACACCCATGTTGACAATTTAAATGACACTTTTGCGTAGCAATTCACAAATTTGTTTCAATCATGCAGCTATTCACAACTGGTTTCAAAACCTACCCACGAGAGAGGACACACCTTGGATCCAATTCTTGTCCGTCAAAGTAACAGCACCTCAGTACAAAATGTCCATGTCACAGACCCAATATTGTCTGATCAATATGTGGTCTTGGCCGAATTGACACTATCAACTTAAAAAATTCCTCCCAAGAAAATTACTTATCGAAAATATAAATTCATAAATACTGATGCCTTGCAAATGGATATCAGTTCATCAATTCTGTGTTCGAATTATTTTTGTAGTAATCATGAATCATCTGAGCAATCGCTATCTTTATTTGAAGAAACTCTTAAGGGCATCATGACTGAACATGCACCACCCAAGTCAAAAATTATAACTCATAGGAAAAAAGTGGAGTGGTTTACAGAAGATGTTTTAGAGCTGCTAAACAACAGCGTTGCAGTCTTGAGCGTCTTTACAATAAAACGAAGCTTGTGGTTCACCGGCAGATGTTCTACCACCAAAGAAATACAACTAATAAGATCACCAAAAAGGCGAAGAGGGAGTACTACAATTTTCTTGTACAGGAGTCATCTGATCCAAGGGTGCTGTTCTCGCTCGCTAACTAATAGTCTCCTTGGTAAAGAACAAAAACTCATTCTCCCAGATCATCTTAATACTGAAGAAATTCTGAAAAAATTCAGCGATTATTTCATAACTAAAATTCAAGTAATTCTGGATAGTATACCATAATGTGAACCACCAGAGTTTGATCATCTGGACACAAAAAGTGATTTTTCTAATTTTCACTCTGTCTCAGAAGAAGACATTCGAAAAATGATTTTATCATCATCCAATAAATCCAATGATCTAGATCAAATTCCAACATTCCTTTTGAAAGAGACAATTGATTATTTTCTGCCAGCCATAACATCTATTATATCTGCATCCCTACATGAGAGGTTTGTTCTAAAACCACTGAAAAAGCACTTGTTACTCCACACATCAAGAAACCATCTCTTGGTCCTGACAGCCTGAAGAATTACCGATCAGTATCGAACCTCTCTTTCCTGTCTAAATTGTTGGAAAGGGTTGTTGTTTTACAACTCAAAAATCATTTGCATGAAAATTATCTTTTAGAGCCTTTCCAGTCTGCATATGAAGCCAACCACAGTATAGAAACAGCCTTACTGCGAGTCAGCAATGACATTTTTCAATTAGTGTCTGACGGTAAGGCTGCACTGCGTGTTCTCTTGGATTTGTCAGCAGGATTCGACACAGTCGATCATAGTTTTTTCATGCAGACAATGACACACCATGGCATATGTGGGACTGTCCTATCGTGGTTTGCATTATATTCAGAAGGTCGCAGTCAACACATATATATATCAATAGGATAGATTCAGAAAGCAGCACATTAAAGTGTGGTGTTCCTCAAGGCTCAGTTCTTGGACCGCTCTTGTTTACTCTGTACACTTCTTTTCTAGGTCACCTTCTTAAAAAGCAAGGCATATCATATCATCTGTATGCAGATGACACCCACCTGTACATCACATTCAACCCATCTGTTCCAAGTGACCCATTCACCGCACTCAATAACATGGAAACTTGCATAAATCATAAATCTCTTGCAGGAATGGATGATAGACTTTAAACTGAAAATGAATGACTCTAAAACTGAATTATTAGTGATATATGGGGTGGGTTCGCATGCCTACACCCTCTGTTACATCAATTTCGGTTAGAAACACCATTACTATGAAAAGTGAATCGACGAGGAATATTGGATGGATTCTGGACTCAAATTTTAAAGTTGACATCCATATCATATAAGGAGAATATTCAGGCGCAGGATAGGGTCAGGCGATTGGGAGAGACTGCGTAGAGACGACCAAGTTGTTCAAACCCGTCACCAAGGTTCAGGAACGAGCCAGGAAGGAGATTGTCGCGGAATTGACACCCATAAAAGAAGGTTCTCAAAGGATGGCTTCTTTCCCCGGTAGTTTTGCCTGAGTACTTTGTCCGAACACACTCCTACGGGAATCGAGGAGACCGATCGAAGTAGCGTTCAAATGTGATAATGATAGTGGAATCGTGAAAGATCCGTTGTATGGATTTCGTGATGATGGCGATAAACCTTTCGCGGGTGACCCGGAAGTATTGTTTGAAGACGGCTGTTGATTGTCGGTTCGAACAGATACGAACTGACCGACGGACTGAATACTCTGCTTTCTCACCAGAGACCTGGACATTACACCGATGAGGATTACGGCAATTACGGACACATTCTGACTCAGACCCACACCATGAAGAGTTTCGTGCAATCGCTGATTACAGCGGGAATGACTGACATGATAGTTCTTCCGCTCGATCCCAATGCCTTGTTGGAGAGATTGAGATTGATGATGGCTAGCAGAAAGGCTGGTAACACTGGAGTTGATAACGAGATAGTGAGCGTGTGTAACGAATTGTTGAGGCAGAAGGTCTTGACTAGGAAGAATTATAAAGATTTGATGAATCGTTTGAAATAATAAAAATAGTAAGAGAAAAGAAAAGAACATATTAAGTAAATAAAATATATAAAAATATATACTCAAATAATAATAATAAAAAAAACGAATTCTTAAAAAAAAATGTTAGTGATAAATAACAAGGGATCTACTGGATCTTACGTCTACTGCAGATCGGGCATTGTGGATTCGGTGATGCGATTTTGTACCTGTAAATTCGCTGGCGATGCCGCGAAACAGATCGTCTCGGGCGCTCTCAAAATTGGAAAGAAGACAGCGATCGATGCGCGTAAGAAAGCTGTAGGTGTGACTGAAGCAAGCGGTAGAATAGCTTCGGAAGCTGGCAAGAGAGGTGCCGACGTATTGATTAATAACTTGATAACTCCACCACAACCACCTGTCAAACGATAGAGAATCGAACCGAGACGTTGGCGAGACTTCTATTATAATGATGATGTCGTACCGATACAATATTTTGTTAAAATGACGAAAGGATCGGGATTGAAAGTGATTTATAAATAAAAAAAAACCTTTTTATAAATAATATATATATAAAAATAGGAATTAAAATAAAAAAAGGAAAAAAACATAGTTCAAAACATAGTTCAAAAAGACTGGAGAAAAAATTGATATCAGAGACATATCTTGGAATGACACTATGACCAAGAGGTTGAATGATGGGTTCTTTCTGAAGAGCATAAGAGGTCTTATAGTGGGAAAATCGAATTGTGGAAAGACCAATCTCTTGATGAATTTATTGTTGCGACCTGCCTGGTTGGATTATGACAGACTATTCATTGTCGGCAAGAGTTTCTTTCAACCGGAATACAGACTGCTTCGAGAGTGCATGAATCGTAAATTAACCAATGACGTCATGGCGAGAATCTTCAACAATCGAGACGACTTCGAAGGAAAGAGACTTCGAATATGTTGGAAGGGGTGGTAAGAGAATTGACTAGAAGAAACACTGAGTATTCGAATGTGGACTGTCTGTTTTACGAATACGCTGATGACGTTCCCGATCCCAGAATAAAAATCTCATGATTTTCGACGATCTGTTGTTGGAGAGACAGAATCGATACAAATTAGATTACGTTTGAGGACGTCACAGCAACGTAGATTGTTTCTATCTGTCTCAGAATTATTTTCGACTGTCCAGACAGATGATAAGGGAGAATGTTAATTTTCTGTGTCTCTTTCGTCAGGATCTCAAGAATCTCAATCACGTCTATAGAGACCAGAAGGCAAACGACATGAGCAGGGAAGAATTCAGGAGATTCTGTAAGAAGGTGTGGGACAAAAAACTTCACAAGTTCGTGGTGATCGATTTGACTATCGAATTTAACAACGAAAAATATCGAAGGGGATTCGACGATTTTTTATATTTCTGATAATAATGGAGAAGAAAATAAAAATAAATAGAAAAAAATCGATCAAACATAAAATATATAACTAATAAATCATAAATAATAAAAAAATGTCAGAACATCTATTAGAAAAGTTAGTCGAGAATATGGCTGTGAAACAGTGCTTTCAAATCATAGTGAGTCACGACATGACTCGATTCACTACGAAATGCGAACCTTCCGTCGAATTGAAGAAGGAAAAGAGATACGAAATAGCGTTGGTTAATCTCGAGACTTATTATTCGTTTCCCAAGCTCACCAAAAACAATAATGTGTTCAAGTATTCCAACGGTGTGGATTGGTTTGAGATTTGATTTCCTAAAGGGAGTTATGACATAGATGATCTGAACCGTCACATCCAGACGACTGAAGATCGACGGTCATGGAAGCAAGATGATAAGACTCGCTCCCCATACGAGTACTCTACAGACGATATTGGACTTGGGAGATAATTTTCGGGTGAATTTTAGTGCAGAAGATTCGATCGGCAAGATGTTGGGATTTGATCGAGAGATGTATCGAGGTCACGCCGCATCCGAAAATATGGTCGACATTCTCGTAGTCAATAGCATTTTAGTGAATGTCAGTGTGATTGCAGGGTGTTACGTCAATGGTAGTGCTCAGCCTATGATCTACTCATTCTTTCTGGATGTTTCACCGGGTTACAAGATCGTGGAGCGACCTCAAAATCTCGTCTATCTACCCATGATTCTGGACATGTTGTATAGCATCGAAACGACGTTGATGGATCAGAACGGCGATCTGTTAGATCTTCGTGGAGAGAGAGAGAGAGTGACTATACGATTTTACATCGGAGGGATATGAAAAATGAAAAAAAAAAAATAATAAATAATTTGAAAAATAATATCTTAAAAAATATATATATTTTTTTTATTTAAAGAAATTTTAGGTTTTATTTTATATATTATATAAGAAATGAAAAAAAAAACAAAAAAGAAACTTAAAATATTAATAATTTAAAAAAAAACATGTAATCAAATCAAAAAAAAAAATAAAAATATGAGTGAATACATAATTGAAAACATGAACATATCTCAAGGATGGAAAGCCAAACTTTGCAGAGCATTGAGAAATCGAGATGAGGCTGTTAGATTTGAATTCAGTCTTCAAGATCTGGATAGTGCACGATCGGATCTCCTTGACTAAACCTCAAAGCAAAAGGATGGAGAAAGTGATTCGTAATCGAATGGAAATGATGGTGAGACTGAGTCCCACTCAATTGGAATATAAGCTGAGTATGAAAGGCGGTTTCTTACTGCTATTGGCGATACTCGCCGCCAAAGCATTACCCATTCTCACGAAGATGGTGTTGCCAGCTCTGGGCGTGGGAACTCTCAGGACTCGCTAATTCGGAAATTGACAAATTAATGTGTAGAGGACTGTTTTTGAAGAAGGGAGGGACCATGTATTGCGTAGATGTTGAAGGTAAAGGCTTGTATCTAGAACATGTGAGAAAGGACAGGGGCAATGCTTTCCATGGAGACGGTCCGAATTCGCCGTTTAAGAATATACCCCTTTTGGGTATGTTATTATAAAAAAAATAACAAATAAAAAAAAAAATAACAATAAAAAAATGAAGCAAAAGGAGAAAAAACAACTTCCAACAGACGTGTTAACAAGACGTTCATATTACAAAAAAAAATTAGCTTTTTCTAAACATTTGCACGAGTGTGCATTAGAAATAATTCAATTGGAACAAATGGTACGTGATGCATGTTTAAGCGTACAGAATGTTGTTTTCGTCAATATTGTTATTCATATTCTTGAATCAAAGCTATTTCAAAAAAATATCGAAATGATGAAGTGTTCGAATAAACAAATGTGTCTTACCACGATTATCGCATGATTATAGATATTTTAGATCATTTAAAATATGAAGTGAAACTTGTAGAACGTTACAATTACGGGTGAAATCCTTACTTTATTTATTGCATGAAAAATGTAGTTAATGTATTAGATCGTTGTGGTAGTGATGAAAATATTGAAAATTTATTCACAGATTACACTCGTTCGCGTCAAATAGATTGTGGATCAAATTTTCTAAAAGGTTAAAGATGATGACGATGAAAAAAATTAGTTTTATTGAAATACGAAAAGCATGAAATCCTTCCTTTAAAAAAATCATATAATAATATGCACGATCATAATAGACAAGAAGTATTCGTTCATTCGGTTGATGATGTGAAGAATAGAGTGTGTTGTTATAAAAAAAACATAATATATAAAAAGAAAAAGAAAAACAAAATAGAAAAAAATAGAAAAAAATTAAAAATAGAAATTTTTGATATATATATAATAATAATTACGAGTAAAATGAACAATTCCATGGAATCGAGAGTTTGTTTCTTCGAAGGGCACTGTGCAGTGCTTACGTGATTTGCATGAAAGAAGAACTTCCTCGTGTCTTGCATGAAAGATGCCTCGGCTGTTGGGAGAGGAGAGATTTTAACCATGTTAATCATTCAGGTTTTATGGTGGAATGGGAAGACCTCGTCACCATGTGTTTCTGCCCGTATTGGAAAACGTCCGATGCGACGATGTGATTGAATGTTGGAAGCAATTCGTGTCTTGTGTTGGAGAACCTGAACCAATTAACTTGGAAGACTTGAAGCAAGCGGATGGAGGTCTCACCACCAAAGACAGGGGATGTGTTTTAGAATTTTTGTTGAAAAGGATGTGACCACTATTTTTTTTTTTTTTTGTTGTTGTTGTTAAATAATAAGGGATGAAACTGAAAACAAATACATAGAAAACAGTAGAAATAAAACATCAACAGAATAAAAAAATGGAACGTCGAAGTAAAAAAATCTATCCATCATTAGAGAAGTTGAACATTGAGCCCACAGCACCTTATCTATCACCACCCCCGCTAGACAAAGAGAAAGTGACAATGTGTTGCAGAGGTATCAAATTGAACAAAACAATAGAATTCAATCGCATCTGATGCGAGAGAGAGATTTTCGTCGTTCGCTCAATAAGAAATATTTGGGATTAGAAAAATTTGTGAATGGTGTGGATTTGACTCTCATTGCGGCCTCTATGAGTTTGAATGTTGCCAAAATCAGTCTATTATCGGCCGCCGTCATTACTCTTCTGGTTGTGTTAGCCATAGAAGGATTGGCTTTCACTGCCGAATTCATTTGTATGATTGGAAATTTAATCGCTATGAAATTATGTATAAAGATCAGGAAGTACGAAAACATCAGTGTTTTGGCCGATGCAGAGATTGACACTGTGTCGGAAAAGATCTCCCTAGCATTGAAAGACAGTAGGATTTTGGGCCGCGAATTCATCGACAAATTGAACGAAAAACAAAAATACAAAGTCATGAAAGTGAATATAAGACTCAAGGGTAGTCACACCATCAAAGAACAAATGAAGGATTCTCTCGTGGAAAAAGGTAGTGAAGAAGCAAGATGATCATTTTGTAAATTGTTAGATCCCAAAAAGATTCTGCAGCAATCCATTGAAAAATATATATATTAAAGAAAAAGAAAAAAAAAGAAAATATTATTTTTTTAAATTAAAAAAATATGAACAATAAATAATTAAATATATAAATTCCATCAAATGCAAGAGAGTGACCAATATGGTTAATGTTAAAAAAGTACTGACAAAAAATAACAGGCCCATGCTTCGGAGAATGGGTGAAATGTGCAGTTTAACCAAGACGCAATTCGTCAAACATGGTGCCGGCCTGACAAATAAATTGATTAATAATCTACCCGTCAAAATGCATCTGCCAGGACATCAATTCACGGGACCGGGCACCAAATTAAATAAGAGATTGAATCGAGATCTGACTCCTAAATCTTGGAGCAAACCCATTAATAGGGTGAATTCGCCTGCTTACGCTCACAATCTGTGATACGCTAAACATCCCAAAGTCGAGACTCATAATCGAATCTGTACATCACGCGTAAATTGCGAAGGAGAAGGGTGTTTGTGAAGGGTCTGGATCGTATCTGGTTGGCCAATCTGGTCAACATGAAATTGGTTTCGAGGCAGAATGAAGGCTTTAAATACATTCTAATTGTCATCGACGTGTTTTCAAAATACGGATGAATGAGACCTCTGAAGAATAAATTGGGAACTTGCGTGGCCGAGGCTTTGAAGAGCATTTTTGCATCGTCTTCTCAAAAACTGGATAAATTGTGGGTGGACAAAGGTAAGGAATTTTACAACAGTCACGTTCATCCATTGGTCGACCTCTATTACATCAAAAACGAAGGGAAAGCTAACGTGATCGAACGTTGGAATAGAACAATGAAGGAAGAAATGTACAAGTATTCCTCAGCCAATAAGACCAAGAAATGTATCAATGTTCTAGACGAAATGGTCGAAGAATATAACAACACGCGACACAGTTCGATTAAGATGATGCATGTGGAAGCTAGCAATCCTTGGAACAAAAAATGTGTCTTCGCGAATCTTATCCCGAAAGGATTAAGATCAAGAAGGTGTTTAGACCACCGAAATGTGCAGTCGGAAATCGAGTGAGAATCACATCTTATAAGTCACTCTTCACAAAAGGTTACACTCCTTTATGGACCAAGGAAGTCTTTAAGATCATTGGAATATTTTTCGCAGATCCAGTGACTTACAAAATACAAGCGTTAGAGGATGATGGAGATGACAGCAGAGAAATCATTGGAACATTTTACGAACAAGAATTGCAGAAGACGGCGTTTTGAAAACCAACCCTTCACTTTTTTACACATATATAGTAAAGAAAAAAAAATAAATAAAAATAATAATTAATAAAAAAAAATTTATAATAAAAGAAAGCAAACGAATTAACAGAAACAAAAAATAAAACATGACAAATATATTAGATATAACCGAAGGTCTATTGAGAGACGAAAACATTCAAGAATACGAAGTTTATAAGTACAAACCCATGACTGGAACCTGTCTGAACAATGCTGGTGATATAAAAATCAACGTCGATACACCAGATATGTTCGTCCACCCCAGCGAAAGTCACATTGTGATACAGGGATGTCTCACCAAGGAAGACGGAAGTGATTATGCCGACGACGACGTAGTCACTCTAGCCAATAATGGCATGATGCATCTGTTCAGTAATATAAAATACATGCTCTCGAGAAAAGAGATAGAATCCCTTTTTTATCCCGGACAGACCAGCACGATCTGAGGACTCTTGACGTATCTGGACGATTTTTCGAAATCTAAAGGACTCAATCAATTGTGTGTGAAAGACACCGTCGCCGACATGAGTGCAGCTAATGCCGATGCTGCCTTGAGATTCGACTACATCGTCAAGACGTTGAGACCTAAAGGAACGTTTTCGTTCAAGATAGCTCTGAAACACATATTCGGATTCGTAGAAGATTACAATAAGATTCTCTATGGATTCAAACACAAACTGACGTTGATTCGAAAAGGAAACGACGACGCCACCATGAGACCCGCCACGACCGATGCGGGTAAGATACATATGAACAAGATATCTTGGTTTGTTCCGCACGTGCTGCCTTTGGTCGTGAAGAAAGTACGTCTCTAGAAGATCATAGAATCGAAGAGTAAATTACCGGTGGGATTTAGAATGAGACAGTGCGACAAGGCTCGTATTCCATCATCCAGCAATCATTTCGATTGGAGATTGACCGTGAAATCTGCTTTGGAAAGACCACAATTCATCGTAGTGGCATTTCAGACTGACAGGGACGATCTCAAGAGAAAAATCCTTCCCCGTCCCATCATTGTCACTTGAAAAACATGCAGGTATTTGTAAACGCCACGAGATATCCAGCCATCGATTATAACGCCTGTTTCGATAAGAACGATTTCTGCAGGCTATGCGGCGACGCCGCCGCCGATTTTAGAACGAAATATCATCGACTTGACGAATTGATGGGTAATCCTAACATCACTCCCATCAAATACAAATTGATGTATCCCCTGTTCGTATTCGACATTAGTAAATAGAGCGAGTGACTCAAGAGTAGCGTTTTAGACATTCAGACCAACAGGCAATTCGAGAGGAACATGTCGAGGAGAACTGAGTCTTCTGCCCTAGTCCTGTGGGATAGAGAGTTAGAATTTGAATCGGATGGACAAAAAATGTCCTTCATTCGATGAAAAAAATTATAATAATTAAAAAATAATTAAAATACCCCCCCCCCCCAAAAAAAAGTAATAAATAAAATAATTTAAATAAACTATAATTGGATTTTGAGAAATTGATCATTCAGTCTCTTAAAATCCAATTATTATTATTTTTTATTTTGAGTTGTCTCCCCTACATTACAAAAGTGATTATATATATTTCATTTGTTTTTTGTTTCCACTGTTTATTCAGAGGCTCGAGTTTGAGCAACAGAGAGACCATGGAAGTAACGACTTCGGGATTATTGGTTTTCGTCTTGAAATTGATCCTATCCCCCATCTGCACCTTGAGAGTTATATCGAAGATGCTGGTGTTCGAGTATTGATCCTTCATCTTTTCGGCTCTGTACCTCTTATCAGTTTCCACACCGATCACCACGAGATTGACAACCGCTCTATTGTTCAAGTCTGTAGAAGTCAGACTCATTCAAATAATCTCACCTCCCACCAGCATGGGATATCCTATCAGTCCATGAAGCGGTCCGTTTCCTCCGTTTCCGAAGGACCATTCGGCTGTTTCCGCTTCCTCGGCCCAAACAGTGATCAATTGTCTGGCGTATTTTATCTTTTCCACAATGGACATCAGAGTGCAGGTATCCGACATGTGAGTGGGATCTGGCAGATTCGTGAGTGCGTGTCCTCCCTTGTCCAGTTTGCCTTCCATGATATCACCCTTTCTCCAGACCATATTTTCGTCCAAGTATTGTCTGCTGATCGTGCTGGAAATGAATTCCGGTTCGTCATCGAGACCGAATAGATTGTAACCAGCCATGTCAATGCCTGCCTCTGCAGTTCCTATGAATATTTTGTTCTGATAAAATCGTCGACCAAAGATTTCAGATATGATTGAGAATCCTGTAGGGCAGAATCCACGTAGCCTTTGTTGACAACTGTCAAGTCTTCGTCATAAATCATCGATCTGGGACAGATTCAATATCTTGTTGAATCCCACATCCAGATTCAATTTCATTTCTAGATCGTCGGCGTTATCCTTTCTCAGATCCAAGTCTATGTTTCGTTTGGTTGCCGCATTATTAGGATTCATGGGAACGGGCATGTTAATTATCTTGTTAGAATTTGCATTTAATTCGGACTGCATCACTTTAGGTATGTAGCAATCTCTTAGATGTTCACTGAATCTCGCGTGAGCATCATCCGCATATCTTTTAGTGGTGCCATCGGTCAAATTTCGAGGATCTGCTACATTCACCACTCGTTTACATTTTAAGTCGAGATCGTCCGTCATGTCTTTATTCACGTAATTATCTCTCATCGTCTGCTGAAAATTTTTGTCTCCTCTATCGACGTATTTTTTAGTCGTGGCATCTGACAGATTGATCGGTTTAGGAAGATTGTAGATTTTCTTATTGTTTAAGTTTACAGGTTCTTCTCGAAGTTCGTATATCCGGACATATCCTTCATCCAAGTTGGCAATGTCACAACCGCCACCAATAACGTCAACCATTTTTGTTTTCTTTCTAGAAGCACTTTCATTATAGTCAGCATGACCAAATTTTTCAACCGTCATGTTTGTTTAGTTTTGTTTTGTTATTATTTAATATGTTTTTTGTTTTTATTTTAATTATAACTTTATTTTTTTATTCTTTATTTATATATCTATCTGTATCAATTGTTTTCTTTCTTATCCTATAATGTAAATTGTTGAGAATATCCTGAAAGTTATCTCCTTCCAACCATCTCCTGAGAACATAGAGGCACACGTGATTGCAAAACACTCGACCCGGCCCTTGCACTCGTTTGGTATTGCACATAACTAGCATTAAATAGTTCCTTATTTTTATCGGCGGTGAGATTCCGTAGCTATCGAAATAATCATTTTTATTCCGATTCAAAACGCGATCCAATGCCTGCGATATCGTCAAGATTTGAAATTCTGCATTCTGAATCATCTTCTCTCCTCGGTAAGGCATCTCTAGAAAACACACCTCGAAAATGTTTGATTTTTAAATCTTTTGCCGCCTTCGATAGATCGATGTCGGATAGGGGTTCTTTGGGTAAGTTGACACCTTCTATGGATATGTGTTTTATTTTCTTCTTATTCATAAATATGTTTTTTTTTATTTATTATTTTTTTTTATTCTTTTTTTTAATTTATAACTCACAAGTTTTTTTTTAAACTTAAGCCATTTCAACTTCTTCAGTCATACTTCATTCATCCTCTCGATTTTGTTGTTGAATTATCGCGAAATAATGTCCAAGTGCGAAAATGTGCATTTTATCCTCACATATATTTCTCTTATCATCGTCAGCCGTCAATGCAATCTCATTGATTTCTTAGATGTACATATCATGCATTTCGCTTTGACTCGCAGTCGTCTTATTATACACTGTCAAACCTTCGATAAGAACTCTTTATACTCGTCGTAATCGATGTTTTTATTCATCACACATGCTTGAACGCCTTAACATCTCTTGATCTCTTCACCGTCGAGGAGATAAACATATAATTTTGGTCTCAAAACCAAGAATTAAGTGATTTGTCTTCCACCGCTCTAATCTTTGAATTTACCCAACACCTTTTATTGACACCCATTGGAATCTTAGACGGGAGATCGTCGGGATAATTACTTGTGTCGAGCCATTCATTCAGGTCTGATGGTATGTCCTCGCAAACGTCTCTAGTCTCTATCTCATAAGCCAGACTGTCCATGTCAGTGAACAACGATTTAGCTTTCGAATCGAATTTGGATTTGACGTAATCGTAGTGAAACTCATACATCAACTGCTTGCTGATGTCTAAGATGATCGCACCGAAATAGAAGGGTTTGTCGAACTTTTTCATGTGTACAGCGACTAGATTTTCCAGAAGATGATTCTATGTTGATAATTGGGTTTCGAGATTAATTTTCTAGACCTCTCTTCAGACGTGACGAGTTGAACGTTGGTTCTGTTCCTAATGTTTTCCATAGAGTTGCTATCAGCCTGCATTCTTAAATTTGTGTTCAGATCGAAGTATCTTTTCATCCAATGGTTCAGTGCACATCGATTAATCTCATCCTTTGATGGATGTAACATTTCAGATTTTTGCGATAGACCATGTACTTGCGTTTGTGATTTAAATTGGGAAAGAGTTTCGCAGTGCCGTTCACATTCATTCGTTCAGAAGCCAGAGAATAATCATTGTGTAGATCGTGTAACGACCTCTAGAATACAAGGATAGTGCCCCCATTTTTGTTTTTCTTCTGATGTTTTGACCCATTTGAAATTTCTGATCAGTAAAGGTTGACTCATGGCGGAACCGTACAAATTATTAGCATCGCAATAGTGTATGTATTTACTCGTTTTTTTTCGAATCGAAATCTTTTCCCATGTGCGAATTATTAGCATTAGCATATTTGGTGGAAATGATGGAGACGCCACCCCCACGCCCTTTTCAAACATGAGCAACATGTCGACATCCATTAATAATTCCATTCGGACTTCGGTCATATTCAAAGGAGCACCCCAGGCAAGTCCGGGTGCCGTTATACACCAAGCCAGATCTAGTTCGTAATGTCGACTACACACTGGTCGAAAATTTTCGAACAAGTCGGTCAAGAGAAGCACATCGGTTTTCAGATAGAGGTCGTTATAATCTCTCATGGATTTCATGTCAAATAATCTCCACAGCTTTTGCGCGTGTTCGTAATCATCATCGGAAATGTGGGATTGGTATAATTTTGAATAAAAATCTCTTTTAGGAGGTAGAGCAACGTTGTCGAATTTCTTGAGATCACTCATGTAATCGTAAGGGTAGACGCCTTTCCTCAACATGACGTCCACCAATTGTCGTCGATCATCAAAATATTTACTCGTGATTTTAAATTTCTCCCATTCAAAATGTTGAATAATTTTTACAAACTGGCCGACATGAATTTATAACTGTCGATGACACGTATCTCTCTATGGATAGGAAGCATTTTCTCACTCGATCCACCAACGTCTATCTTTTTACCAACAACCTTCTATTTAGTGAAGGTACTGTATTTTTCGTCGCTTTGCGCGATGCAGCTCAACTCCCCATCGCTGACACCCATATTTTTCATGAGCAGGTGACTGCCGTAGCCCGAGAGATTGTGAAATATCACCGGATAGAATTGAGCATATCGAAATCTTAAATTACATTTGTTGTGAGCAGCGCCACGAGCAGACCCATGTAGTTACCGTGACCCTTAACTTTTTTTTATTTTCACACTCGTTATAAAATGGTTATCTACATATATGACATTCAGTGGTTTCCTTGTATTCTTGCCGTTGCTCTAGCGTGATGATCATGACTTTGAAGTTTTTAAATTTGTCGTATAGTTCTTGAATTTTCGATTCTAACTCGAATTGTTTAGCCACATTCCAAACGTTTAGTGTAGACGAATGGGCCTAATGAACATTTCCCGAAATAACAATAGCCCGAAGGTATGTGCTTCTGATATTGTTCGGTGTAACTCCTATGCTCGTCGGGTTGACAAGAATTCATTTTTGTGATGAAACCTTCGAAGTTGGCTTTGGCGACTAATGGCGGCTCTAATCTTCTTTTGTAGTTATGGAAATTTATGTTAGTGCTAGGTTTAGGCATTTCGATGGCAATGCTTGGCAATATTCCTGATGATGCGTCAGTGATTCTTGACGATTGAACGAATTCATGCAGTTGAGACAGGAAAATCTCTCGCCCTTATGTTAAGTAGTCTGCTTCGACAGCAATCGGCTCGCATTTTTAATCCAGCAATAATGTTGATTGTCACCCTCTGAAATTAATAACAAATTAACAATCTTTTCTCTCTCTTTGTGCGAAGTCAGTCTGCGAGGATAGACTATTCGTTTTTTATTATCACATCCCAAGACGTTCGTGGCCACGTTGGGATTTAGCGTTCAAAACGCACGATATCTTCCAACCACGTCGAAAAAGCCACTCCCGTCCAATTGAGATTTTGACAAGTCTCCACATACTTAGAAACTCTATCAACATTCTTTTCAATGGGATGTAAGGCCGATGCGATTACCCAATTTAAATACTCGCTATCATCTTTATTTTTCACGTTAATCATGGCTTGTTTATTATATACGAAATAAGACCATTTTATATAAGAAGACGTAATCAAAGGATCGTGTCTGTCCATATGAATCTCACGATTCAATACATTCTCGAACGTCCTACCACTTCCTCTGAGATGATAATGAGCCATAAATTCCAACATCTTGTCTTTCATCACTTCGTAAACATCGGATAATTTGTTGTCTCTAAACACAGTCTCGTCTTCAGATTGAAAACAGGTATCTTCCAACAGGCTCTCACCCGTTTTCGCGTCGACCCTTTTCATTAGACAATGCAAAATTATTTTTATTTTTAGAACCCTTTCTAGATGTTTTCGAAATACATCAAACACTCCACCCTTTGCCCGTTCCATGAATGATTCAGGATCGAGATTCGCGAGACTGGGAATCGTGTCGAAAGTTTTAAAACATCCTTTAATGGCGACATCTTGTTCTATCGGAATCAACGATTTCTCTAACACTTTGAATACGATTCCCTCCATCACATTGCTTTCCTTTTTTCCTTCAACACTCTCTTGATGACATCCATTGCTATTTATACCAAATCGTTATCTCGAACCACATCGCTTTTCATTTTTTTATCATTCTCTTTCGAAACCTGTGGTCCACTTTTCATTTTTATTTTTGCTTCTTCTTATATATATGTGTAAACAAATATAATAACAATTTTTTACTGTTTTTTTTATTTTCATGACAAAAACAAGCACGTAATGGTCACATCTACAATTTTATTTTTGTTAAACGGTCAATTTTTTTCATCACTCGTCTCATAATAATAATATATTACACACATTTTTTGCTTTTTTCAACCGCGATCCTCCTCCCCGTATTACCCAGATCGTCATCCAGCTAATCTAACGATTCTCGGACTCGCACACTCGATCTCGAAATTCGAGTTTAGCGGCTCAATCTACGAATTCACCTCGATCGAACCGTCACCTTTTACTGTGGGAAATCCATGTCCTAGATCGAGTTTTACTGGCTCCATTTTCACATTCACCCGATCGAACCATAATCTTTTTGCCATGGGAATCAACGTTCGATCGCGTATTTTTCCAACTCGAAATCCCCCAAAAGCATGTTTTTTTCTGATTTTGTCCCAATGGAAATCTCAGTGCTAATCTGTCACCGGTCACAATTGTGCAACTCCATTCATAAGAAAATTTGAAACAATTCACCCCAATGGGAAAATCAGTGTTTAATTTATGAAAAAGTGAATTTTTAGACGCTGTTTGACAAATTCCGCCGAAAGTGAGCCAGAAATGCTCCAATTTCAACATTTTCGGGAAAAAACCCAGGGTTTTCGGGGAAAAATTGAATTATTTTTGGAAAATCAATTTTTTTACCAGAAAAAGTTGGGTTTTTCAAAAACATTTGCTTTTTTCCAAAAAAAATTGGATTTTTCCCAAAATAATTCAACTTTTCTAGCTCACCTTAGTTTCTGGCTCACACGATTGTGACCGAGCCAAAACACTCACATTAGAATTAATACCGGATATTCCTGGAAAAGTGTTAGGGCTGAATCTTCCAGAGACTGAATGTTTATGAACTCCCTTCTTTCAAACTAAACTACTCATCACTTGTTAATTGAATATAGGTTACAGAAGAAACTACTGTTAAGTGAATAAAAATGTCAAATGTCAAAATTCTAGAAGAATCCAGAAAATGTCACAGTAGGGAGTTAGTTATGTAATATGTTAATTTTTGCCTGCATTTAATTATATTTATTTTGTGCAATAACTTGGAATAAATAGCAATAGTAGTAGATTAGAGTCGGAATGACTCTGACCTAGACACGTGCTAAGGTAAACACTTCATTGCATGTTTGGTTGTAATTAAAAACCAATGAAATCTCATTAAATCGATTTATCTTTTCAAACGTGAACTACTACATGAGAGTGACAGATGTTGATCACTAATTTCTATTGTTCAAAAGTTATGGGTGTAATAAAAACCTCATTAAATTAGCAGTCAACACGCGACCTCCTTCCAGACTCTGGGATTCAAATTTTCAAATTCATCGATTTTTTAACGGTCCAATTTCTGCGTTTTGACTGGTTCTCAAAAAATCAATCAGTCAATTTTAAAACAACGACAGTCACTCATAGCTAAATTTTTCATTTGTTTTGCTATTGAAACACAACATTGACAGTTCAAAGTACCTTGTTGGTGGCTTTTGAGATGATCCGTTAATTCATCTCTTGAAAGTATTGGGGCATAAAGTACAGCCTCTCCCACGTGTACAGCAGTCTCGTGGCGATTTTCCCTGCTTTTGCTTGAGAATACCTTCTCACAAATTCCACAGGTAAAGGTTTTGTTTTCCATTTCGAATACTTACACCGTAGTAGGCGTTTGCAAAACAAATGACAAATTTAGCTATGAGTGACTGCCATTGTTTTAAAATTGACTGATTGATTGAGGGTCAGTCGATAGCATTCGTATATATGTCCAATACGTCAATATTATTTTAAATATATTATTTTTTAATCTAATAATATCTATCCCAAATTATGACTTTAAAAAAAAAATATGTACTAATCGACGTAAACATTATTAATTCATTTATTAATATACTAATTATTATAATCAACCCTAATTACACTCATTAATTACATTAATTACATTAATTATGCAACAATCATTAATTAAAATTAATTACGCAACAGTTATTAATTAAAGTGATTACTAAAATATTTATTAAGTTACGTCATTTTAATTACCTTACGTAACTTTTTAATTAACATGACGTCATCACCTGTCCCAGGCCACCGGCCCAGGCTACCGACCCAGACTACCGGCAGAATTGGGTCATTCCGACTCCAATCTACTACAAGCAATAAATGTGACTCAAGATTGGTTTGTGAGACGTTTTTAACAGTGTCTTAAATGAGTTAAAAATTGGTACAATGCGGGTCTATTGAGCAGAGTTAAGGCCCTTAATTTGTTGAGTCTTGCCTTGAAAAGGAAGTCAAAAAACTGGTATGGTACATACATAATGATACAGTTTGGCCATACTGAGCACAGTTATATCCCTTAATTTAATTATTTGTGTTTCTGTTTTCTAATCGTTAGTGCTGTCACTTGCATGAATATCAGAGGATTTGGTCAATATTGGTATGCGAGGTTATATTTTGCCTGTTGTCAGCTGATTAGCTGAATTTGTTCAGTATTTGATTTGCAAGACTTTCAATGTCTCGAAGGTGTTTGAAAACTTATATGGTAAGGACATAATGGACCTCAATTAGTTAATTTTTGCCTGTTTTCAGATTGTCAGCACTGTAACTTGAAATAATATCAATGGATTTGATTTTCTTATGATGACAAACCTTACGGGTCCGAAAAAGCTCTATCCCTGCATCTGGATGTGTGATCCTTATGTTTTTAACCGCACCCTGTTGAAGTTAAGCTGAGCTTATCAGATTGTTCTCCGTCCGTCGTCCGTCAACACCATGCTTTGGTCTTCTTCTTCAAAAGCACAGGGCCAATTCAAGTGAAAGATTGTGTGAGTGATGGTCTCGAACGGGCATTGCATTTTTACCAAACTCAACATGCCCAGCCCCATAGCGTGGGGGGAAATAATCCCGAATATTTTTAAAATCTTCTCAAGGGACACTTAGGTACAAGGGCTTGGTATTTGGTATGAGCTTCGTTTTGAGGTGTAAAATCAAGTTTATTCAAATGAAATTCATGAAGCATTATTTGTTTTTGTAATGGAAGAGCACAATTGTTGCCCTGCTAAACAAATTATATTTTCTGAACCGATGGTCCAATTACAACCAAAGTTGGAATGTGGTATTATTGGGTTGCAAGTACTTAATCCATGTAAAATAATTCATCTTTCCCCACGGAGAAAACTGTTGGACCGATTTCAGTTAAATATGAGGTGATTGTTCCAACATCGCATGTTGTTTCTGTTCAGTTTCATAAGTGGTGAAGGGGGGTGGGGGGGGGGGGGTAAATAATACTTCCAATATTAAAACAAAATCTCATGAACCAAGGTTGCAATGTCATTATGACTCCTTTTTGAGTTGTAGAATCAAGTCTGTCTGAAGAAAATTCGTGGAGCAATATTTGCGTGTGTAATTATGAGGGGTGAGATTTTTGGTCTTCTCAGAAATTTTTCTTTTCTGAACAGAATAGCTGATTTGAACCAAATTTGGTATGCGGTATTATTGAGTCATAATAACTTGATTCATGCAAAAAAATGCATATATGTCCCAATGGAATCCCAAAGGGCTAACAAATATAATTATTTTCAAATGACAACATTTCCCAAATACCACGGGACAGAGAACTGTTATTTGGTTTGAAGCATCCTTACGACCAGTAGAATGGAATGGTATAAAAATTTCCATCGTTTGTGACAAGGTGTTTTGTAGTGTTTATCGACACCATATTTGCAAAAATTAAGAAAAACATTTTTCTGCAGAACCACTGATCAGAATCATCTGATAGTTGGTACACAACATCCATACGTGGAGATGAGGGGGTGGGGGGGGGGGGTGGAATAAGTTTGTTTCTATCATGCCCCCTGGTTTGAGAGGCCAAATTGTAACTCGGGGCAATATGAGGCATAGTCTTTGAAAATCTTCCGGACAGAATCTTTTAATGTTTTGTATGCATCATTATTATGTAGGCAGATTTAGATTGTCTAAATGAAATCCTCGATTAATATTTGAGCTTTCTATGGAGGAGCCTAATGTTAACTGTATGCAATGGGGGGGGGGGGGGGGGGGGTAATCTTTAAAACTCTTCTCCAGAATCACCAGTCAGAATCATTTAATACTTGGCACACAGAATATTTACAGTGGCTTCATTCAGTTTGTTCAACTCTCATCCATCGGTTCATAATTGGGCTCTCTAAGGGGGACCAAATTTTAATTTAGTGCAATACAAGTAACAGTCTCATATAATGTTCGTCAGCTCCACCAGACTCTCCACCTGGCAGAATCTTCTGATATTTGGTATACAACATCCTCAGGGAAGTCACATCTCAGTTTGTTCAAAACATGTCTTTGGGTTCATATTTCCAAGGCTCGATATAACTGGATTCGCATAGCGATTTTCCATTCAATTTTCAACTATAACTAATCAATTCAACATGACAAAAACATATAAATAACAGAAAATGCTAATCAAAATTTATGCCACTTACAAACTGAACTTCAATATTATGCTGCTACATTTAGCGTTACAAATCGAAGATTCCATACCGATAGAGCTTGTCCTTACAGTGTGCAAGTTACAGACAGCACTTTGCTGTTTGGACGTTCGATATTTTCTTTTAATTTGTAGGACAGAAAGCTATAGCTATTTGTTTTATTTAATGCAAGAAGTAGGGGTAAGCACCGAAGCAGTTTTCACGTCGCACTTAAGCAGTTAAAGAAACTTATAGCAGAGCACATCACAAAAAGGGTGATTATCGCTTTTAGGATCTCTATAGAAGGTTTGCATATTTTAGGGTCCCGCAGAGCACCACGCTCTAAATTAAATTTTGGGAATACCGTGCGAACTGACCCTTCCTTTAACAAGAAAATAAATAAACCATAAATCGACAGGAGACCTTATAGGAAAAGGTGTGGGGGCCCTGTTGCACAAAAGAGGTGCATATTTGTATTGCGGGGGGGGGGGGGGAGGGGGGGGGGTGACCACCGCGCTTCCAACGTTTCCATCTATAACGTTTGAGTATATAAAGCAAAATGCTTCTCTCTATAAAAGCACTCAGAAAAACTGATAATAATCCATATAGTAAGAACATTCCGGTGCCCTTTTTGGGAGCCCTGTGAGTAGTATATCTCGTATGTTTCGGGTATAGATTGCAGGACCCCGGGCAGGTTCCCCGGAAGTGACGTCATGTCACGTAACCCAATGGCGCCATGTTGTGTTGTCATGGTAATCCGCATGAGCGGCCATGTTGTGACGTCATACAATGATATGCGGTGTTAGTAAGCATACGCAACACATGTTGTTATGCTGATACGGAATCCCATTTTAAGGAGTCGGATAGGAATCCCATTTACGGAATCACTTGTGTGGCTATGGAATCCTCTTTTCTGAAATGAGTCGAAGCTTCGTATGTGCGAGTCACTCGAAGGAGCAAATGCTCTGTAGGTCATTGCCTCGAATGGATTCGAGTCGTCCGAGCAGTATGTGCGAGTCACTCGATCGAGCAATTGCTCTAAAACTTGCTTTCGGTGGGCTTCAACTCGTTCGAAGGCATTTGGAATAAGTATTTCTTGGGCTGCCTTAAAGACTGGACCAAACGGGTAATAATATCCTCAGATAAGTGATTCATAATCCTCAAGTAATACAATACCAGGCCCCAAATACCGACATGAGGCTAAGAACAGTATGTGCGAGTCACTCGAACGAGCAGTTGCCCTATAGCTCATTTACTCGCTGGGATTCGAGTCGTTCGAGCAGTATGCGCGAGCCACTCGATCGAGCAATTGCTCTAAAGCTCATTTGCTCGATGGGCTTCGAGTCGTTCGAGCAATTGCTCATGGAGCAATTACACTCCTGGCTCTTTGGCTTATTAGGGAAAATCACCAAACCTGTTTTTAGGTATCCTACTTACGGAATCCCTTTTAAAAACAAAACGTTTGGCCTTCGGCACTCCTTTTTCTGAAATAAGTCGAAGAGCAGTAGGTGCGAGTCACTCGAAGGAGCAGTTGCTCCATAGCTCATTTGCTCGATTGGATGCGAGTCGTTCGAGCAGTATGTGCGAGTCACTCGATCGAACCATTGCTGTATAGCTCATTTTCTCTATGGGTTTCGAATCGTTCGAGCATTTGCTCATGGAAAAATTACTCTCATGGCTCTTTAGTGTATTAGGGAAAATCACCCATTTCAAGGTATCCTACTTGCAGAATCCCTTCTATTGAAAAAAAAACGTCTGGCCTTCGGCTCCCCTTTTTCTGAAATGAGTCGAAGAGTCGTATGTGCGAGTCACTCTAACGAGCAACTACGCGATAGCTCATTGATCGATGGGCTATGAGTCGTTCGAGCAATAACTTTTCAGTAACTGCTCGATAGCTCATTAGCTTTGGGAATGATATAGACTTTCATTATACACAAGGGAGATAACTCTGCATACAGATCATGAGTAATCAAGCAATCTGACTGTTAGTAAAGTGAACTGATTGGGTGATCTAGACAAATGAAACAAGAGTACTCGGAATAGGGGCAGAACTAACAAGAACAAACCAGAAAAGCTAAATACAGTAATAATAAGCCAAGCAGTTCCAGCTGCTGATAGACTCTTCTACTGTACTGGAATATATTCCAGGACAAAGGAACATGGTTAGGTAGATGAAAACTATTGAATAGATAGATAAAAGCAGATAATTCTAAAATAATTCGAAATAGTACAAGTTGTCGAGTTGTTTGGGGTAATTCTACGAGTCGGGAAATTACTCCTATTCAATCGAACACACCCTTCGAACATACCCCTGTCATATAAGAAGCCTTTGGGTCACGCCAGTGCCACCATAGAAACCAAGATGGCAGCCTCCAGTATACAAAATGGACGACGGAAACACGTATCAGCATAACAACACGCGCTACGCTTGCGCACTAACATGTCCCAACATGTCCTCTCACGCCGGTTTCCATGGCAACACAACATGGCGCCACTGGGACACGTGACATGGAGTCACTTCCGGGGTTTTACCGAGGTCCTGTAACCTGTACCCGAAACGTACGAGACATGCTACTTTTGTGGCACCAAAACAGTGCACATTTTAGGGAACTCGCAGTGCATCACCACGTTCAGTAGGGGGCGTTCTATAACGAAAGCGTAGAAGAGCCCTTTTTACGAACACTGTGGCTGAAAAGGGGGTTCATATTTAATAGGGGGGGGGGGGGAGGGCGGAGCACCAATTTGGCCAGGAAGACACATTATATTAAGTTTGGAAGCACCGAGTCAATTGACCCTTTCTTTAGCAAGCTGTCACATAAACCGATAATAGTCCATATAACAATAAAGTGTAAGTACCTCTTTTGGGGATCTTTGTTGCACCAATGAGTGCTTTTAGGAGGGACCCAGAGTACGTCACCGTGTTCAGCATTGCACGGTTTATAAAGTTTGAGAATGCGGAAACGACCATTCTTCCAACAAATAGTTCGAGAATGAAATTATATCCCTTATAGCAAAAAAGTGTGAGATCTTTTATGGAAGCCATGTGACACTAAACGGGTGCATATTTCTGGGGGCCTGCAGAGGACCACTATTATTCCTAAATCACAATCTATAAATTTTAAGAATACCTAACAGATTGCACTTTCTCTAAGAAACAGCCAGAAAAACGGATAATGACTCATATAACAAGAAATTGTAGGCATACTTTTTGGAAGCTCCGTGGCACAAGGAGGGTGAAAAATTAGTTAACCCACAGAACACCACTTTGGTTAGCAAGCCACCCTCTATTTACTTATGAAACACAAAGTCAACTGACTCTTTCTCTAACAAACAGTCACAGGAACACATCCTAGCCCAAAAATCAATAAAGTGTAAGTGCCCTGTTTGAGAGCTTTGTGAGACCGAAAGAGAGCACATTTTGGCGGACTTGCAGTGCATCACCGTATCACTATTACAAATTTTAGGAATAATGCGCCGATCGACCCTTCATCCAACAAGAAGTTCGAAAAAGCAATGATAGTCCTTACAGCAAAACGTGTGAGAACTTTGACATAGAAGTGATGCATATTTTGGAGGCCGCAACTCTTTCCCAGCTCACCAAGGCACCATCCAAACATTTTGAAATTACTGACCTAAATTCACATTTCTTTAACAACAGTCATTGGAACTATTAAGAACTCATATAGCAAGAACGTGTAGGTACTCCTTTTTTGGAGCTTTGTTGCACCAAAAGAGCACATATTTTGGGGAGCCGCAGAGCAACAACCTGATCAGAACACCAACATATTCAGCAGTGCGCTATATATAAATTTTCGGAATAACGAGCCGTTTTCTCCTTTCTCTAACAAACAGTCAGTGACACCGAAAGCCCCCTCACATGAAACAAACGTGATTAGCCGTTTGGTAGCATTGTAACACTGTTTAGTAATCCACCCGCAGTAAATTTCGAGAATAAGGTACCAATTGCAATTTCATCGGAAAAGAGTTTGAGAACCTAATAACAACGCACACTTCAAGAAAATGCAACAAAACTTAATTACTTTCGCTGTGGTCCGAAGATCGTTCCTATTTTTGGGGACGTGTGTTGACATTCAGAACTCGTAAGGACACATCGATGCAGTCGAATCGTTGACCTTAATCGGTGTACAGTCCAGTGCTCTAACCAGTATGTCACCACGTTCCCCGCGACAACTGTGCATATTTTAGGGATGTGGTAGTGGTAGGGCTTACAACACTATCCGGCTTAGCAATCACCCATCATAAATTTTGAGAATATCAAACTAATTAATTAGTACTCAGAGAAACCTGTAAGATAATATATTGCGAGAACGTGTAATTACCCATTGTTGGTAAACTTGTGTATTTTGGGGGCCGAAAGAGCTGCACCTTGTTTAACAAACGTTTTTGTGAGGGTATTTTGAGAATCGTGCGGCGATTATTTTTGTCTTTCAAAATCAACCCAACAAACATTTAATGTCGTGTAAAGCACAGATGTGTAAAACTAATCTTTTGTGGCGGTGGGGTGCGGCAAATACTACCCAACATTTTGTCACCAAAGGAAACTTTGCTTGCTTTTAATGACACAAGTTTGCAAAATATAAGATAAATGTTTGATATATTGTTTAAAAGATCAGGTTTTTTTAACTGAGTTACCGACAACAAGACCGTTTGATTATGTCGAAATGTTTCATTAGCCTGTCGAGAATGTTTAAGGTTACCCCCCCCCCCCACACACACACACCCTTCCCGCCCACCCCCTCAAAAAACCTCCTGCCAGTGAAAAGCTATTTACGCTCCTGGCTCTTGAGTTTTACAATAATATTGTGGTGGGGATGGCGGAGGCAACCATATTCACCCTTACCGTCAGTTGTGTTCTTGTACCTTGTATATAAAATAGAGAATAAAGAAACGTCTGTTGATTGTCTCTCCATATCGTTCACAACTCTAACGTCCATGACATACTCAAGTACAGGCATAGTGTTCCCCAAGTACATCGAAGGTGTTGCTGGCCAAAGTGGTGCAGAATTTAGAAACAAACAAAAAAAACAAGCTGGGTCACTTTCTCGTCATTTTGTTCTGAACGACTCACCTAGGTGAGTGTGATCGACTTTTCCTGTATAAGCAGACCACCAAGAATTGCTTGTCATCACAAACACAGACATTACAGAATCCTCGGCAAATCCAAAACGTTTCTGAAAACAGCCTATGCATGATCACAAAACAACGGAAAGGGAATTTAATAAGTCACTAACTACAAATACTTCTACATTTGTACAAATTACCATTAAATCGGGCAAAGGCAAGACGATTTCAAAAAATAACTTTTCTTGGGAAACGTATGTTTCTGAATTTAACCAATGAATACACATTAATAAAATTTGGAAGCAGTTTTAAAAATATAAACGTAAACCTAAATCAAACTGTACAACACCTGGAAGACCCCAACACAAAGTGACTACATTAAAAAAATATGTCAAACAAATTGGCCTCCACATTTTCGAAACATTCGTCGTCTGAAAATTGTAATCCAGAATTCATAAAAATACTCACTTGAACGTTTGCTATCAATTAATGACATATAGGTGATTGGGCAATTTCCACCTTCCAGTCGACAGGCTGCACTTATTCCCATTCCAAAGCCTGATAAACAACCATTCAAGCAATTAGATACCAATTGCATTAAGAAGTTGTCTGTATAAAACCATGGAAATGATGATCAATGATCCACTTGTCTGTTTTTTGGAAACCAACAATCTTCTATTGAATGTTCAGTAGGTTTCAGAAGCCAGAGAAATACTGTGGATCAGTTACTTAGACTTGAAAGTTTACAAAAAATATCTTTGACCGACAGAACATATAGTCGCGATCTTCTTAGACGTGGAAAGGCATACGATATAACGTGAAAGTATGGGATTTCAAAACATCTTCTTAACAAGGGAGTACGTATGTCACGTTTTCAGAAAATCGAGAGCATGATTGACGCAATTGAGAATATGGATGACTATTCATTAATTGTAGATGAGCGGATTTTCAGTTGAAATTAGAAGTGCTGTAATTAGTGCAGAAGAAACTCGTTAGTTAACGCTTTACTTACTTCAGAACGAAGCAATCTGAAATAGTGTTTGCGCTGTGTAATCAAGCATATGATGCGCTATTCTCGTGGTGGATAGTAAAATCACGAACTAAACAGAAAGAAAATATTGAGACTACAGTCAGTATGTGGAGGGTTGATTACTACTAAAATCGCTGTGGGAAAGACGTTTTTACTTGGTAATTATTTACAATTTCTGAAGACAAAACACAAGGAACACTTCCAAACTTTCATGACATGAACCACCGGGTTGACAGTTTGCAAATATTTATTGTGCAGTTGTGAAAAATTATAAATACTTTTCGAGTGGGGAATTTATTTTTTTTTTTTTTTTTGGGGGGGGGGGGGGGGGTTAACAGCACTTTCCACCGCCAGCGAGTGGGGAATAAATTGTGCTTCGATTAAGTAGTAATCCAAGTTCTTCATTATGTATACGCAGTCGAATTGTATTATATATTTACGAAATTATCTACACATGTATCCCAGTTGTGGTTCGGAATGATGTTAGTGATCACTGTGTACTAGTATAGAAATGCACAGAGTTGTACACACTGTTTTCCTTCAGGAATTGCGTTACACTAATTGGTGCAGTTTGACAAGAACAAACGTGCACTTACTCAGTGTGCTATTACTTCAAAATAGTACAGAATGCTGTCACGGGAGTTCTAGTTTCTAATGTAGTGACGATCTTCGTCAGTGCTTCTGTAAACATAGAGATGACAAAAATAAGCTTACTTTGAAATTTTGCTATCAGCTGGTGCCAACGACACCAATTAGATTGAGCTAAGATACTGCTTTCCACCGAAAGGCTCCTAAGATATGTAATTTTGATTGTTTTTAGTGTATTCATGTGGGGTCTCCAGATGTGCATACCGTTTTCGTATTTATGATTCGTAGCCATGCGACGCCTCTAACGCCACTTTTGTCAGTAGAAAATCGGTTTATGGTGAAAGGCTCCTTGGGGTTGTAGTTCAAAATATAGAAAGCGTAATCATATGTTCAGGTTGAGTTTCCAGATGTGCCTACAGTTTTCAGATTTATGATTAGGCCCCATGTGGCGCCCGTAGTGCCACTTTTGTAGAGCATCGGCTTCCGGCAAGAAGCTCCTAAGGATTATAGTTCTAAACGCTCAAATGTTCAACTATTCAGGTACAATCTCGATCTGTGCATAAAGGTTTATGATATTTGATGTGGTCCCAGTAACATCTCTGTGCATCGTTAGAGAACGGATCCGAGGGTTTATAATCGAAACGTGGTTCACTATGTTCAGGTATTGTCTCTAGATACTACGTTTGACTTGGCCCTATGTGACGACTGTAGTGCAATGTTTGTCGACAGACAAAGGGTTTCAAGCAAAGGGCTCCTAGGTTTTTTATTTGAAGCGTTCAAAGTGTGATCATATATTAAGGTATGGTCTCTTGGTGCGAATAAAGTATTGGAATTTTTGATTCAGCCCCGTGTAGCCCCCGTAGCCCGAATCGAATTCCGACGAAATGTTCTTTATGTTTTTAATTTGAAATGCAGAAAAAGTATTCCCTTTCCCAGGTAGAGTCTCAAGATGTACATGAAGGTTTCGAATTTTTTATTCGCCCAATACGTGTCACCTGTAACGTTATTTTTCTCGTTAGAGAATCGGTTTTCAGCGAAAAGTTCCTTGGGGTTTTAATTCGAAACGTTCAAAGTGTGTTGTTGAGATGTTCAGGTAGGAGCTCTAGATGTGCATAAAACCAATCGGTCTCCGGCATATGACTCCTGGGGTTTTTAATTTGAAATCTTAAAAGTGTGCTCATATATTCAATTAGGGTATCTAGATGTGAATAACGGGTTGGTAATGTTGATCTGACCTTTGTGGCGCGTGTAGAGCCACTTTCGTCGATAGAGAATCGGTTTCCATCAAAAGGCTCTCAAGGGTTTTAATTCGACGCGTTCAAAGTGCGTTCATATATTCAAGAGGGGTGTCCATGTGCGCAATGAAGTTTGAAATTGTTGGTTCAGTCGAAAGTCTCCTTTTTAATTCGAAACGTTAAAATTATTTTCGTATGTTCTGGTAGGGTCTCTGGATGTGCATAAAGGTTTTGGATTTATTATTCCACCCCATGTGGCACCTGTAGCGCGATTTTTTGTCGTTAAAGAATCGGCTTCCATTGAAAAGATCCTGGACGTTTTAATTCGAAATGTTGCAAGTGTGTTTATATGTTCAATGAGGATCTCTAGATGTGCATAAAGCTTGGGATATTTGATTTGGCTCAACGTGGAGGCTGAAGGCCACTTTTGTCGTTAGAAATCGGTTTCCGGCGCAAGGCTCCTAGGGTTTTCCATATGCAACACTGAAAGAGTGTTCATATGTTCAGATAATGTCGCTGGATGTTCCTAACTGTTTCGAATGTTTTATTCGTCCCTATGTGGCGCGCGTAGTGCCTATTTTGGCAAACGTCTCCAAGGATTTTCAATTTCGAATGTTGAAAGTGTATTCATATATTCAGGTAGTGTCTCTCCATGTGCGGTTTCGCAATTTTTATTCGGCCCATGTAGCGCCTGCAGAGCCACTTTTGTCGACAGAGGATCGGTTTCCATCAAAAGGCTACTAGGGGTTTTATTTCGAAGCGTTCAAAGTGTGTTCATAATATTCACATACAGTCTCTAGGTGCGTATAATGGTTTGGAATACTTTTATTCGGACCCATGTGGCGCCCGTAGCGTAATTCTTGTTGTTGGAGAATCGAATTTCGACGAAAGGCTTCCAGGGTTTTCAATTTTGAACGTTAAAAGAGTTTTCGTATGTTCGGGTAGGGTGTATAGATGGGATAACTGTTTCGTTTTTTTCGGCCTCATTTGGTACCCGTAGCATTTCTTTTGTCATCAGACAATTCCTTTCCTGCAAAAGGTTTCTAGGGTTTATAATTCGACATACTGAATTTGTGTTCATATGTTCAGGCAGGATCTCTATACATGCATAAAGTTTTCGTTTTTTAATCCGACCCCATGTGGCACCCGTGGCGCCCCTTTTGTCATTAGACAGTCGGTTTCTGGCGAAAGACTCCTGGAGGTTTTCTTATATCGAAACGAGGAAAGTGCGTTCATATGTTCGAGTAGGATCTCTAGATGTGCTTAAAGGTTTCGTATTCTTTTATCCGACCCATGCGGCACACGTGGCGTCTCTTTTCTCATTAGGCCATCGTTTTTTTATCGAAACGTTGAAAGTGTGTTCATATATTCAGGAGCGGTATCTAGATGTTCATAAAGGTTTGGAATTTTTGATTCGGCTCAGGTGGCACCCATAGCGCCACTGCTCTCGTTAGAGAATCACTTTCCGGCGATAGACTCCTATGGGTTTTAATTTGAAACGTTGAAAGTGAAGTCATATATTCAAGTATAGTCTCTCGATGTGCATATGGGTTTCGGATTTTTTATTCAGTCCCGTGTGGCTGCAGTGCTGCCACTTTTGTCACAAAAAAATCGGTTTCTGGCGAAACGCTCTAAGAGGGGTTGATTTGAAACGTGGACACGCTCATATATTCATTTGGGGTTTCTGGATGTGCAAAAGGTTTGGAATTTTCTATTCGGCCTCATGATTGTGCCGCCCTTAATTCCACTTTTGTCGTTAGAAAATCGGTTTCCGGCGAAAAGCTCCTAAGGGTTTTAATTCGAAACATTGAAAGTATGTTTATATGGTCAATGTGAATATTGAATATTTAAAGCAGACATTAAGAAACCTTCAATACACTGTTTCTATTCCCAATTTAACGTATATTTTGCTTCCCTGGCGCAAACTCTAAATAATAATTGTTGTCACTTACAGATCGTAAGGTGTGCATAAAGGTTAGGAAATTTTGCATCCGGCCTTGTATAACTCGAATCACACCACCTTTCTTGTTACAGAATCAGTTTCCGGAAAAAAGTCATCAAGGTTGTAGTAGTATTCGAAATGTTTAAAGTATTTTCATAGTTTATGATAGAGTTCATAGTATTCATACGCCCAGTGCTTCAAATTGCAAACATTTTTATTCGAGTTTTGGCGAAGTCAAACTCGACTTATAATTTTATGAAGCGGGCGGGCGGCGGACGGCGGGCGTAAACAATTAGTTTCCGGGCAATAACTTTAGTTCTATTTGACGCACCTTTACCAAACTTATACCAGAGGTTACCCTATATGAAAGGAAGACACCTATCGATTTCAGAGACTCGCGCCCCAAGGACAAGGTCACTGTTACTATAAATAGAATTTTTTGTGACAAATTGGTTTCCGGGCAATAAGTTTAGTTCTATTTGACGTACCTTTACCAAACTTCTACGAGAGGTTACCCTACAGGAAGGGAAGACACCTATTGATTTTGGATTCTGGAACTCTAAGGTCAAGGTCACTGTTACTATAAATAGAATATTCTATGACAAATGGTTTCCGGGCAATAACTTTAGTTTTATTTGATGCACCTCTACCAAACTTACACCAGAGGTTATCCTATAGGAAGGGAAGACACCTATTGATTTCGGAGTCTGGGCCTCAAAAGTCAAGGTCACTGTTACTATAAATATAATATTTTGTGACAAATTGGTTTCCGGGCAATAACTTTAGTTCTATTCCGTGTATCTTTACCAAACCTATACCACAGGTTACCCTATAGGAAGGGAAGACACCTATCGATTTCGGAGTCTGGGGCCCCAAGGTCAAGGTCACTGTTACTATCAATATAATATTTTGTGACAAATTGGTTTCCGGGCAATAACTTTAGTTCTATTTGACGCACCTTTACCAAACTTATACCAGAGGTTACCTTATAGGAAGGGAAGACAGCTATTGATTTCGGAGTCTGGAACTCCAAGGTCAAGGCCACTGTTACTATTATTAGAATATTTTGTGACAAAATGGTTTGCGGGCAATAACTTTAGTTCTATTTGAAGCACCTTTACCAAACTTATACCGGATGTTACCCTATAGGATGGAAAGACATCTGTTGATTTCGGAGTCTGGGACTCCAAGGTCAAGGTCACTGTTACTATAAATAGAATATTTTGTGACAAATTGGTTTCCGGGCAATAAATTTAGTTTTATTCCGTGTATCTTCACCAATCTTATACCACAGGTTACCCTATAGGAAGGAAAGACACCTATCGATTTCGAAGTCTGGGACCTCAAGGTCAAGGTCACTGTTACTATCAATAGAATATTTTGTGACAAAATTGGTCTCCGGGCAATAACTTTAGTTCTATTTGAGGCACCTTTAGCAATCTTATACCAGAGGTTACCTTATAGGAAGGGAAGACATGTATTGATTTCGGAGTCTGGGACTCCAAGGTCAAGGTCACTGTAACTATAAATAGAATATTTTGTGACAAATTGGTTTGCGGGCAATAACTTTAGTTCTATTTGAAGCACCTTTACAAAACTTACACCAGAGGTTACCCTATAGGAAAGGAAGACATCTATCGATTTCAGAGTCTCGCGCCCCAAGGTCAAGGTCACTGTTGCTACAAATAGCTTATTTCTTCAGAATTTAATGTCAAAACTCGACTCCTGGTTGTGTGATCCTGTTGCTGGATTTTTTTCTTCTGGGATACTCGTTTTGACAAGGACTGCAATTCAAATAGAATTTTTCAGAATAGTTACATGGAACACAAAATGCTCCTTTGGGTTTTATTTCGAAGCGTTCAAAGTGTGTTCATAATATTCTAGCAGGGTGTCTAGGCACGTATAATGGTTTTGAATATTTTTATGCAGCCCCATGTGGCGCCCGTAGCGTAATGCTTGTTGTTAGAGAATCGAATTTCGACGAAAGGCTTACAGGGTTCCAGGGTTTTTAATTTTGAACGTTAAAAGTGTTTCCGTAAGGTTGGGTGCATAGATGAGGATAACTGTTTCGATTTTTTCGGCCCCATTTGGTACCCGTAGCACTTCTTTTGTCATCAGACAAGTCTTTTCCTGCAAAAGGTTTCTAGGGTTTTATAATTCGACATACCGAATGTGTGTTCATATGTTTAGGTAGGGCCTCTATACGTGCATACAGTTTTCGGTTTTTAATCCGACGCCCCTTTTGTCATTAGACAGTCGATTTCCGGCGAAAAACTCCTGGTGTTTTTTTTTTTATATCAAAGCGATGAAAGTGCGTTCATACGTTCGAGTAGGATCTCCAGATGTGCTAAAAGGTTTCGGTTTTTTTTATCCGGCCCATGTGGCACACGTGGCGTCTCTTTTCTCATTAGGACATCGGTTTCCGGCGACCGACTCGTAAGGTTTATATATCGAAACGTTTAAAGTGTGTTCATATTTTCAAGTGCGGTCTCTAGATGTGCATAAAGGTTTAGGATTTTGATTCGGCTCATGTGGCACCCATGGCGCCACTGATCTCGTTAGAGAATCAGTTTCCGGCGGTAGACTTATATGGGTTTTAATTCGAAACGTTGAAAGTGAAGTCATATATTCAAGTATAGTCTCTCGATGTGTATATGGGTTTCAGCTTTTTTATTCAGCCCCCTGTAGCTGCCGTGGTGCCACTTTTGTCACGAAAAAATCGGTTTCTGGCAAAAGTTCCAAAGGGGTTTAATTTGAAACGTAGAGACGTTCATATGTTCATGTGGGGTTTCTAGATGTGTCAAAGGTTTGGAATTTTTTATTCGGCCCCATGATTGTGGCGCCCTTAATTCCACTTTTGTCGTTAGAAAATCGGTTTCCGGCGACAGGCTCCTCGGGGTTTTAATTCGAAACATTGAAATTATGTTCATATGTTCAATGAGAATATTGAATATTTAAAGTTGACATTGAGAAACTTTCAATAAACTGTTTCTATTCCAAATTTAACGTATATTTTGCTTCCCTGGCGTAAACTCTAAAAGGAATTATTGTTACTTACAAATCGTAAGGTGAGCATAAAGGTTAGGACATTTTGCATCCGGCCTTGTATAACTCCAATCACACCACTTTTATTGTTACAGAATCAATTTCCGGAAAAAAGTCATCAAGGTTGTAGTGGTATTCAAAATGTTTAAAGTATTTTCATTTTTTATGATAGAGTTCACAGTATTCATACGCCCAGTGCTTGAAATTTTTTTCTTCTCGGATACTCGTTTAGACACTTTGTTTCAAGGACTGGATTGAGAATTCAAATAGAATTATTCAGAATATTTACCTGAACCACTAAAAGTGTAGGGTGTGATTCTAGGCATAGGCCCGAGAACAAGGCTTTGAACTTGAGGAGAAACCACAAATGTAAGATTTTTTTTTTAAATATAGTGTAGACCCGTACTGGATACAAGTTAGCATTGAGGTATCATCACACAACTATACCCTTTGCATTAAGCCAAATTTGTTTAAGTTTCATAATGAATCTGATATTTTGTTCAAGCAAGCAAGCCTGTGACTTACGCATGAAAAAGAACTATGTTTTTTCTTGATGAACTTTCTTTCGGTTTTATCTCATAGAACACTAAAGATAATAACCTAATTGAGGCAATTTAGAAAACCGCTTAAAACAAATCTAGATTGTGTTTGTGATTTATTCAGTTAGCAACAGTCATTCTTTTTGCAGGGGGCAAACGACTGAATGGATTTGATTTGATAATCACCAAGGGACAAACGACACTGCATTCTGAGGTTATTCAAGGAACTGCTCCATTTGTAGATATTCTTTCGACTTCAGCACATGATGGAGACAAAGTAGAAGTATCTGGTTACAACAACGAACGGCCAATAAACGTAGCAGAAGTTGAGGTTTACTTCAGTAAGTATTAGGTCTTCATAAAAAACATATGAGTCCCTCAATGAGTTCCTGAGACGTTCAGATGAGATCTTGAAATGTACAGAAACACTTGTCAGTCCTCATATATGTATAGTACAGAGAAAGAACGAAGGTGACCCAAATATGTTTAACTGATCAGTATATCTGGTTTGTCTCGGAAGATTACAGTTGTGTGTTGAATCGACCTTCGAATCGAATCAGGCAAAAACTTCAAAATCAAATCTCTAATCGAATCCACTTCCCAGTTGTTACGATACTATATCCGCCGTACTTGTGTTATCTATCTCCCATGTAAACCCAATATTACCATTTGCACTACATTATTTCCTACCATTGAATATAAAGTACAACCAGATGCTGCTATCAGTTGCAATTGTATCTCAATGATGTAGTTTGGTAACATTTGGGTAAATCAGGGAGAGAAAAAATACAAAGGTTACTTTTTACCCATATTACCAGAATAGTATCCCCCCCCCCCCTCCCACACACTGCATGTGTAACATACATGTATCCCGGGTGAGATAGCAGGGAGAGACATATGTATCCCACCCTACCCACGTGACGTTATACATTTATAACGTTATTATGACATTATGCATAACGTATCAGTTTCTTGCTACCAACTAATTTATATTGACGTCATCGGAATGCATTGTGATCAAAGTTCGATGTTCTAAAACTCTTTACCCTCAAGCTGCCACCGTTTCTAATCGATTTCGTGGTATATAGCTTTACGCAAAATGAGTTTATTGAATCAGCAGGTGACTCCCGATTACCTCTGGCTAACGTAATCGCTGCATTGTGGGAGGGGGGGGGGTTGGAGAAAAATCATCCTCGATGAGTCTGAAGGGGGGAATGAGTTCAAGCTCACCCTCGGGGCAAGATATTTAAACCAGACCCTCGGCAAGCCTCGGGCCTGGTTCAAATAGCTTGCCCCTCGGGTGAGATTTCCCCATCCCACCTCCAGACTCATCGGGGATCATAATATTCCCTGCTGTCGTATCAAATTCACCGAACGATCTCAGTGGTGCGACTTTTTCAGGGCCATTTTTTAAACGCACCATCCAGAGTAGATTAGATAAAATGAAAATCTTTGCAATTGGTGTTTTCTGAATAGTGGCATGTTAACCCTTTAACCAACATGAAAATCAGACGACACTTGCACAGAAAATTCTTGAATAACTATTTATTTCTGAAAACATAGGTTATGACCCCTCACTGGGACGAGCTCGACGTGCTTGTTTCAACGAGAGGGTCATAACCTATGTTCTTGAGACAAAAATTGAAAACAATAATGAAAATTCATTGGCGATTTTTGAGAATAGCGCTGGCAGGTTTGGGCTGTTACCTTGTGTAAATGGTCAAATAATTCATACTTCTGTACTTACAGAAGGATAAATTAAATATATACCAGTCTAATTAGAAAAACCTTTATTTGTATTGGACAAAACGTGGCACACAAATGAGGTTAAATTGCAAAGTATGTCAACATTGCGCCACAGATTTGCAGGGGTTCATGGAATAAAACCTACTCGAGAGAAAACATTAAGTTAACATAGTCCCGATCCATGCTTTTTCATCCTTTGCATAACATATTGTATTTATATGGCATAATAACTTTCCACCAAGATCTAATAAATATTATCAAGTCAGAATATGTTCCCTATCCCATAAAACGACGCTGCTCATAATTATAAAATTTCGAGGTTTTTTCGGAATTTTACTTCCATGCTATTCCACAGTAACGCTGGAAATAAGCTGCTGTTTAAACACGATGACATAAAATATTTGCCATACATCCATCATTCTTGGGAAAGAAATGATGTCAGAGTCTGGTACTCTCAATCGAGATAAAGGTATGCTTAAAAATGTTGTTTATGCTATGACTTATTTCCAGCATATGTGCATTACTGGATAAAATCTAACATTCAAAGATAGCGGGTGGGGAGGTAATTCTGGTGTTTCGAGGCAAATTCTATAATCACTCTACTGTGGAAAGTTTTAATTTTTTTTTCTTTTTAACATAATGCATTTTTTATTAGACCATAAAATAAATAAGAGTTCTTAAAGTACATTACCATATTAGCTTAGGAGGAATTTGGGCTTATTCGTATTTCTATGAATGATTTTCCAAGTTCAGTTTTCGAACACTCACAATGTGCGCAGTCCATGTCCAATTTTCTTTTCAAAATTTTTATTTTGAATTGTTCGTATCGCAAAGTATTTTCAATCTGGTATACTGTCGTACGCTTTTGGTGCGCTGAAACTCATCATTCATTGATTCATTCAATTTTATATTTATTGGGGTTTCTCAAAGTTCAGTAATGCAACGTATTTTAGAATGCGTTTTAGTAGTGAGTTGAACAATCTCTAAGGTTAATTTCATATTCTCAAGAATTTTTATTTAATATTTTTATTAGGGTTTAATGACACATTAACAGCCAGGGTCATATCATGCCTTTTTAGGCTCCCATCATCCCTCTCCGTACCCAAGTCCGTTAGTCCCCCAATCACCCCTGCCCGTTCCCAAATCAGTGACGACTGTGTTGCATTCTTTTGCGTGACTGCATCTCTTAAAGATGTATGGGCCGCCATCACGTTGACGTCATGCATATAATGGGCACCCTTGCTCATACTCAATATGGGCGCAGCCATGTTATTGACGCCATACATATCATGGGCGCCACCATTTTGAAAAGGTGTTATTGCGCATGCCCCAAGAAGGGTGCAGCATAGGAAACGTTTTTGGGTAGGGGAGGGCGATGGCGGGGAGGGTGTTCTCATTTTTTTATTAAAAATAATTAAATAGTGTGTGTTTTGTGATTGAAAGCTTCTCTTTTTTAACTCATACTGTACTCATATGACCGTGGTGAGGGGCTCATGGTATCCACATTCTTCTGCCATTGCTCCATAAGTTTCTCTGTGTCTACTCTCGCAAGCAACTCTCCGAAGCACTTGTCAATGCGCTCATCCGAGTCCATCAACAGGTATACGTCATGTTGTGTTTGTGAGGGATGGTTCACGCTTCAACCGTAACAAAGTTCTTCGACCACTCTCGATACCTGTTCCGCTATTAAATTGACGTACGCTCTGTCTAATGCTTTCTCGATCTGTCTTTTTCGCAGTTCTGCCGTTATGCTCTTCTTCCCATGCGCTGAAAGGATGGAGACATTCCCTTTTCTCTTTCTGGACTCTGTGATCTTCATTTCCTGTTCGCTGACTGTTATCGCAATTTCATCAATACTGCTCATCAACTCCCTCCATTCGTTTAAATCTAATGCTATTCCCGTCTTGGTCGGTGCCTCTGTGTATCGCCTGATGTGGACCAGAAGTCGGCCGTTAAATGGATTTACGCTTATGAAAGTATTTCTATTGCCGATTTTCAGTTTGTTTTCCATCGTTCCTCAGTTCTCGACTTCCGAACAAATTGGGATATTACCGCAAATCCACTCGCTCTTTTCAAACACCCTCGTATCGAATTGTTTGCTCTGAAGATTAAGATAAGGCCAACATGAGGGTAATATCATCGATACAGGTTACACAAATGTTTACTCGTTTGAGCAAATTTGTACAGCAGATAATCCCTTTATCTGTTTGGGTAACCACTTTAGTTTAAATGTTTATGTGACAATATTATCAAAACATTGTTGGTCATTTGTATGCACATCAATGGTCAAACACTTTCCCACACCGGGTATCTAAAACATTCTTAACGAAAAGTTCCTTATACAAGTACATTATTTAATTTTGATACATAAAAAATAAACCTTCAGACACAGTTTATTTACCACACCATCTTAACAGGAATAACTCAAGACCCGTTATGGTTGTTGATAACGTTTACAGATATACGCTGAGATATACAGATGTATTTGAAAACAGGTGGGAGGGGAAAGCATCCCCATTCAGTGTTAGATGAGGGAAGCCATGTTTAAATTCAAATTAAAACTACAAATTTAATTAAAGTTTATATAATCTAATACTAAAACTAAGAGCACAAAGCGCACATGCCTTTTTGGGCGTCCATTACTCCTCCCCGTGCCCAAGTCCGTTAGTCCCCAGTCACCCCTCCTCGTTCCCAAATCAGTGACCGCTATGTTGTATTCTTTTACTTGAGTGCATCTTTAAAAAAATGTATGGGCAGCCATCTTGTTGACGTCATGCATATCATGGGCCCCGCCCTTATTGCTCATGCCCAATATGGACGCAGCCATCTTGTTGACGTCATGTATATCATTGGCACCACCATCTTGAAATATGTTACTGTGCATGCCCAAAATGGGCGCAGCCATCATGTTGACGTCATGTGCATTAACGACGCCGCCATCTTGGGCGCAGGGACTCTCGGACTTGGGCATTGAGAGGGGAGGGGTGAGGATGGCCTAACGGTCTTGGGTACGGAGAGGGGTGAGGAGGGCCTAAATGACTTGGGTACTGAGTACAGGGAGGGGGAAGAGGGCCTAACGGACTTGGGCGTTGGGCACGTGGAGGGGTGCGAGAGCCTAAAAAGGGCCTAGGAATTTTGAGCTCTAGGTCATGACCTCGGGTCCGGCTAAGGGGGTACAAGTTGACCCTCTCTACTACTTACGGCTCTATTCGCGATTCATACTCACGACCAATCTGCCTGAAACAAGCCGACAAAGGCAAAGCAAAATGTATAGTACTACACGCGATCCAGAGAAAGTGCAATGCTAGAGACCTAGCTTTATGTGAATAAATACTCAATTCAGAGACATCCCTTGGGTTTGACTGATTTTAGTCCTTCTCCATTGACCAACTGGGAAAAACTCAAATGACTTATCTTTTACTTGATGTATAACTACTTTCACGTGCGACATGACTTTCTCGGTTAACAAACCTCCCTTTGTAACATAAGTAGCCCATCGTGAAAGCCTGAACGATATCGCATTCGACATATATTTTCTGTCTGTGCAATAAAATAGATAATGATCTGGACGTATCGATCAATTAATTTTATGTTGAAAGTTGATTGAGAAATAGTGAAAACTCAAAAAGAAAAATCCAAAATGTAGAAACATCTCCCATTGCGCACATTGTGAATAATTCAGAATTGGGGGGAAGGGTTAGGTTTCACATCAATTGAAAGCAAACTTGGAAACAGGTCGTAACTGAATTACACACAATTAATGCCAACATCACCAGAGAAGTTTTTAAAAGATAGATTGTTTCCACACGACTTACCAAATTATGTTTGTTTGCCTCTGAATCAGTATATTTGTTTGGAATTCTCCTGCACACAGCGACGTTTTTTAAGATTATGGGATGTAGTAAATAAAATTTATACCTTGACAAAGTTGCGCCGTTAACCATTTTATAGATGTAAATCAGAAAATATAGATACTCCAACTCATATCCGGGTTAGGCTAAATTAATTACTAAATTTTATTTTCCAAAGTTTAAAAAATAAAAGAAGAAACTCACGTCAGAAATGCTTGGGTCGAGTTGAGAATTTGTGCTAACACTTGAAACTACTGAAACTATGAGATACATGTAGACTAAACTGCATAGGACAACTTTGGTAAAAGTCGGATTACGTTTGATCATCGTGTTACCGCGGTTTTACCACGTTTCTCCATCCTCTATAGACCGCGTGGGACTAATTCACAACATGCACCCGAACGTTGCACGCCGCCGATTCGCCTTAATTGTAACGCTGGGAAATAGCAGATATTAGCTGATGATTGGGTTTTCCATGTAGCTATGGTTAACCTGGAGATAAACATATTTTATTCACACGGGTCGATAGATATTTACAAACAATATTTACAATAACACCATTGTCTTTCTGAAATATCTGAACACAGTATAGTGTAACTAAATAATGATTCATTTTGCCAATTACTTCTTAATAATGTATAACAGATCTAGCTCAGAACAACCCTGAAACATTTGCGCCTCTCTGTCGCGCTTACAAGACTTCCCATCGATCAGCACAACTGAGAACGCTGAAAGATCTCCGCGTGGTAACACAATTGAATAATAAATAACGCTCCCAGAATTTTATTCCAAGGAATCCATAAATTTACCTAATAATATTTCAATATATTAATTAATTCTGAACCATTTCGATGAAGTTGATGTTTTATGTTGTGTGCTTTGCAATTTTACAGTTGTTAAACTTGGCTGGTGGAGATAAATTCAACCGCTAGCAAAATAGAAAGAATAAACATGTAGTTATTTATGCCGTTGTCCATAAAGATATAAATCTATAAAATAGCAATTGTATTTCCCCACAGTGACCTCACGTATAAAACGGAAACTAAACAACAAGGTCATATTCTGTATCATTTTACAGTCGTTGGAATGAATGAGTTCATGCCGCGGGTGAACTGTAAATTGAAATCACCCCGCTTTAACTCCATAGCCTTTTACACGTGTTCAGGTGTGTGCGATAATCCACATTTTCACTCTAATATAGAAACATTGAATCTTATCTAAGTCCGGTAGTTCGAAACATTCTACTGTTCTTGGGAAGGCACAACATGCTCTTTCCAGCAAGCAGTAGAACGCTGAAAACAAACAGTAGTACAGCGTGTGTTACGTTTATTAATTTCGAAATAGCGTAATGTCGCGACTGATTCGTGCATATTTAAATTACTAGTTTAGCACCATGAAATATTGAACATGCATTTAACTAACCTGGAGATAAACAAAGAGACTTATAAATATTTATGTATGATATCGTAACCTAAAACTCACTGTGGTAATGATCTATTCTATACGACAGCCTGGAGAATGTCACACGTAGTTTTTCGGACATTCTAGAATTCCATGGTCTGAGCTTTAGACACCCTTGTGTTCTAGGGATTGAATTGTGACAATCTCAGATTTGTATAGCGTAATTGATTGGATGGCTAGGGATTCACCCCGCTGCATCAGACAACGTAACATCGTGTGTTGTCAATTTCAGCGTTTTACTGACGAGCGGACATGGAAGTGAAGTCTCCATTGTCCGCTTTTTCCATGAACACTGCTCGTGGCACCTCATGGGATTTCTTAAAACGTTGAAGAGATGTGAAACCATCACCAACATATCATGTATAGAAGTAGTAACATCTGGACATACCGGAAGTTTAACAAACTCGCAGCTGTTGGACTTTTGTCGAAGAACCGAGGCGTTTCGAACTGAGCCAAACCGATGAGAAGATTTGAAATCGAATCGAATCTCGAGCGTTTGTGGTGTCTGCCATTTCGCTTCTTTGGATAAATTTAGTTCTGTTTTTCCTAGACAAAAGGCAGATGGTGAGAAGTTTATGTGAAACATCCACAGTTAAGTCTTATAAACCAGGACACGTAACACTTTCATATTTAGAAGTCACATTTAAAAATGGCTTTGTTCTAGCTTCCCATTCTCCATATTCTCATAACATGTGGTCGATTAGCACAAATTTGATTTCTGATTTATGTTTTTAATGAATATGAGAATGAGCACCGCAATGACATTTGGTGTGTCATGGAATGGCCGACATAAAACCTGATAACGAAAACAAAAGCTTCGTAATGGTGGAGGACAAAACATTCGCCCGTTTCTTGTCGCCTCATCTTTGCACATCACTTCGTTCTTTTTTCCAAGTTGACGAACGACGAGTGAATCAAATCAAATATTATCGGGTAATGAGGTAATATATTATTATTACAGAGTGGTGGTTGTCTGATTCGTGCCATCTCCAAATAAAATATAATTAATTTTGGTTTCAAAGCTACACAACTTTATTCATTAACAACGTCCAAAAATATCGCCGATGAAAAATTCAAGCTGTTACATCATCTTCAGTAATGATAACACTACAGATTATGTAAAATTGTAAATATAAATAAAATACTCCAAAATAAAATTGTGAAAGCAATTTCTGAAGACGAATTTCAATGAAACGTTGATAAAAGAGAATCGATTCATTGTGTTGCGAGCGGGATTACTTAGCCGATAATCTTGCAGATGGATTGCAATCAACAAACGAAATAAATAAATAAAAAAGCCTATTTCTTACCATATCAGAACGGCTTTGAGTTCTTTGAACAAATGACAATAAATAAATGCCCCCACAATAGAAATGCAGCTGTAATGTCGGACTTTCAAGTTAAAACAGTAGAGTATCCCACGACAACCCGAAACAAAGGAGCACAAGCGAGAACTCATGTGAAATATGAACAGATGTAACCCTATCCAAGCAGCAGATGTAAGTGTGCGCAGTGTAATATACTAGTCGACAACTTGGACTCTCAAATAAATGAGGAAAATCTGATGGACACATTAGATGGTAAAACAAATAATACACATCATATTTTGTTCAAAATGACCTGCAATATAGAAGGAAACAAAACATGAACAAGCAGCATAACTTGGACTCTGACACACAATTTGCATCTCAACTGTAACGACGACGTCTAGTTGTGTGGCAGGAGTGGAATCTCAGTCGGGGACCTCTGAAGTGACGTCATGTTATATGACCTGGATTAGTCATGTTAGGTTTTCATGGTAGCCCACATTTTCATGGTAGCCCACGTTATGTGGTGCCAGAGCACAACGCAGTGCGTGTTGTTGGGGCGATATGTGTTTTCTTCATTCGTTTACGTGAACTGCTGGCCACCATTTTAGTTTTTTTATTGAGATACATGGCTGCTATGTGACCCAAAACCATCTAATAGAATGGGGGTATGCTCGTAGTTTGTGTTCGATTGAATGGGAGTATATTAAATCACCCAAACAAACACTGCAATGTCCCCATTCTTATTAGAATATTACCTATTGCTATAGGCCTGAAAACCCGTTAATATAAGAGATCTATGAGATTGAGAAGGAGTACTTTTGCTGATTCTGAGTTTTTTTCCAAACCTTCGATTATTTCAGTGACAAACAAACCGACATATATTTTTCTAGTTCGAATTCATTCGCAATGCGCTGCTCCTATCTATGTATCTATGTTATTATTCTTTCTGTCTACCCGACTCCGTTCGCTTTATTCCGGAGTATACAGCAGAATAGAAGGGTCTATTAGTTGCATGAGTTTTAGCTTATTGCAACTATTTTTGCTTATCTAGTCTTTTTCTGGTGAGTTATGTGCCTATTCCGGATACTCCTGCTCTTGTTCCTAACCGAATGAGTCAGGTTTCGTTTTTCTTCCGGAAAATTCAGTCAGACAACAGTGTCACAACTGGGGGCTCACACGGGCTATCATATTTTTGCTACTAACTAACCAACTGACTATGTATCGTTTGCTCAAGTATGACAGTGATAAGAACTAGAACCTAGGGCGGCACTAATTAGAGGTACTAAAAACCATAGTAGTGCCACAAGTCATTAGTAATGGTACAAAACCGCAAGGCTGATAGAACATTATACTAATGGTGAATACAACAGAGGCTAATGAAACGATGGAAAGTTGAAATCTTGGTAAGGGCAATAGTAAGACTACTAGTAGCGTCCCCTCGGGAACCCCGGAAGCTGCAAAAACTCTTTTGCTCCATTAGTTGCATTGCCCCCCCCCCCCCCACCCCCCCCCCCCCCATGTTCAACAACGTATCACTTTCAAAGTTTTGACGTTGGTCTTTAAGTGCATTAATGGATCGACTCCAAAATATTTTCATGATCTTTTGATTGTTCGATCTTCAAAACGGAATCTCCGCTCACCTAAACAGCTCAGGCTTCTTGTTCCTTCTTCCCGTTCCATCTTGGTGGATACCAGGGTCTTTTCCTTTGTAGGTCCACGACTCTGGAACTCATTGTCAGCGCATATACAGGCGTCCATAAGCTTAGACAACTTCAAAACAAAACCGAGGTCCCATCTCTTTCAAGAAGCCTTCGAGAAGCCTTCAAGGGAGCTCAAATATGTATTTATTTTCAATGTAAATCGTTTGGAGCACAACTTTGAGATTTACGCTATATAAAACCTATGTATTATTATTATTGTTCAGTGAAGCGGTCTTTCTTTGTGATAAAAAGCTCCGTTTTGCTGGTAAAATAGGCCCCAGTCACTAAAGCTTGGTTATCCACTGTGCAGAAATATGTGACTTTAAACAAATAAATACAAGGAGATGATTGAGAGCTTTCGTCGACCAATTTTTCGGAGATCGAGCATTTGTTCAATAAATAATTTGCAGGATAAGATTCGATTCGTTCCAATTATTGCTCCATTGATTCCTGGACTTCTTTTTGGAAGCTCCTTTCAGACGACGATGTGAGAGTGGAAGGGTTTAGATAAATGGATAAATTTAATCTGCTTGGTTATGTAGTCGAAGAAAAGTGACCTGGCTGGGCTATTCAGATGAGTGAAATATGAGTCATGCTGTTAGGAGCAAGAACATGAGTACCCTGAAAAGGTTTAGAACTAGTCAGAACAGATCGTTTCGCTACATTTTGCACCGAGAATTTCAAGAGCACCAACCATAATGACAATACACAGCAGCCTAAGAGAGAGCATTTCGCTACATTTTACACCGAAAATTTCAAGGGCACCAACCATAATGACAATACACAGCAGCTAAGAGAATTTTTAACACACGAACTATTAATTTATTCAAACAGCTACTATCTGAATCTGATTTTAGAAATGTATACCAAGAAGACAGTGTTAACGAAGACTATGAGAAATTTCTAACAATTCTAAATACGGATTTTAACCAAGCCTTTTCGTTAATAAGGTTAAAAACCCCGAACAAATACGTAAAAAGAGAGCCATGGATGACCTACGGTTTTCTACAGTCCTCCCGAAACAAACACAAATTACAAAAAAATATAGGTCCCCGACCATTGACAATATCACAAGATACAAAAACTACTGCCAAATCTTCAATCAACTTAAACGTAAACTTAAAAGAACTATTACAGCCAGCTGATTTCAGAAAATAGGGGAAACATCAAGCAAACCTGGGAAATGCTCCGCAAGGCAATAAATAAGTCAGATATTCCTCCCCTTCTACAATCATCGTTTATTGAAAACAATGAGGAGTACACTGCCCCCATCCAAATTGCTGAAAAATTCAACAACTACTTTATCAATATTGGAAATCGTGTATCCAACAACATGGTAAGTCCCACACACCGGTTCTCTGATTACCTAAACAACAGCGTCACCGACTCTTTTTTTTGTATCACCTGCAACCCATGACGAAGTTATATCCGCCGTAAAATGTCTTCCTAGGAACACATCTGCTGGTCAGGACAACATCTCTCCGAAACTACTAAAAGACATTATACATGAAATTATTGTTCCTTCAACTCACATTATAAATACCATCAAAAATTAAAATCGCGAAAGTAATACCAATTTTGAAATCCGGGGATAAACAGTCTTTCGACAATTATCGTACAATAAGTATTCTTCCTTCCTTTTCTAAAATCTTAGAGAAGTTAATGCATAAAAGGTTATCATATTTCTTAGATGCACACGGCGTTATTTATAACTATCAGTTTGGATACAGAATGGGACACTCAACATTTCACCCAATAATGCATCTTATCAACCACGTTTCCTTAATAAATAACAAAGCAACTAAAGATTGCACACTATCTATGTTTTTAGATTTTTCCAAAGCATTTGACACTATTGATCATAAAATACTCGCTCGAAAACTTGAACACTATGGTATAAGAGGTATAGCTAATTCTTGGTTTCAGAATTATCTCTCCGGGAGATCCCAATATGTTCATTTCACTAGTGAATCGTCGGAGTTACTCAATATCACTACAGGTGTACCCCAGGGCTCTGTACTTGATCTTCTTTTGTTCGTCCTCTATATCAGTGACATCAGTGAATCAACTGACATGCGTATTCTATCCTTTGCGGATCACACATCAGCCCATGCATCTGGGAACGACCTTGACCTCCTTACGGAGATGGCAAACAATGAATTATCAAAACGCAACCACCGGTGTACTGCGAACAGGTTATCTTTAAATGCTAACAAAACTAAAGTCATACTTCTTCATCCCCAAAATGATAACTACAATTACGATAACGTTCAAACCCACATTACATTGAATAACTCAGAGTTAATAATAGCAGGTAACAATCGTGACCACAAATTCATAAAATTTCTTGGAATCAAAATGGACGAGAACCTTAAATTTCATCACCATGTATCTACACACTGTACACAAATATCCAGAGCAATTTATATCTTGAATAGAGCCAAGAATTTTCTACCGCCTGGGACACTACGTCTACTCTATTTCACTTTAATTCAAAGCCACTTAATTTATGGTATTCAAATATGGGGCAACGCAACAGCTACCAAACAAATTTTAAACTTACAAAAGAAAGCTGAACGTATCATAGTGAACAAAAAGTTCAACTCACATACGGACCCGCTGTTCAAACGTTTAAAAATTCTTAAATTTAACGATTTGTACAGATTACATTCACTTTTATTTATGCACGACTGGTCGCAGAACAATCTCCCCGTCATAATGATACGTTTCAAGGGTACTAGAATCCCTCGGGCATGACTACGAGGCAATGCGGAAGCCTAAACACCCATAAACCTCGCACTCAGTTCTCAGCCGCACTTTCATATTGTTCGTTTCCTAAACTGTGGAATGACCTTGATACAACGATAAAAACCCTTACCCGAACATCTTTTAAAAAAAATATTAACTGAACAATATCTGAACACATATATCGCCAATATCAGCTGTTCAAACCCAAGATGTCCCGACTGCCTCGGCTAGTTACGACTCTCGGTGTTATCATATTCTCCTCTTTTCTCCCAGCAAGCAGATAACCAGGTTGGTACTGTCACTTATGGTCATTTACTTCACTCCTTTAGCGTATGATTATTATAATCGTTTACCAACGGACGCTTATTTACTTCATCCATTACGAAATACTGTTAAAATACGGTTAAAACACGGTTAATCCACAATTCACAGATCTTAATAACCAGAGCCAGAACATCTGGAAGTTTGATCCACAATGAACTAATAATCAATACATATCAATACAATATTAACAAAAAAAAAACAATGTTCTACCTGCTGTCAAGATTTACCTTACTTGAGTCCATCATTTGCCATTTCCCATTTTGCTGTTTAGTCTTTATTTTTATTGTCCAGGGGATGACAGGAAGACAGTCATAAGGCTATGTCATTCCCCACAGTATACATTTGTACATCTGCCTTTGTTTTTTTTTTTGTAACCTTGTTTCTTTTCTTTGTACATGTATGCTGTGAAATAAATATTGAATATATTGAATTGAATACAGACTAGGGAAGCTAACATAGTAACAATAAGCCAAGGACATTCCCACTGGAAGGCTGTTCTACTCCTTTGAAGTATACTCGGGAAGTAGGCGATTCCGAAGGATTGCGAACAAGTAAAATATATGTGGTGTTGGTCGTTATAATTCGAGAAAGTAACATATAATTTGGGCCGAACCAGTAAAATGCAGCTATTCAATCGAGCAAAGCCTTCCAGTTCTGTTTGCATTTTTGATGTGGACTATAGCTCAACTTCCTACTCTAATAAAATGCATTCTGGGATTTTGGTGACATTATCGGTTCAATGTGGGTAACTGCACATATTCCGTTCAACCGTTCAATCGAAACACTCAATGTGGGTAACTGCACATATTCCGTTCAACCGTTCAATCGAAACACTCCCCGACCTATTAGAGGATGTTGATTTCCTACAGCCACCAGGTGACACCATAGAGGTGGAGGCCTGCAGTGTCTAAACTGGATACCGAAACACGTTCCGTCTAACAACACGCGATACGTATGCGCACTGGGGCCACGTATCAACATTGTAATGATGTCACAACTGGGAGCTCACGCAAACTATCATAAATACTTAACTTGACAAAACTTTGTCACGTAAAATGATGTTACTTCCGAGGTCCCCCAAAATTAATGAGAGACGTACAGCCTCTGAAATACTACAGACGCTGAACTATGGAAAAATCTATATTCAGCCCACTTCTAGAATTATGTGTACCTCCTCGTGTGTGCCCTCTTACTATTCCAATATGGTGTGGGGGCGTGTTACAAATTACAAACAGTTATAATCGAGGGAGTGGGGGTGGGGGTGTCTGTTGGGGAATGTACGAGCCATACTGCCATGAACTTATATTTCAGACCGATAATAATCCATAAACCAACCGACGAGATCACATTATATTCCACTGCACATCTGACCAAAAAAATTACTAAATTTGATATATTATTTTATTTCACAGATTGTCCGCCTGGCTACTTTCGCTTTGATTGTCGTAAATGTAACTGTTACAACTCATCAGAAGCATGCGACAGCATATACGGAACATGTTCTACTGGTTGCCAACTTGGCTACACAGGAGAAGATTGTCTAACAGGTAAGCTAAATGCACTCATGCCTTTCTGTAGTCTAATCCAGTGCCGATAGTGTTCATCCGATCAACGACCGTGTTTCGAGAAAACAACTATTGCATTTATGTGTACAATAGTCATCATTTTCCAGAATCGACGACGAACTGAGGTCAAAGTGTTAATGACCACGGTCACCGTCTCCTTAGTTATGTTTTTCCATCTTGCAGACAGTGCTAACGGACAAGCTTGTGATAAACTCCCTAGTATTTTTGTTCACATTGATAACCCATCTGTCCACCATTCATGTCAAATATTCGACAACTGACAATTTTGTGAATGTTATTTCCTGTTAATGGCATATGAGAGTAATCTGTTCAGTTCTGAGACATCGTTTTTTAATATTAATTGCAAGATGGAATACATTAATACTGCATTGATCTGCTATTAAAGTTTTAGCACAACAATATAATTTACTGCGATGTCCTTAAGGTAACTGTTTCACAAATTGAACCTAATCGGGTGCATGAAGTAACTTCCCCGGCGAGGTGTATGCTTTTACCAAGTCTGTCCTGGACATTTATACGTTTTCGAGAACGACATTCGGTTCTATTCAATCCCTCGACAATCACACCTGTCAGCTAGTCTATAATATGCCCCCCTCCTCCCGCTCCGACGAGGTGAAACATAGACCCTCAAGTGTTCTAACTAACACAGCAAGTAATTTATATGCATTTAGTTTAAACAATGTTTTTGTATCAAAGCAAAGCCACATATAAAGAACCCTGCATGAAAAACAAGCTGTAACAAAGAAAAATCGAAATTAAAAGTACACTAAAATGACAAAGAGATAAAAAATGGAACTATGCGATTCGGCATGAAGCTGGAAACTTTTGTGACTCCCCTCTATTATTTTTCATTTGGAACCCATCCCATGTCTGTCCAGTATGTGCAAGAATAATAATAATAGTAATAGTAAGATTACAAATAATAATAATAGTAATAAGAATGTTTACTCAACAGCTGAAATTTTAATCAGTGAACATTGTATTGGCAGTGGATGCCCAGGTGATGTTATTTCCCTATTAATACCAGTTGACCGTGTGGTTTATCCCATGAATATTAGGTGAACATGTGACATTCGAACATCGCGCATTGATAATATGCACTACATTCGGTTTTCCAAATTTTATTTATTAATTTATTATGGTGCCTCTTTCTTCTCAGTTATGCTTTTCGACCGTGCAATTTGCTGAAATGTGTCGTTCGCCTGAAGCGACGATGCAAATCGCAATTATTTTGACGACAAAAACCACACTAGGTACAATAAGCGTTTGCTTTGATTAAGTTTTGAAACACAAAATGTATATATTTTCCCAAAGTTTAAAAATAAAAGCAAAAAAAAAAATAAAATAAAATACAGCTTCTCATCTCAAAATGACAACAACAAAAATTCAACAGAACTATATGACATCTTTGCTGGAATATTTTAATAAAGCTTTTGTTCAACTTCTCAGTGCGAATCAATCTGTAAATGATGAAGGCACATGCAACTGTCTCGTTATATAAAGGGTTAAAAGTGTATGCGGTTTTCATAAAATCTATGAAACGGCAAGAAATAGAAAAACGGGAGAATAACAAATTTGTCAAAAAAGAGGTGTCTTATAAATGAAGGAAATTACAAAATTGAGTGATGGGTGGTGTGCGTAATATTCACACTCTGTAGAAAATTGGAAACCAATAATTAGGCCCAAATACATTATTTATATCACAACCTCCTAAATAAATAATCATTTCTTGTTCTTTAATATTTATTTATTACAATTCATTGAAGATTACATAGTTGTGAACCCTAATAAGGTCTGAGAAAATAATGTTTCTATATATGAATACTAGCAACTGACTTAATACTGCATATTAACATTTGTGAAATAAACTCCACAGAAATATGTGAATTTCTTTAAATTGTTGACTATTTGTTATGGACATGAATTATTTAGGGAAGATGCGGCTCTTTCTTTTCCAGCTCCAACTTTCACAACTGCTCTTTACACTTTCACAAATAAATGTTTTAGTAGTAGTAAATAACTTATGGAAATTGTTACAGGTAATGTTTTACAACTGAAAAATCACTTGACCTTGCTTAAAAATAATATTCAGCTTAAAAGAACATAAATATAAGATGTGTTATATATATTGTGGTAAAGATGTCATGTAGAATTAAAGTTAATTTTTGCAGTTCAGCAGTGAAAATGGTGTACTTTCTTTCCCTTTGAATTTAAATTGTGATATGGTATAGATGGTTCTGGTCAGATCACCGAAGTTAAGCAACGTCGAGCCCGGTTAGTCCTTTGAGGGGTGCCATCCTGAGCGATCGATTCGGACTCGCACGTTGTGTCCTTGGGCAATGCACCTAACCCCGATTGTCCACATGGGGGCACGATGACGCTGTGTACTGAGGCGTATTGCACGCCGATGGTACGCATGTCTTCAACCAATCTAACCCTACATGTGCTGCAGTGCGGAGTTGCGATGTTGGGGAGCTGGCAGTTGCTCGTCGTTGCTCGGTGGTTCTCTTCGGGTACTCAGGCCTCCTCCACCCGTAAAACTGTCACGGTCATGATTGGCCATTGTGCATAAGTATATGACCTTAAAACACCAATAAATAAATGAAAAAATAAATAAATGAAAACAAAAAAAATGAATAAATAAATAAATAAATAAATAAATAAATAAATAAATAAACAAATAAATAAATAAATAAATAAATAAATAAATAAATAAATAAATAAATAAATAAATGTGATATAGATGGACAAATCTATAATGCTGCCCTCCTCTGTCCAATTTGAAGAATGACAACGTGAGAAACATTCATTTATTCTCTCAAATGATGGTGTGATAGGTAAGAGATAACTTTGTTCATTGATAATGTTCCCCCATTTTACTGAAAAATATTTTTGTCACTTTTTGATCATGGGTTTCTTTAAGTGAACAATAGCCTACTTCCGTTCGTAATCATAATTTCCAGAAAATCTGATTAATACAAAACGAATTTGCTAGAAACAAGCAATCTTGGTTTCAACGTGTGTCAATAGAGTATATTTTAAACGTTAAACTTATTGTTTGCATGACCTATTTTCTACCAGACGCTACAATGTTCTTTTCCCTTTTAAGACTAGACCTTGGCTGAATTATGGCTACCTGAACCGGTGCTGTGGGAATGGGATCACTAATTATCCTATCTGAGAATAAAATAATTATCTTTTCATCAAGGCGATAAATATAAGAATTGAATCATGACTATTCGAAATCCACGAGGTGATGAAACAAATAAACCACGCGCAAATTCACCATGAACCACTTCGCAGTTCATGTAATTTGCACGTGATCAATTTGATTCATCACATTTTGGATTTCGAACAGTGATGATTCAATTCTTAAATAATAATGCTTTGCTTTGTCCGGCGGCTGATTTGTCGCTGTTCTCGGGTGAGAAGGCCCTGACCAGCCCTGTTTTCCCAAAAGCCTCCTTATCCCCACCCGCCCCCTCCCTTTCCAGCACTGAAACGAACTGCTTGATGACATCCCGTACCCCATTCTTTCCAATATCTCCTTTAAGCATACTAATCCCCTCCTTTGTGTTATCCACTAGCCACATGACCTTCATTCCCCCATCCCACCTCCCCATCAAATAATAATAATAGTAATAAGAATGTTTACTCAACAGCTGAAATTTTAATCAGTGAACACTGTATTGGCAGTGGATGCCCAGGTGATGTTATTTCCCTATTAATACCAGTTGACCGTGTGGTTTATCCCATGAATATTAGGTGAACATGTGACATTCGAAATCTCAGTGTATCGTATTATGTTGTACCAGTATGTTGGACAATCTAATAGAAAGTGTTCCAGGGTCTACACTAAACCTAAATTACACATTTTGGTACTAATTTGCATTGCATTTCGCAGTTTTTTATCCTGAACTCTGGCAACCGCGACCTCATCGTGAACAAAAATGACCCACTAAAGGCAACATCAAATGACTCTTCAAAAGCTGTCTTCACTTGTTCACGCATGCCGTCCAAATACTTTTTGCTTTGACTCACTCTCGCCATTTAGGTTACATTCCGATATGTTTTTTCTCTGGCCATTTGTTTACTCTGATTTGTGCCCATTTCTAAGTCCGAGATCTCCATTGAATTGTTTTCTATTTACTCCCTCACTTGGTCTATCCACCCTTTCTTTAAGTTTGAATTCCAAATATTCTGGAATATCGCCTGTTCGAGAGATTCACAAAATAGTTAAGAAAGCAGAGTGTTATCAGGTTTATCCTGTCATTAATCCCCATCCTCCCAAGTTCACCCTTATTGCTTCTGCTGTTGCAGCATTTCCAACCTTTTTAAACCATTTGGTTTAGAGGTATCACTTCCGTATATATGTTATACTTAGTACACTCACCATTTCCCGAATTGATTTCACCTTAATGAAGCAGTTTCTCCTTATTAGTTTCATTTGATTAAGGAATTCGCCTCTTCTTTGCAGTAAGTTCATTTGTGTGGTTTCGGTAAATGCCTTTTCTCGAAATGTTTATATTTACCCCTAAATACTCGGAGTCACATGTCTTTTCTACACTAAGAGGGTTGCTGCTACCTTCCAAAATGCAGAACTCCTCCACTCTCCACCTTTAAGTTCCAATTTCGACTAAGGGGCATAAATTTGTTTTCGCGTTCATTTAGTTCGAGTCTGTATTTTATCCACATCTCCCAACAATTGCCAAGTGCTATCATTTCCACTAGTTGCCTTTCCACCCCCATTCGCTTTCTGTCTCTAGGACCATATCATCTGCGAAAATTGGCCATAGAATATCCAGATCTGCAACTGATACCCCATCATCGCTATGCTGGAGCTTATTTACAAAATCTTTAATGTACAATGCAAAAAAGGGCACACCCCGCCTTACGCCATAGACGCAGTTGTGTTACCCAGGCCAAGTTCATTTTGTACATCTGTAAATAATGCTTTCCTAATTTCAACAAACTCTCCCCCCAGGCCCAGGCCTCGTGCTTTCGACACATACCCTCCCTCCATACCCTATGATATGCCTTTTTCACATCCTGAAAGGCCATACACATATATTTTTCTTTGGCTTTCCATTCTGGATCTCCCCCCAACATCTTTCTCTTCGATCAGATCCTCTCCCATAAATAGCGTTTCCAATGTTGCTACTAATATAAATTCTCCGATAATTGTCCAACACCTCCCTCCCCCCCCCCCCCCCCCCCTTTGTGTATAAATGTAACCTTGATTTCTCTCATTTCTTTTGGAATCTCTTGTTTTTCTATGACTAAATTAAATAGGGCCATTAAGTTTTTCCAGAGTTCCCCTCCCCTTCGTTAGGAATTTCGTCCCTTCCTTCCGCTTTTCCGTTCTTTCATTTTGAGACCGCTTTGTGTACCTTCTCAATTTTTCTTTCTAAACACAATGTTCGATAAAATTTCCTCGACCCCAATGTGGAACTACAGAAGGTTCCTAAGGGTTCATCGCTTATCGTTTACCTTTTCCCTGTATTTGGATAGTACTGATGCGATGTGGTCTTGATCGTCTGTATTTCTGCCCTCTACTCTAAAACCTTGTTTCGTTTATTCGCCCATTTCTAAAATATGTTTCAACCCAACCTCCCTGTCATTTTTATCGTCCAAATAAAATTGCAGTTTATCCGACTATTGTTCTTAATCTTATTTACGTACGTATTAGAATTCTTCTTTTGCTACCCTAGCCTCGTTGCGTTGTACTCTTTCTGCATGCAGCATATTTGATTTTTCCCTTTAGGGTCTTTTTCAGTTCATCAATCACTTTGTTCCCACGTTCTCATGTTAGCACCCTACCTGATATTTCCTATACGTTCTTTCCCTGCCCCCACTTGGCTCACAGCTGTGGAATCTGGAACATTGGCCTCACTTCGAACCTTCAGAAGCTTTGGTTCTAATTTTTCGTCAAACGTAGACCCATTTGCATCCTTTATGAGCCTCCAAAACTTCTTGAAGCTTCTCTTGTTTCCTATTGGGATTTTGCACCTAATGGAAACTGTAATCAAGATTTGGTCATTATCCAACTCCTTTTTACTTTCATCGTCCACGTCTACCTCTATCACGTCTCTCCCCTTTACAAGTCAATATTTTTGAGAATCGATAGCCGATTATTGTTCTTCTGTCGTTCCTCTCCCAGGCCCATTTGCTCTTACACCTACCTCGCATCCTTGTTCAGAATCTTCAGGCCGAGTTCACATGTGAAATCCAGCAGCTTCCTTCCACTCCTCTTGACATTCTTATCCACCCCGTATGCCTTTTTCCTCGTCAGCAATGTACTTGCCCATTAATGTCTCCGATTCCTCTGTTTTCTAGTTCCGTGCTATCGGACCTTAGTGTTGACTATTTTGAGCCATTCCACTCAGTATTTGCTTCTCTCTATAGCTCACTACACAATCCCAATTGCAACACTTTTGTTTTTTTTCACCTTAATGTTTACCCATCCACTTTTAGATACCTTAGTCGTGGTTCTGATATATGCCAGATCTGTGATCAACGGTGGTTTTAAAATTTTCTCTTATGCACAGGCCTACCCCTTCAAGTTTTTTTCTAAATTCAGTTCTTCCTACACCCATCGGCAGGGAATTCATTACTTGCTTCACCCGTTCCTTCCGTCTTAACCGCGTCTCCGCTTCCCACTTAAACCCATGACATCAAAGTCCTCTCCCTAGATCAGTGTAGATATTTCTCTACTTTTTCTGTGGAGACCTTGTGTGCTGCTGGACACTACTTACAGTGTACCGAGATTCCTTGGCTCCCATCTATTTATTATATTGTTTCGTGACGGTAACCTCGATGATTCCGTTCTCTCTCCCTTGTTCACTTCATCCGTGCCATACTCCTGTTATTGCCTCTGGCCATCAAAATCACTCGTCTCCAAAAAAATTCCTACTGTCTGTAGACTTTTTTCCATCGAACACCATCCTGCTAAGTTGCAGCCCGTCTCCTCCACAAATGCCTGTCCCAGTGATCAATAAAGAGTATATCCCAACCAGCACAGTACTCCTTCAATTATTCATTCAATGTCATAATCTGCGCTCGCCCCCCCCCCCCATCCCTCCTATACCACTACCCTTCCATTACTACTGGGTAGTTTAATAACAATATCCCCGTATGTTTCCAATATTCTCACTAAACTACTCTACTAATGATGTTGGATACCACATGAACAACCACTACCGTATCTGACCTCGCCACAATGCCTTGTCTCTATACTTACTCGACCTGGCTTTACCCTCCAAATTTTCCTACTGGACCTAACCCACCCCCACCCCTCCTCATTTTCATCTTCCACATCAAGCCTCCTCGCTTTCGCCCTCCCTGCTTTTTTTTAACCAACAACCACCACCCACCCACCTCCCACACACTCTCCACCTGAACATCGTAAGTAACTTTCATCGGGGGTTACCCCGGCTAAACCTATGACCGCAATGTACTTGCTTCAACCAATATTACTCGCAGGAATATCTACAAAACCAAAAATACATACTAAATACTCTTGAAAAACTAGATAATTATAAAGTACTTTTGAGCAGCTCAGCAAATATCCGTCTCGTCTTTGTGAGTAGAAATCACTCCAGTAATCTTAATTGTTGTTTTATTTATTGTCTGCGATAACATTCTCTTTCATGCATTTTGAGACATCTGTAAATCCAAAGCTTTTGAATATCCAATGCAAAAGGAAGAGATCATCCTGTAAAGGTTTGCGGTTGCCATTTTAACACAGACATACTATTGATAGGAGACCTCGGGGTGTGGGGGGGGGGGGGGGTATACGTTTTCTTTCCATTTCAGTACATATTAAATTTTAAGAGTTTTGACATGTGGCACCACCGTCTCTATCACTCTCTGCGTTCCTTACAATGTCGTGTCAAGTTCTGTTTTTATTTATGGTCGGTATCCCATGATGTAATAATCCAGTGTTGATACAACACGCGGGATAGGAACAACCGAAGAGTGTGGTAACGGCTATCTTAGTACGATATATCTCAAATAATATCCTAAGTTCTCTGAGTTGGTGGAATCATTTGAGCTATCCCGACGAATCTTGATGTTTAGGAATCACTTTGCCACATCATGGAGATATTTGGACATCTCTTTTCGTGCTGTAAATTGGATGCATAAAAAGACGATAAATTAGTATTTCAGATGATGTTTCATCAATCGAAGTGGTGATGCATTGCAATTTGCAAACTGAAGCTTTGAATGAAAGTTCAATCAGCATACGAAATAACAATAAGACTGGTCTCCTGCTTGTGAAGGTTAATTTGGATTGTTGTCTTATTTTATTTCCTTTACGTCTCGGAAGGATAGGTTACTTCTTACTTAGTATTGCCGTAAAAGGCCTGTTTTAGACATTTGCGAAGGTGTGTAATAAATACGGTAACGCACAAACGTTTGAATGGGTTAATGTTTATCGCACTCGTTTGGTTTGGAGTGGAATACCACTCGAGACCGCCTCTCGTGGTATTCTTGCGCCCAACCAAACTCTGTCCAGCATGATATTTACTTTGGTATAGTGAGTATATTTAGGTTACATACAACTCCAACTCTCAAGTTTCGTAACGCAGATGCACATGATCAATGTTTCATTTACCAGCACTGCAACATACACGGATTGACGTCCATGTACACTTTTTCGAAGCTATATAATCAGACCCAGTTCATCGCTCCACACTTCACGTGTTTAAATTTGGAAACAACAGTCTCGGTTATAACGATAATTGAGCCGTCCTTGCCACACACAAACCCTTGAAATACACTACAACAGTCGACAGCCGAACTTGAAAGCCAAGATGTCCAAATATCTCCATGATGTGGTGAACACGATAATACAAAAAGGAAAACCTGTCTTCCAAGATTTTTTTAGGATTATCACAAGAGTTTAATATGCCGATCTCGCGAGACACAAATTACTAATAAACAATGTAAGAAGATCATGGCAAAAATATGCGGATAACTGATTGCGGTCTCAAGACTACCTTCGTCCTCTTCAGTATACTATTCTAGTCCTAGGAGGCACTAATCCGCTCGCAGGGTGTCTTGCCGCATGTCCCACAAAAGAGGCCTGCTTTCAAAAGTAACCATCATGCCGTCCGATCATGGCCTATTTAACAATTCATATGATCTATTTCCTAGCATAGTGCGAAAAATAGGAATGTCCAGTATCATTCCCACGAGTATTGGCTTGACCAGTTGAGGCTCCACGCAGACCTTTACTACCCAAGAGCACAGCACTGCCAATTCACCTTATGACCCATTGCGCGTGCGGGGAACAAGATTCCCCCTATGAAAACTAGTGGTTATTCGCAATTCGATACATGGCCCCTACAGATCTCATCACGCCAGTCACAAGCACAGTAAACACACGTGCGAAACCATGTCTAAGTCAATTCCGCCTGGCCGGGCCACAGATGGCAATTATTTAATGAAATACCGGTTACCTTGCTCACAAATGCATGGCTTATCAACAACTAGTCCATCGAAACATCGTGGTAGTCACTCCTATCCTCGCAACTTCACTTGACCCTTAGAATGACTCCCTTTGGATCTACGTCGCGGGGTTTTCACCAGCAGCTCATCTGCATGAGGTTCCGCCTTCAAGCTTATGTACATATGCATGATTTATTTTTTACTATACACATGGGAGACATCACCAATAGGTGGTTTATGCCACTCCATTAGACACAATAAAGAACCGGTCGACCAAATCCTACCTGTGATACAAAACAACCCACGGCGATACGATCATGGAATCAACTCCGACGTACAAATAGCTGGCTGATACAGCTGACAAATTACCAATCCTTCTTCTCATACAACCAGTAACCATGCAAATATTGAACGAGGTAAACAATTGAAACTTATACTCACATCCCAGAAATGTAAAATCTTCCTTATTTAGGAAGATATCCTATCCAATTAGTTCGTGATAGAAAGTAGTAGTACAAACCGTGTTTTAATCCAACCAGAAGTTGCCATGACGTCCATTTTCTACTGTTAGTTAACATTACATATTCTTCTCGTATTGTATATCAATTGTTTAGGATTTGTAAGGGCTTTGTAACCATTGTTTAGAGTAATGACACATAGTTTTTTCTACTCATTTTAGGACACATCGTCGGCCTGATACCCATTGTTTAGTGCCTTCGATACTATTGTTTTACAACTGTATGGGCCATATTGTCTGTCTATTTTTTACGAGGCATGACACGTAGTGTGTTCACGAGTCGTACGCCACGCCATTCGCTTATCTCTTTTATCTTGGCCTTGTCCGTTGTACACTTGGCATGACTCATAACGTCCCAACGCGTTTTAGGTAGCGCCACATGAAGCCACGAGCTTGTCTCTTGTCTAACAGGCACCGTGTCCCAAGAGACCTTGCATATTGTTCAAGGCACAGAGTGCGTCTACTGTTGCTGCACTGGCTTATCGGAATTCCCCATATTATCGAGCTTTCGCATATTGGTTTGGGTCGTACGTGGAGCCAGCTGTAAATTTTCCAAAATGCTGTAGCTGTGGGCCATATAGGTCATGCTGAACGGGCGTGTGTGGTTCGCTGAGTCATTGTGGGTGGCTTTATTGTAACACATTGAAAATCGCCTAGTATGAATGCCACATAAAAGGCTGGTATCCTACTCCCCACAATGAATAAGAAACGACATTGCCCCCAAGACCAGGCATTTTATTGTAAACATTGGAAATGTCCTTATATGGTTGCGACATGTAAAGGACTAGTCTCCAAAGACCAGCAATATATATTTCGACAATAACACTTCTGTTGTAAATCCTATTGTTAGCAGCGACTTTATTATTAAAAGATTATTAATCACCATTTGAATTCCACCACTAACCGACGCTGATTAAAATATTACCTTTTTATTATTTATCATGAGTAACATTTGTTTGGGTTATGCGCGTATTGCGCTTGTACAAGATATTTTATCGTGATAAGACTCATATTGGAAGACGTACGAGTCGCGCTATACCTCCTTTACAACGAGTCGAGTCGAGTCGCGATAAAGGATTGTCTACAAACACAATGAGCGCATAACACATTTATCTACCCTTCATTCATAAAAGCCGATAACCATGACTTCACAAAATAATTGTTTACAAACAAAAAGCCACATTCAACTGATCAAAATAATAGATTTCTATTTTCATTTCTCTCAACCCAATGACACGTGATGGAATTTCTTCAGAAATGAATTAAATTTAAATTGTACATTGTGAAAAAAATAATCAAACTCGGCTTTTTCCCCCGATCAATGACATTTCTAACCAAATTCAATACATTTCATGAGGCTACCCAAGGCACAGATGTCTGATTTGCGAAAAGAACTGTGGAATTATACTTTTGTAGTGCGCAAGAATCGCTTTAAATACCCGACGTCACTTCATTCATAATTTTAAGATGCGATCCAATCATATTGAAATTGGCGTAACGTTTCAGAATTGTCTCGCTATAACTTTCAATTTGTTTTGTGATTCACCCCATCTTCTTTGGTTTGGTGATTTGCATGGAAGGTGTTTATATAACGGATCGTGCAAGTCCTGCAACATGGAATGTATGTTGAGGCAATCTTGATGTATCCTTCATTGCAGCATTATTAGTTTTTGAAGGACATGACGTGTGATTGTCAGTACGACTGAAATAGTCTATCAGCCAAGTGAATGTTCTTTTCTTGCGATGTCATGTGACTTTCATCGCTACTGCAATACAGATACAAGATCTTTGTAGCCGAATTATTATCGCTACTCATGTTGCTGTTTGCGAATGTGTTTTTTGGTAAATGGGAGTTAACACATGTACCCGTTAAGTTCTAGACCTTTTTCGTGTCATTGAAGCCCTCTCAATACACTGTTTCAAAAATTAAGTACACGCTAATAAAAAGTCATTGTCTACTCAAATACGTCTTGTGGTCAACTGAATGTGCCCCAAGGCGAGATGAAACACAACGACGATGTCCAATGCGCTTATCATGAGACTCTGCGTTTCTATTTGAACTGTTCCCAGGTTTATCCCCATTACCCTATAAACGTATATATTATCGTTCTGCGACTCATTCCATGTCACACACGACACTTCTTGCACCCTGTTTCCACAAACCAAAGGCACACATGTTGTTCAATGCAAGAACTTGTCTGTGTAACCACATGTCTTGAACACGGAAAAATTAAAATCTGTAAAATCCAGGAGGGTCCACTCCTAATTTATTTTATTTTAATCAGTTTGAGTGTTCTTTGTGTTAAATGTACTGCCGGGGGGGGGGGCGTTTATAGCTCTCCGTATTTTGAGAGGAGGAGAAACGAACAAAGAAAGAAGAAACTAAGCATGGATCCAATGTTAATGTTAAGTAAAACCACGAAAAGACCCCGCAATCCAAGTTTGGTGTTTTTATCTACAGAGTAACTTTCTTTTCTGCCAGACCACTCTTCTATTATAAGTAAGCTCCTTATGGCCTCGTATTAAAATATGACTACCAGTCCGACTTATTGTGATCCTCTGTGGTTGCCATCACCTTTTTGAAACACTAGTCAAACATTTCTGTTGATGCATTTCCCATTGGTTGATAAGGTGTGGTCTGAGTAATCTCAGAGAGTTCCTTTTAGAACACGTTTTTCTAAGTTCTAACACCGATCACTATAAAACTACCGAGGAAACTGCAAAATGCAATAATATGCTCTTAGAGCTTTGACTGCGGTAAAAGCAGTCTGGTTGCGACACGGAATCTATTGTGTATATCGTCGAAAACGATTTGTGATTAACAGAAGGCATAACTGCAAGCTGACACTTCCAGGCTAAGAAAATCCATACACACTAACTCCATTTTTCTACTAGTTGGGGGCGCGGTGGCTCAGTTGGTAGAGGTGCAGGCTACAAGCCGAGAGGTCCTCGGTTCGAATCCCACCTGCGGCAACCGCGTTGTGTCCTTGGGCAAGACACTTCACCCCGATTGCCTACATGGGGGCACGATGACGCTGTGTACTGAGGCGTACTGCACGTCGATGGTGCGCATGTCTTCAACCAATCTAACCCTGCCTGTGCTGCGGTGCAGAGTTCAGAGTTACGATGTTGGAGAGCTGACAGCTGCTCGTCGTTGCTCGGTGGTTCTCTCCGGGTACTCCGGCTTCCTCCACCCGTAAAACTGTCACGGTCACGATTAGCCATTGTGCAAAAGTATGTGACCTTAAACACCAATAAATAAATAAATTCTACTAGTTAGTCTGTGTGAAACACACAGACTATTGTTTTTGTACGGTTTCTTTTTCTTTTATTTTTTTTTCTTTTCTATTTCTTCTTCTTCTTCTTCTTCTTCTTCTTCTTCTTCTTCTTCTTCTTTTTGTCCTGTCTTCTGTCTTTTCATAATTTTCCCGTAAAGATTAACTCAATCCCTGTTTCGGTTGCATACAGATAGGTGCAGCCGAAAGAAAAACTTTCATTTTTTTAGGTTATCGTAGGTTAAAGTCGCATTTTAATCCATTCCTGATTGACTGAGTGCTGAATGTTGTCTATGGGTGCATGCAGCTATCAAAGTATGACAACTTTTGTTTTGCATGTTATATTATTAAAAGTTTAATCCTTGGCAGATTTGAGAGTTCCCAAGTATGTACTGTTGGAATAATTGTTGTTTTCGTAAAATCAGTCCCTGAATATTGGTAAGCATGCCGTGATCTTTCGGTCCTATATAAAGGTGCAAACAGTTAAAGTTGAACAGTTTGTCAGACAGAAATAATGCCAAACTCTGCCGTTGACAGATAAACAATGAATGGAAATGCCATTGCTTTGAAAATAAAGAGAGAACGAACCGTTTCCACGGGAGGCGTGGTGTTTTTCTCGCTGTCAGAACACTCGATTTCAAGCTCAAATGTCGGCCAGGCTTCGTAGAACAGGTTCTGAAAATTGCAAGTCGCTGCCTTCGGCGGTCTGGTTACAATTGACGTATATCCAACACTGGTGTATGTTAAATTTTAAAGTCAACTTAGACAAATAGCAGCTTTTTCGTCACATGGTCGAGTTGTAAGTTTCTGTCAGACGACTTCAATTAAACAGTTTGAGTCCAAACTGTCGGTCCTATATAAAGGTGCGAGAAGTTAACGTTGACCAGTTCATCACATAGACAAAACTAATGCCAAAGTCGTCTGATGACACGTAAATAATGAATGGAAATGTCATTGCATTGAGGATAGAATAGGGACGAATCGTCGCCTCACTTTCCATGTTATCCAGGATGTTCCCTCAGGGCCTTGGCACTCGAAAAAGATACGACAGTGTTGCGCGGGGATAATAGAATAAATTTGGAAGATTTTATGTAACTGCCTTCAGTTGTCTGGACACAGTGGGCGTATGACCGACATTCTTCTTCTTCTTCTTCTTCTTCTTCTTCTTCTCATCACTTTTTTGTCCGCAAGATAACTCGAAAACTAATTGCCCTATCTCGTTGATTTTCGGCATGCTGATAGACAATCACAAGTTCTCGGCCACCTATGTTATTCAGTTTCCTGGGTTATTAGTGGTGTCTGTAAGGGTGTTTTGAAAGTGGGTCACAACAATATCTCAGGCGTGGTATGACATATGGACCTTGGACCAACTCCAAATGAGCCGACACTCGATGGAGATTCTAAATATAGGTCAAGGTCACGGAGGTCACCTAGGGGTCATTTTTCATAATTGCCAGAATACACATTTTTTGCCCCTTTAAAGATTTCCTGACGTACACACATGCATTTTGACGTAAAAAAAGTGGGTATAGCCAATTTTTTTGAAAGTGGGTAATGCTCATATCTCAAACATGGTACGATGAATGGACATGGGATTAACGCCAAATGAGTCAACACTTGATGGAGATTCAAAATATGGGTCAAGATCATGGAGGTCACCTAGGGGTCATTGAGTGCATTTTTCATAATTGCTGGAAAGCACATTTTTGACCCCCTAAAACATTCCTGACATACACACATGCATTTTGACATACAAAAGTTGGCGTGGCCAAATTTTTTGAAATTGGGTCACACTCATATCTCAAGCATGGTATGATGAATGGACCTGGGACTAACACCAAATGAGTTGACACTTGATGGAGATTCAAAATATGGGTCAATGTCACGGAGGTCACCTAGGGGTCATTGAGTGCATTTTTCATAACTGCTGGAAATCACATTGTTTGCCCTCTAAAGCATCCCTGAGGTGCACACATGCATTTTGACTTAAAAAGAGTGGGCATGGCCAAAATTTTTAAAAGTGGATCATGGCCATATCTCAAGCATGGTGTGATTAATGAACCTGGAACTAACACCAAATAAGTCGAAACTCGATAGAAGTTCAAAATATGGGTCAAGGTCATGGAGGCCTCCTAGAGGTCATTGAGTGCATTTTTCGGAATTCCTGAAAATCACATTTTTTGACCCCCTAAAGCATTTCCGAAGTCCATCCATGCATTTTTACATAAAAAAAATGGGCATGGCCAAAATTTTTGAAAGTGGGTCATGCTCATATTTCAAGCATGGTATGACAAATGGACCTGGAACTAACACCAAATGAGTCAAAACTCGATAGAGGTTCAAACTATGGGTCATGGCCATGGCGGTCACCTAGGGGTCATTGAGTGCATTTTTCGGAATGGCTGGAAATCACATTTTTTGACCCCCAAAGGATTCCTGAAGTCCATGCATGAATTTTTACGTAAAAAAGTGGACATGGCCAACATTTTTAAAGGTGAGTTATTCTCATATCTCAAGTATGGTATGACGAATGGACCTGAAACTAACTCCAAATGGGTCAATGCTCAATAGAAGTTCAAAATATGGGTCAAGGTCATGGAGGTCACCTAGGGGTCATTGAGGGCCTTTTTCAAAATTAATGGAAATCACATTTTCTGACCCTCCTAATGCACTTCCGAAGTTCATACATGCATTTTTACTTGAAAACTGGGTGTGGGCAAAATTCTTGAGAGTGGGTCACACTCATATCTCAAGCATGGTATCACACATAGACATGGTACAAACCGTGCAAAATGTTGTCGCAATGTTACGTTTTGCCACAATTCTCAAACAAGACCCTGGACAATTTGGCTGGAGCTTTCATAATATTTGTCGCATGACTTACTACATCTGACTACATAAGCTGTATTACCCACGTTGCTCCCTTTTGACCTCACAATTCCGAGCAAAGTGCAATTTTATCAAAACTGGCCCATTTTTACATGCGATTTTTCAGCACTGCGGCCACATTTTTTTCAAAACGTTTCCAATGAGAAGTTTGGGCATTCATCCAAGAATAATTTGGCTGTTATATATTTTATTCAAAGTTTTAACCTTCACCCCGTTTTCGGGCCTTGAATTCGAGTACCCTTAACTTGGTCATAAAATTGGCTCCATTTTAGTTCATTTTTCTTCCATTTACGAATGGTATATCGAAAAATGATCTACATGTTCGTATTCACAATTACCTTTCAAGCATATTTTCTGTTGTACGTTTTGTTGTAAAGTTTAACCATATGCCCTTTTCTGTTTGCATAAAAATAGATGCTGTCCAAAAAAACTCTCGCTTTTTCAGAATTTGGTACGATTAAGTGACAATTTACTCCATTCCTAATTGATTGAGTGCTGAATGTTTTTAATGGCTGCATGCAGCAGTCATAGTATGAAAACTTTTGTTTTATATGTGAGTATTAAACGTTTAACTCGTGGCAGATTTGAGACTCCCACATGGGGACTGTCTGAATAATTGTGATTTTCGTAAAATCATCGAATATTGATAAACGTGCAGTGGTAGTTTGAAAAAGAATATCTGAAAATTATGTTGACATCCAGATTCACTGTTCAAGTCCAAGAAGATTTTCTGTTATAAGGTAGCTGTAAAGTTTAATCCAATCCCTGTTTCGGTTGCATAAAGATAAGTGCTGTCTAAAATAAATTCATTTTTCAGAATTTGGTAAGTTTAAGTGACAGTTTACTCCATTTGTAATTGATTGAGCGCTGAATGTTTTCTTTGACGACATGCAGCAAGCAAAGTGTGACATCTCTTGTTCTATATGTTATTGTTAAAAGTTTAACCCTTGGCAGATTTGAGACTTCCCTTATGGGTATTGTCGAAATAATTGTTATTTTCGTAAAATCACTGAATATTTGTAAGCGTTCAGTGGTAGCTTGGAATAGATTATCTGAAAAAGCATTTCAATATTCAGATGCACAGTTCAATTTCAATAATATTTTCTGTTATAAGGTTGCTGTAAAGATTAACCCAATCCCCGTTTCGGTTGCATACAGATAGGTGCCGCCAAAAGAAAAAGTTTATTTTTTTAGAATGTCGTAGGTTAAAGTCGCAGTTTACTCCATTCCTAACTGATTGAGTGCTGAATGTTGTCTATGGGTGCATGCGGCTAGGAAAGTATGACAACTTTTGTTTTACATGTTATTATTAAAAGTTTAGTCATTGGCAGATTTGAAATTTCCCAAGCGGGTACTGTTGGCGTAATTGTTATTTTCGTAAAATCAGTCCCTGAATATTGGTAAGCATGCAGTGATCTTTCGGTCCTATATAAAGGTGCAAATAGTTAAAGTTGAACAGTTTATCAGACAGAAAGAATGCCAAACTCTGCCGTTGACAGATAAATAATGAATGGAAAATTCATTGCATTGAAAATAAAGTGGGAACGAACCGTTTCCACGCGAGTCGTGGTGTTTTCCACGCAGTCATAACACTCGATTTCATCCCAATCCCAAATGTCGGCCAGGCTTCGTAGAACAGGTTCTGAAAATTGCAAGTCGGTGCCTTCAGCGGTCTGGACACAGTTCGTGTATATCTGAAGTGCTATTTTAATGTCTAATATGCAAATTTTCATTAATCTTTTCCCGCTAAAAAAACAACTCACCGCCGTTGTCTTTTCTCTTTTAACTTCTGACGATTCTCAAAAGGTTCAAGGTTGCGATGGGATCCCTGGGTGCAGTTCTTAAAGAAGCTACTTCGATTAACAGCCATCTCTCCGTCAGTCACACTCTATTGTAACTTTTAAGTGGACCTACCGCAGAGAGGGGGTACTACGAGGGACTGTGCCCAATGCCGCCCTCTTCTTTCGCTCCGGCTTGAAAAAGACCAAATTCAGAAAATTACCTCCTCTCTTCAAAAACGCTATATGTCAGCGAATTCTCCACGGATTTCCACGGAATTTTACGGAGCATTCACGAATAGTTGCTCCATCAGATGCCTGGAAACGTGACACAAATTGCGCATTTCCTCATGTCCAATTCGAAAAGAGCGTATACGCGTGCGCGTGAGGCTCCAACGGGCTACGCGCTCGGTTGTTGGATTTTTCAGGACAGATCGAGTTTTGCAGAGCTTCTAGAACAAACATTGAAAATTTCGAGTCGCTACTCCCAAAACTCTCTCCACAATCTACTGTGTATGGAACAGAGTGTATACTTTTTATGACCTGCCGACAGTCATAAGCACCCTTCTAGTTTTTTATGTTATTAATAAACGTTTAACCCTTGGCAGATTTGAGACTTCCCTTATGGGTACATCCACGCTGTTTTCACCCCGTCGCAGGACTCAAGAAAGATACTAAACTGTCGAGCGGGATAGCAGAACACATTCTGAGAATTTCAAGTGGCTGCCTTGGATGGTCTGGTTACAATTGGCGTATGTCCTTGTTATGCCCACAACGAATAGTCAGGGGGCAACTTGTTTTACCCCTGTCTGTCCCTCTATCTGTCTGCATATAGGGTACATTGTTTCTCCGTTTAACCCCTCTTATAATTTAAAGCTATTACTTTTAAATTTCACAGGATGTTTCTACATTTTCCAGATGTGTGCATATTGCCAGGATTTTGACTTACCTCAATATTTCACAAAACTACTGGTTCTTAAACTCAGTCCATTTTTTGTAGAATTTCACCTGTATGATACGTGATTTCTTCGGCTAACTTTCCCCCCAGTTTTGAAGCCAGGACCTTTTTTATTATTACAATATTTTAACTGTGTTCACTAATATGAGTAAGGATAGACATAGCAGAGAACACAATGAGTAGCATGACAACGGTTGTGGAATTAACCTAGAATCCACCGGGTAGTGAAGAAATTTTGCGTTGTTCAATCAGAATTATGTCTGTGTGAGTTGTCGGTTGGAATCTTAACGGAAATGCCAAACTACAGTCAGAAAAAAAATCCGTTACAGCAATGCTTCGAATTTGCAACTGTTGGAATTTTTGCCTGAAAAAAATCCAATTATCTTGATTCTTGGTCAAATACTGGGGAGGTGAGACACCGCTCCTACACCCCCGCCCCACCCCCACCCCCGTAGATAAGTACCTGTGTGGAATAGCGACTGTCTTCCTTGAAGTACCTATCACAATTATGAATGAAGGAAATGGAATATTCAGGTGGTGTGATTTTAACTCCCTCAATACTTCAATGTGTGCCCGAAAGCTTTCATTTAATGTAACTCATAGCTGCTGTAAAACGTTTTGTACGCTTCTGTCACATTGCCACACTGTACACAAAAGCCAGTCTTGAGATCCAACCAACTTCTTATTTCCAGTATGCCTCGTTTAACACTCTAGATGCCGTTCAATGGCTCAGTCAGGAGAGAGTTGACTCACTGGTTGCGGCATTGGACTTTCAAATCGAAACGTCCAGGGTACATGCCCCACCAAATGCAACTGCGATTTGTCTTAAGTAAGGCACTCAGTCCTGATTACCCCATTGGGTCACAGCGACATTGTGTACTAAGGCGTACTACACTTAGATCGACCAATGCTCACCCTACTTGTGTGTAGTTAGTATGTTGTGAATTTTGATAGTTGCTGATCGGCACTCGGCATATCTATTCAGGTACTCTGGCTGACATCGCCCGTAAAATTGTCCAATATGAGATGAACTTCAACCTCTCTGTTGAAAGTGCTATTAAACTCCAACAAAAATAGTCAGGCAAATATCTCAAACACAGTATGTGATAAAGTCACATATACATACTTTCTATCCCCTTCCTTTTGTCTTGACGATAACTCAAAAACAAATCATCTGTCCTGTGCTGTTTGACATACTGGTAGCCTTTCACTAGTACTGGCCCAGCTATGTTTTTTAGGGAACCTTTGGATGTGGCCCATTGGGTCACAGAGTTTTTTTACACCCCCTAATTTCCTTGTAACAGAAAAGCATCGTAAAGAAATAGCTGTTTTATATTTATACACACAAGAGAATAATGTGAACAATCAAATTAGAGAGAAGTTGCTATAGCTGACACACATCTACTCTTATCAGCTGTTGGGATCAGAATTAAATTCCATCCCCAAATCAAGTTAAAAGAAACCCTTTGAGTGGCAAGAAAATTTGTTTATTATACAGCTCTATCTTACAACACTCGATTAATTGTTGCTAAATAAATAACCCTTCACCTTTCATTGCATTTTTTAATTTTTTTTCATTTCTCAATCATAACTCAAGATCAACAGGGTTCGGGCCGAGTGGTAAGTGGCTTTCTCGAAACACTTATCACAATTTTGAACAAACGAAATGGAATATTTAAATGGTATGTCTTTAACCCTCTTCATACTTCACCGCTCTCTTCATACTTCACCACGAAGAACAAACAACATCATTTAACTTCGACTGCAGAACCTTTTGCACGCTTCCTGCCATATTGCCGGTCTTTACACAAATGCCATGCTTCAAGATTCCATCATCTTATTTTATGTATGCCTTGTTTAGGGCACTAGATGCTCTAAAGAATAGGCCTGTAAACGAGCTCTTGAGGCTTTTAAGGATTTTATGGCACTATCCCCAATATAGAGTCTATACACCCGTTATCGGCTATAACTCAAATACAAATCGTCCTATCTCTATTCGTGTTGGCATGCTGGTTACCAACAACCAGTTTGCACTCATCTATGTTTTTTTCGGCTCGTTTGAAGCCTTGTTTGTGGTACAGTAGGCGGATTGCCTTAGGTGCTTCTAAATCATAATAAATATTTGCTATCATCACCCCAAAATTACAGATCTGTAGTTGAAGGAGCCATTACTTTAAAATGAATGTATACATGGGGCTATGCCGACTGAGTTAAAAGTTGCTTGAGGTTCAATATATGGCCCACCTCTAAAAGAGGTCACCAGGGTCATCAAGTGCATATTTTTCAGAAAGACTGGGAAATGCATTTTATTACACCTTAATGCATTTCTAAAGTTTATGAATGTACTTCATCACTCAAATTGGTGGGCAGAGCCAAAGATGTCCATTTCTGATTCGCGTATCGAACCCTTTGAATGCTGGTCATATATATGCCTTTTCTGGTTTCTTATAAAACAAATGTTCTGATTCCTGTATTAATACCTGTAAATGCTGTTAACGAAAACCCATTTCTGATTTGTTTAAAAAATATTTTACTCCAGAAAATAAGCCTTCATAAATTCCCTTTCTGTATAGTTTATTCCTAGTTTCTTCCTGATACTTTAACCCTTTTCACACAGTCTTGGATTTACTGGGTGCAGTAAATTCTGTTTCTCTAGTTTCAATTTGACTTACTTCGATAGCAAGTCGGATAGGAGTTTCCCATCCAATACATTTCCCAGAGTGTTCGACTCTGCGCAAATCATCTCTCCCCATACAAGGTAAGAGAAACGTCGCTTTGCCAGCTAAAGAGTGTTCTCCTTTCCCTGGAGACCAGTGTCGTCATGCAATTCATTCAATGCTAGTTGATTGGGGGATTCTTGTTACACAGAGTGTTGTATGTTGTTCATTCAGAGAAGTAGTTCAAAGAGAACACCAGATTCCAGTGTTAATTTTTAAACCCTTTTATGTATTTTTCTACCGCTAGTGATGCCCTGCTTCTTCCACTCGTGGGAACAAAGCTGTTTTTAATTATGTGAGCAGCCCCTGGCAGCTTTTTCACGTTATGTATTCCAGACTCACAGTCTTCTATGGCGCATGCATAGAGGGTGACATAGACTACACAACGTGAATGCACAATGTGTTCTGGGATAAACTGTCAACAAATAGCAGTGACGTTGTCACCGCTTCACCAGAGTGTTGAAATAGCAAAATGGAAAATGCGATTTTGAGCATCTCGCATCTTATGCACCCAATTTTGGGAAGGTACGGTCCCCAGGCAATCTTCATAAAACTATTTGCGCCACCCCACAATGCAGTTTATTTGGCGAGAAATGGTAGATAAATGCGATTTTGAGCAACTCCGCACTTTTGGGTCCCTCTGGTCTCTAATTTTGGAAGGTTCGGATCCCAATTGTTGTGGCAATGTTCTTACATCTATTTGTGCCACCCCACAAAAAAAAATTCATTTCGCGAAAATCGGTTGTTAAATGCGTTTTGAGCAATTCAACACTGTTGGGCCGCCCTTCCTGGTCCCGAATTTTGGGGACATCCGGTCTCCAGTTTTGGGAGCAATCGTTGTGAATCTGTTTGTGCTTCATCACAATGCTGTTTAGTTGGCGAAAGTCGCTCTATAAACGCAATTGTGAGCAAATCAGCAGTTTGGGGTCCTCCTGGTCCCCAATTTTGAAAAGGGCCGATCCCCAAATATGGTGACATTGTTCAAGAATCTAGTTGTGCCACACCTCAATGCAATACATTTGGCGAAAATCGGTTTACAACGAATTTCGACTGAGGATCCCGGAATAAGTAACGGTTGCCACTTTCCCGTTCTTTTCTTTATGAAAATGAATATTTAGATACTGAAACATCTCAACACAAAACTTCAACTGGAAGGGCCTTTTGTGCGATTATTTTGATGAACAGATTTCGATAGAACTGCAAAATCTGAAATAGCGCCTCAATCTCCCATACATCCCCAAATGGGTACCAAGGCTGGTATACACATGATGGGTGTCCCGCCTATTATTAAGCACACATTTGCCACGTCTGCCATTTTTATGTCTAAACTAATGTCTGCAGAATAAATTCACACCTGCCACTCCATCAAGTACAAATTTATCCAATCACGGAGTAGTGAATTGTGCCAGTTACCTCAAATAATCCTGATAGTTTCCTGATTTGGCGATATGATTTTCTCTTCCTGTGAATTTATCTGCTCCCTCTTGAATGTTAATGCAAGTATATTGAGTGGCGTGGTGATTGACACAGAATTACATCAGGGCTGGGACACTCCAGCTGACATTATTATAACAGGGCAGGAAAAACGGATGGTAACTGTTGAAACATCCCGATACGCCTATCGTTCTCTCTCAAACGCCAAAACGCATTCTCCAGAACACTGGAATGGTTTAATATTTTTAATCAGAAAAAATGGTAGGCCACTCCCATTAATGGTATTATAATTGAGTAATGGCTAGGCGATCATTAAACCTTCTTTACCATTTGAAGTAATACCTCTTGTCACTCACACATGTCGTTTTGGAATATGAATTTATCAGAAAAATAACAAATTTAGCTCATCTTTAATACATTGTTACTCGAGTTTCCGACATTTTCCTTTCCGCTTCTACTTTTTCAAAACATGGATGCGAATGTGATGCAGTGCTAAATAGTCGTTTGATTAATATTTGATTAATAAGCACGTCATGAGATCACGATGACATCAGGACCGTCACGATAACAGTTTTGATAATGACATCTGGATTTGTCTTGCAATGTGCTCCCGTCTGCAAGGTAACATCGGGGCAGTAACTGGGGTGGGGCGTATTTGGTTAAATATTCACACCAAAACATGTAGCCATGGTAACAGTCGGTATTAGTTTAAAACTTAACTCCTCTGCTTTGTGGGTAAATATTTTAATATATTGGAACTTCACTCTGATCTACAGATATAGTTACAAGCATACTTGGCGTAGAGTGGAATGTTTGAATCGGTTTCAATTACCTCAGCTAATTCGGCCAAGTCAAACCTAGTTAGATCTTCAGTTTAGTCTTTCGGTAGGGAAACCCTCCCACATACGTTAAACATGTTGAGCCCTACATATCCTACGACCATGTACATTTTCTTAAAATTCCGAGTTTGCTGATCAAAGACCTGACTCGATGCAAAACCGTCTGAAAGAGTCGAATGTTTATGAAATTATTTGATAAGGGTTGACTATTTTTTACTATTTTCTTGAAAGTCGGATATTGTGAGATACACATTTAGCCGTTTCCATCATCTGAATAACGAGCCTATAAGCAACCGGAATAGCATAGAGGCGTAGAACTGCGACATGTATCGCGTCAACATCATCTTAATGTATGGCTGAGATCTAATAAATTCTATTATTTAGAATGTTTTCTTGAGACAAATATGATGGACTGTAATATCTACGTTTTTTTATGTAAACAAAAACAAACGTTTTGAAACTTAATGAGAGAAGCTCGTGGATTCACGAGTGCACTGTTTTATCGCTATCGAGCAAGTCCCGAATGTAGCGCGCTATTTCCGAATTGGCCTGGCGATTAAGAAGTTCCATAGGATCATCATCGATTTGCTTCCTATCCGGCACTACGACAGCCACTGCCAAGCCATGATATATCTACTGCCACAACGACTGGGCTAATGCGCAACCTCATAGAACGGGAGAATTATCTTCCAGAGTCCCACCTCGTGTCGATTGTGCGAAAATTAACAACTTCTCGAATATATTTCAGTGTAAAAATATATAATTCAAGATTCATAAAAAGACTAGCCACACATTAGATATAAGATGTACTAACCTTGAATTCATAACATAAAAATTTACTGACCAGTCCACCAGAGGTGAGATAAATTACTGTTTTATGCAAAGGAAATAGATTTATATGAATTTTCAAACTTTAAATTAATATTTGAAATACGCAATACATTTCAGTTTGTGAAAAAGGAACTCATGGAATGAATTGCTCTGAAGATTGCGGCAAGAACTGTATAAATACCAATTGTCACCACACGAATGGAACATGTATTGACGGATGTAATCCTGGTTATCTTGGGGATTTCTGTACGCAAGGTATGTTTCAATAACGTTGATCAAGCTTATATCAGTTTCTGCAGTAACGCAGTATGATTCACAAACCTTATACATGATATGTAAATTCATTCAACGAAGCTGAATGACTTTTCTCGTGTTAGCCATCTTTAGCTCTACTTGCCGAAGTCATGCTGAGATATTGCCGTCACTTCTTCTCCGTCGGCGTACGCACATCCGTATGTTCACAGTTTTCTTTGACACACCCCTCAGGACGCAAGGGCGCATTTACGTTTGGATGTCTTTTAAGCATTCTAGTTTGGGGTGATCTCTACAAGGTAGCTGTCGATTCGTATCCATTTCTGTCACAAAACCTTGAGCTTAGATTAATTGTGTATCATTATTTCCGTTTGGAACACCTTATCGATGGCACTTATGATGAGATCGCTTTAAAAACTATGCTTCTTTTGAGTGATCACTCGATGGGAGCTGTCGATTTTCTTCTGTTTTCGTCAAAAGTGCTGCCATTAGCAACGATCTTTGGACTTAGCGCATATATTCACTTGGCACTTCTTACAGGGAACATTTATGAATGTACATTTTTAAACATAGTGTGCATGTTTGGGGTGGCCGCTAGATTTGAGGTGTCGATTTTCTGTCATTTCCGTCGAGAAATTTTGCCGTTAGCAACGACATTCAACTTATCTGCTTTGTATGTTAACAGTTTCCCATTGAGGGTTATAGCACAAACGGCACCGTGCAAAAACGGCACCTGGCGGAAACGGCACTAAATGAGCGAGAACGGCACCAACGGTGACGAAAACGGCACCAGTTGCGCTGACGAAAACGGCACCATGGGTTGGCGAAAACGGCACCGGTTCAGATGGCGAAAACGGCACCATTATTTAATTAATTTCATTCTGCCATTTTCTATGCTTTGTTTTGAAACTGAGAATTTAAGCTTGCGGGTGAAGTTAGGTTCTTTCAATAATTAGCCAAGAAAATTAAGGACACCCAGATGGTGTTGGACCCCAGATCACTTCTCTACTGAGATGTTCATGTTGCGAGTGGCTGCGTTCCGCTCACCGTCAAGTATCGGATGAAAGCCACCTCTGGGAGTGGTAGCACCTTTCGCGGGCTCGCCTGCACTTGTCCAAACCAGAGGAAGGGAAATAAATAACCACCATCACTGAAACCACAAGAGCCAGCGGAACAGAAACAGAGAAAGAAGAAGAAATCTCTGTCGACCAAACGCTGGGATGCTGACATCCTAAAGAAAATTCACCGCCCACATGAGGGCCCTGGGTGTGACGACAAAGTGTAACACGCTTTTGATAGCTTCATCAATAAACACCCCTAGGTCTGCCGAGACCCTACATTCAACTTTTGAAATTATATTATGGACATTTCCTAACCGTTATGGACTCTGGTAATCATTCAATCCATCCCCAGAGATGGTCATCGACCCCTGAAGAGGCGAGCATTGGCCATAAGTCCCTCTTCTTACCCTTTTTGTAAACGCCCTCCGGATTCATGATACAGTCCCCTTCTTTACTGTTGGCGCAGAATTCAAAACATTGGGGCGGGTGTAGTCCAAACATTGCTTAGAAAACCGTGTTTTAATTTGATGGTTTGGTGCGTCCTTTCAAAATTAAAACACGGTCTTTTAGTTTTCGGCCATGTTTGGACTTGGGGCAGCCCTAACCTAAGAATCCTGGGCCAAACCCAGACCCCACAAAGTTCCGGGTTCCGGGGTTACTACTATCCAAAGCAGATTCACGATTCAACCCCGTTGTTTATTATTGGCGCAGAAGTCGGAACCTTGGGGGTTAGTCCAAACATGGCCTGAAAGCCCGTATTTTAATTTTATGGTTTGGTACGTTCTTTCAAAGGAGCACAGTAGTATGACTCGTATGTTTGAGGGAAAGGTTGCCGGACCCCGGTGCCGGACCCCGGAAGTGATGTCATGTCACGTGACGTAGTGGCGCCATGTTGTGTTGTCATGGTAACCCGCGTGAGCGGCCATGTTGTGACGTCATCCCCATGATGATACGTTGTGTTAGTGCGCATGCGCAGCGCGTGTTGTTAGGGTGATACGAGCTTCCGTCGTCCATTTTGTATACTGGAAGCCGCCATCTTGGTTTCTATGGCAGCACGTGATTGCTATGTTACCAATGGCTTCTAACAAGACAGGGGTATGTTCGGGGGTGTGTTCTTTTGTAGAAGAGTAAATCTGATTACCACAAACAACCCGACAATCTCTCCAAATCACCAAAATCCACCCAAAATCACCGAAATTGACTTTATTTCCCCAATTAATCGGCTTAGCACGTACTGCTATGGTACTAAGGGGTACAAGGGGTGCGTTCGATTGAACAGGAGTAATGTTCTGGCTTAGAATTCTCCCAGAATCCCTTTTTGGATCCTTATCCCATGACGTTTTTCCCCTATTAAGAATAGCACGTAGTGCTATAGGACAAATGTATCCAGAATTCTCTGCTTCTATCTATATATGCAATAGTTTACGTCTACCTAGACATGTTCCTTTATTCTAGAGTATACGCCAGTAGCGTAGAAGAGCCTATTAATTGGAACAGCTTTACTTATTATTACTATATTTAGCAATTTCTGGTCTATTCTTGTTAGTTCTGACCCTATTCCGTGTACTCTTGTTGTTTCATTTATATAACTAACCAATCAGATTGCTTGATTTCCCATAACCTGTATGCAGGGTTATCTCCCTTGTGTATAACAAAAGCCTATATCCAATGGCACCCCAATTTTAGCACCCCTTTTTGAAAAACATATGACCTTCGGCACCCCTTTTTGTCATATGTGCTTATGTGAAAAGGCACAATGTGACACAATATGCCCTATCACATAGGCACATGCTTTATGTGCCAATATGTGCTTATGTGAAAAGGCACAATGTGACACAATGTGCCCTATCACATAGGCACATACGGGTATTTGAGGATACCTATGGCCTGGTATTGTATTATTCAAGGATACCTACTAGAGAATCCCTTTTTTGTCCTATGTGATTATGTGAAAAGTCACAATGTGACACAATATGCCCTATCACATAGGTACATGTTTTATGTGCTTATGTGAAAAGGCACAATGTGACACAATATGCCCTATCACATAGGCACATACGGGTATTTGAGGATACCTATAGCCTAGTATTGTATTATTTGAGGATACCTATCTAGGATACCTTCTTGAGAATCCCTTTTTGTCATATGTGCTTATGTGAAAAAGCACAATGTGACACAATGTGACCTATCACATAAGCACATGCTTTATGTGCCGATATGTGCCTATGTGAAAAGGCACAATGTGACACAATGTGCCCTATCACATAGGCACATACGACCAAAATGGGATTCCATAGCCACAGGCGTTTTCGAAAAAGGGATTCCACAAATGGGATTCCAAAAAGGGATTCCACAAATGGGTCTAATGTAGTCTTATCAACCGCTTCCATCTTGTCGCCAAAGCTCCAAGGCCATTACAGGTTTATGACCTATCTGTCCTATCATTAGCTTCTACAGCAGTCTTGTTCCATTGCGGCCTTGTACCAGTACTATTGGCTTCTGTTATTCTGCCCCATATCTCATCCACTACTTCCTAGCTATACCTATCTCAGTCTCGACTATAACATTGATCAAGGTTCCATCTGATTTCCCCTGTATACATATAAGGCATTCCGTAAGTGGCCCAGTCCGTAAAATTTGGATTCCGTGTTTTTACATCGACACTCGAGGGTATGGAAAGGGTTTGGTAACACTCAATGACTACAAGACTCTGAACAGAGACAACCATCCACTACAAAACAATAAAGGTACAGATCCAACATAACCAAGATCGAAGTAAACATAACAAAGTGAAAGAATGTCAAACTAGTTGGATTGATCGAACAAGTTTGACAGACTTAACAGAACAAAGTGAACAAAGATCCAACACAAATAAGATCGAAGTGATCAAAACAAAGTGACGAATATCGAACTGAACAGATAGAAGAGAACTGACCCAATGAAGGTATCGAACTGAATTGACCATAACAAATTGAACAAAGTTCTGAACTATAACCCAATGTTAACCCTCTTGAACTGTTTGAATGAACTATAACCTAAATGAAGGTATTAACCCCCCTTGAACTGAATGAATTCTATTTTTTAACTATATCCCAATGTTAACACCCTTTGAACTGAATAAATTTTTAAACTTAATGAAAATATAACGAAAGGTGATCTGAATTTATAAACTACAACCCATTAAACTGAATTCTTCCAATAGGGAATGGGAATACCCTCGAGTGTCGATGTAAAAACACGGAATCCAAATTTTACGGACTGGGCCACTTACGCAATGCCTTATATGTATACAGGGGAAATCAGATGGAACCTTGATCAATGTTATAGTCGAGACTGAGATAGGTATAGCTAGGAAGTAATGGATGAGATATGGGGCAGAATAACAGAAGCAAATAGTTCTGGTACAAGGCCGCAATGGAACAAGACTGCTGTAGAAGCTAATGATAGGACAGATAGGCCATAAACCTGTAATGGCCTTGGAGCTTTGGCGACAAGATGGAAGCGGTTGATAAGACTACATTAGATCCATTTGTGGAATCCCTTTTTGGAATCCCATTTGTGGAATTCCTTTTTCGAAAACGCCTGTGGCTATGGAATCCCATTTTGGTCGTATGTGCCTATGTGATAGGGCACATTGTGTCACATTGTGCCTTTTCACATAGGCACATATCGGCACATAAAGCATGTGCTTATGTGATAGGTCACATTGTGTCACATTGTGCTTTTTCACATAAGCACATATGACAAAAAGGGATTCTCAAGAAGGTATCCTAGATAGGTATCCTCAAATAATACAATACTAGGCTATAGGTATCCTCAAATACCCGTATGTGCCTATGTGATAGGGCATATTGTGTCACATTGTGACTTTTCACATAAGCACATAAAACATGTACCTATGTGATAGGGCATATTGTGTCACATTGTGACTTTTCACATAATTACATAGGACAAAAAAGGGATTCTCTAGTAGGTATCCTTGAATAATACAATACCAGGCCATAGGTATCCTCAAATACCCGTATGTGCCTATGTGATAGGGCACATTGTGTCACATTGTGCCTTTTCACATAAGCACATATTGGCACATAAAGCATGTGCCTATGTGATAGGGCATATTGTGTCACATTGTGCCTTTTCACATAAGCACATATGACAAAAAGGGGTGCCGAAGGTCATATGTTTTTCAAAAAGGGGTGCTAAAATTGGGGTGCCATTGGATATAGGCTTTTGTTATACACAAGGGAGATAACCCTGCATACAGGTTATGGGAAATCAAGCAATCTGATTGGTTAGTTATATAAATGAAACAACAAGAGTACACGGAATAGGGTCAGAACTAACAAGAATAGACCAGAAATTGCTAAATATAGTAATAATAAGTAAAGCTGTTCCAATTAATAGGCTCTTCTACGCTACTGGCGTATACTCTAGAATAAAGGAACATGTCTAGGTAGACGTAAACTATTGCATATATAGATAGAAGCAGAGAATTCTGGATACATTTGTCCTATAGCACTACGTGCTATTCTTAATAGGGGAAAAACGTCATGGGATAAGGATCCAAAAAGGGATTCTGGGAGAATTCTAAGCCAGAACATTACTCCTGTTCAATCGAACGCACCCCTTGTACCCCTTAGTACCATAGCAGTACGTGCTAAGCCGATCAATTGGGGAAATAAAGTCAATTTCGGTGATTTTGGGTGGATTTTGGTGATTTGGAGGGATTGTCGGGTTGTTTGTGGTAATCAGATTTACTCTTCTACAAAGGAACACACCCCCGAACATACCCCTGTCTTGTTAGAAGCCATTGGTAACATAGCAATCACGTGCTGCCATAGAAACCAAGATGGCGGCTTCCAGTATACAAAATGGACGACGGAAGCTCGTATCACCCTAACAACACGCGCTTCGCATGCGCACTAACACAACGTATCACTATGGGGATGACGTCACAACATGGCCGCTCACGCGGGTTACCATGACAACACAACATGGCGCCACTACGTCACGTGACATGACGTCACTTCCGGGGTCCGGCACCGGGGTCCGGCAACCTTTCCCTCAAACATACGAGACATACTACTGAGCACCAAAGCAAAAAATTAAAACACGATCTTTTAGGCCATGTTTGGACTTGGGGCAGCGATGTGGCTAGAGGGTTTCAGCTAGGGGGGGGGGGGGAGGGGGTGCTACCGATGTAAATTCCAACTGTGAGTGGTTTCGATAGGTGGTTGCACTGCAGCGCTGGGTGATATCTTTTACATGCTTATGAACCCTTCTGAAAAATTTCACTAGTCCTGAAACGGAAAGAGCATCATTCATAATATGTCTGGGTCAGAAAATTTACCAGATTGATGCCAGAGTCGAAATTTTGAGGCCATCTCAATTTTAGAGTAGGAAAAATTTGAAACTCAAGCATCCAGTTGGAAATAAAAGATCAAAATTTCTCATTTGCTGGAATTTTAATATTTTTCACGAAACATGTTAATTTATTGAATTTCCGACTATATGATTTTTGACCACTGAATTTTCAACTATTGAAAAAATACTCCTAGGTGGGGGGCGGGTGATACCCCCCTCCCCCCCCCCCCCCACACACACACACACACACCCTGTCGCCACATACCTGACTGAGACCCGTGGTCACTCTTACTCAATTGCAAAGAGGTAATCGGGAGGGCACGCCCCCCCCCCCTCTTAAATTATTCTAGAAAACAATTTAAATTTATTAAAAATATATATGTACATTTTAGAGTTCGGGTGTTTGTTGCGGAATAGAAGAAAAAGTTTATCGATCTAGGATCGTCAAGTTTGATTCTTCCACGTTGTGTTTACTGGGGGTTCTGTGAGGATCCACCAGCCCCTAGCATTTTGAGTTTCCTTACCAGACGATATCAGATACAGGCTCTAGATTCTGGGTTCAGTATCTTCAGGAACTTGTCGTGTACAGCACAACGGAGACCAGTTCCAAGTTATTTACGATTTTATTAAGTCTAATATATATAAACGACGCGACTATAAGTCGTTGTCCCTGGCATTAGAAAATGTATAAGTAACAAACTTCATACCTTACACTGTGGCGGCATCCAAGTTTCTTCTAGTGGAGGTGTCAGCGTTCTTCGGGAGCCAGGAGACAACTTGTCCAAGCAGTCAGAAATTGGTGCTTATATTCACCAGATTTCTGATGCAATACTTGGGGTACGTGACGACTGTCAGCAGTTTTCTCCCTGACTCAGGGAAACTGAGGGCAAGTCCCCTGACGTGGCAGTCGCTATTTTGTAGATTCTTATACTGCCATGCAGACTGTCGGCCAGTCTGCATGCAGTCAATGGAATCTTAGCTCTTAAATAGTATTCCGCCGGGTGCCGGTTAATCGGTGGAATGTTCTGGTGACTGATACAAAAATGCAAGTCAGCGTTCCCAGTTCAATGGGGAGTTTTACCAGATATAAGTTATGATTTGTTTGACAGTTGAACACTAACATCCCGGTAATACTGCCGAATGTTATTGTCCCTTCTATAAACAAATCCTCAAATGTTCTGCGTTGTTGACAATACTGGCTCTCAAAGATATGCCTGGTATTATCAACAGAACATCTGGCGTGTACCTACAGAGTCCATTTGTGCTGCAACTTATCCTATCCTTTTTGCACTCCCCATAGTGCATATTTATGCATTTACCTCAAAATATTTTTTTTTTTAAACAATTGCCACTGGCAATAGCGTTCAAATATAGTGTATTTGTGCATTGACATTTTCCTTTGGCACACCTCAGAGAGCGCATTCATTATCAGGTTGTTTTGAAACTTGGAATGCTTATATTCAGGATGTCCAAGATAAGAGCTTACATTTTTGTTTTCATTTCCTTCAAAACCTGTTGCTGTGGGCTACGACCTTTGAACTTAGTGCATTTCTGAATCAACACTCTTCTTTGGCATGGCGAACAGGGCACATTTATCATATGATTGGTTTAGAAGTTGGAGTGATTATTAGGCTGACCTCTGGGTAAGAGCTTTCAATTAGCATTCGTGTCTGTAGAAAAGGTTGCCGTTACAATAACTTTTAAACTTACTTTATTTGTGTATCAACATTCTTCTTTTAGCCAGTCCTACAGTTTACATTTTTAAAATGGATGGATTGCTCTGACAATGCTACTATGTTGAGGTTTCAGTAAATATCATTGGAACCAATGATCTGCAATCTTGCATTTTCTCTTACAACTTACCAAGTTGGAGTTAGTCAAAGTAAGCTACGGTGTCATTGATACTTTAATTTCTTCTCCTTTGGGCAATCATTGCCACAATTGTCAAATTAAACATATGAAGTTTTGCACAAGTATTGCAATCTGGCTTTGAAAGAAGGAGCTTGTTTGTGATTTTCGACCTTCATCCAAAACAATACTCAATTATCGCCATCTTTCAATATCAACTCCTGAATCAAGCGTGTCCCCTTTCAAATTTTGTAAATAGCATCTCCAACAAAAAACATTTCTAAAAATCTGTTTCCGACTTTGAATATTCTCAACGATCAGTGCCGAACGTGACGTTAGCATCATAAAAAATTAAAATTACGTTCGATTTCCATGACTATTAATTAGTGTGTTGTAAAACTTATAAAAGTAGAAAACTCGTGTTTTATAGTTTTTTCGGGTTATTGCCATTTCTGGAGGTTTTAATGTCACTTCAATTTCTGCTGTCGAAAACAACAAAAAGTAAAAAAAGTCATGTTTTAGTTTTTTTTCAGATTATAAGCATTTTTGGAGATTTTAACGCCCCTTCAGATATTGCAGACATTAGGCACTTTTTCACTAAGATGCAGATTTTCTTACATGGACAGCTCTGTATTATCAATTTATTGACCCCATTACTTATGTGGGGCCTCTATTAAATCCATCTATAACTATTTCGATCTTCCACCTTTGTCCAAAAGAACGTCAATTTTATGTTATTTTCGTGGACATTAAATATCTACCAACTTATTCAGCTCTCACTCTCAAATGCTTTGAATATATTCTCACATAACAACCTTGCCTGTAAATACAATCAGTTATCTGAAGACGAAAATCTTGACCATAACTGTAGCTGAGAGCACGTAGGTCGTCAATGTGACAAGGTCATAAAAAATAATTAAAGTTCGTCTGTTCTCTGTAGAATTTTAACACGTTGTAGACCAAAAACAAACGAAAAGATATGTGTTTCAAGAGTGTTTAATTTAACGCAATTTTGTACGTTTTTACATCACTTTATGTCTGTAGATCAAATTCCAATTCGAGATAACTCTTAAATCAAGAAATGCAACCTATATGCCTGTTATTTTTTACATACTCCTAGAGGAAAAGTTGAAGAGATGTCTCATTGTCTTGTCAGAAAAAAAGTTAAAGCTACGTCAAAATTCCCATCGACGTCTCGAAGCCGTCAACCTAAAGTTGAAATCTAGGAACACAACAATACTCATCGTACAAAAAACGCAGTTGAACAACAATTGAAAATGTGATGTTAGATACCTGAGATATGGCAAAGCAACGTCGGTAGTAAACCCTCCAATTGTGTGAGCTCACCTACCCCAAAACAGCCACAGACAGAGCGTGTGTGTGTTGGGTATTTCTAGAGGAATAGTTGAAGTACTGTCTTATTGCATGTGTAGTTACGTTGTTGGCACACATTTGACGCTATGTTGGAATTCCAACCGACGTCTAGAAAACGGCAAGATTTAACTTCAAAAGTTGAAATTAAGGGACCTAATAGTACTCATGGTTCCAAAAACCAAGTTGAAAGACAGTTTGAAAACCCGCCATCAGATACAGGTATACATAAACGACATGCTGATGCCCCATTCGATTTTGTGTGGGCCCCTCCCCCAAACAATCCCATAGATGGAACCATTATATTTTGCGTACTCCCTGGAGGAATAGTTTAAGTTATATCTCGTCGCATTTGTACTAACATTGTGAGACAGAACTTACTGTACAACACATTTCCCGCTGACTCCAGGAAAACGTCACAACTAAATTTGACAGCACAGGGTAGAGATCAGGGGACATTTTAGTCATTGAGATATACACCTCCACCCCCTTTATAAGGGTGGATCCAGATTTGGACGTGTTTCATTAAATGCCTTTTGGAAACTCGCTTTGTGGTTTCAAAATAATCTTATTTTATTTCAGCTTGTTCTAAAGGAAGTTATGGACAAGGATGTTTGCAGTTTTGCAGCAAGAATTGTAAAGATACAGACTGTAACAACGTGAATGGAACTTGTAATGAAGGATGTGAACCAGGTTTTAAGAGTGAATTCTGTGAAAAGGGTAAATACACTTATTCGACGTATTCTTCGCAAGCAGACCCGGTCAAATTGCTGGAACCCTACGTAAGCCGTGTTTTATGGGTGGTTGAATGGTAAAAATACAATCGTCTGTTGCTGGATGATGCCTGTACCCCCCCCCCCCCCCCCCCGCGAGAGCAACGCTTGCTCTTATAAAATGTACAATATGCATAGAGAGAGCAAGGGAGAGAGACAGCGACTAAAAATTGAGTCTTCTGAGATATGAGTTCAGGAAGTTCAAAAAATCGATAAATTCCTGTTTCAACACGTCGGATAAATAGACTATTCAGAAAAGAATAGAGAACCATGGTAAAATTCATGTGTTTACTGAAAAAAAACAAAAGATAAGAAGATATCATATGAAATACTCGTCAAGAAACTTGATCACTTTGGCATTAGAGGTATAGCAACTGCTTAGTTTCAGCAGAACGATCTCTCTTGAGATCCAAATATGTGCAATTCCCGAATTAATCTTCGGTTTTAGTAAATGTTTCCACGTTGTACCACAGGGCTCCGTATTTGGTCCTCTTTTGTTTGTCCTATCTATCAACGACATCATCGGTGAGTCAACTGACACGAATATGCTATCCTTTGCACAGCAGCTAGCACATCACGAAACGACCTCAACCTCAAAAAGAGAAACAGCAAACAAAGAATTATCGAAAAATAATATCTGGCGTTTAGAAAGTTATAACTAAACGCTAATGAAACAAACGCCATACTTCTCCATCCCCAAATGACAATTACAACAACGTACGGACCCAAATTTCATTAAGTAACTCAAACGTAATAATAGTAGGTAATAATCGTCAGGACAAATCCATAAAATTCATGGAATTAACGTGGACGAGAATCTTTAATTTAACCAACGTTGGTAGTAGACCATGTACCCGATCGTGCCACATCGGGGGGGGGGGGGGGGGGGGAGGCACGATGGGGACCTCGGAAGTGACATGATGTACCCGATTGTGCCACATCGGAAGGACCCCGGCGGAGACCTCGGGGGTGATGTGATGCGACCTGACCTAGTTACGTCATGTTTGGTGGTAATGATAGCCCGCGCGAGCGGCCATCTTGTGATGTCATCTCCATATTGATACGTGGTATTAGTGCTCATGTGCAGCGCGTGTTGCTAGGGTGAATCGTCTTACCGTCAATCATATATACTGAAGGCTGCCATCTTGGTTTATATGGTAGCACGTCGTTGCTATGTGACTTAGAACCTTCTAATTGGACAGGGGTGTGTTCGGAAAATGTGTCCAATTGTACGAGAGTAATTCCCCGATTCGTAGAATTACCAAAAACAAGGCGATAATACCTCCACATCGCCAAAATCCAACCCAAACTACCGAAATAGACTATATTTGCTATGACTTCTCCCAAAATCCGTTTTAGGTTCGCCATGCCATGGGTTATAATAGTAGCACGTGGTTGCTATGTTATTCAAAAGCCTACCGTTGTATGTCCGGAGGGTATGTTCGAATGCATAAGAGTAAATCTAATTACCATAAACAACCTGACAAGGTGTGCTAAATCGAATTCCTTTAGAATCTTCTGCTTCTACCTATGGATATACAAGCTATATTATGACTTCTCCCCATCCCCGTATAAGTATTCTAACTCCCCTATATGTGTTTATGTCATGTGTACATATTACAGGTAGCAAATAGGCACAAGCTGGATGTGCCGATATGTGCTGATATACATTGTGCACAACACATAGGCTGATGCGGGTATTTGAGGATACTCATGACCTGGTATTGTAATGTTTGTGGATACCTTTCTAGGATACTTTTTATAGGATACTTGTCATGTGCACATATTACACGTGGCACATACACACATGCTGGATGTGCCGATATGTGAGTATATGAAAATACACAATGTGACACATTGTGCACTAGCACATAGGCATATACGAGTATTTCAGGATCCCTATGATATTGACTATTGGCCTGTTGGAGGATACCTGTTGTAGAAAACTAACATCGGGGTACGTTGTGCTACATTCAGGAACTTCTGTTTGGATAGTAGATCAAAACAAACATCAATATAAAACATTTCATTCATTTTTATTCGAGTATACAACTTACAATTCAACTTCTCAAGGCATCATTTTTGTCTTTGCAGTTCTTCTGTCTTCTCTTATGGGCTAACCATCTCATTTTTGTGGGTTGGAGCTTCTTCCCACCGTCTGGCTAGGCTCTTGATCAAACACGTTCTCTGACTGAACGCTGGTAGCTTGGCTTTTGATTGCTTTATTTTCCTGTCGGGCATATATTGTATTCCTCTTTCTTGTCTTTTAGCTGCTTCATAGTAGTAACTTTGTTCTTAATGGGATCTCGCATCATAATCTTGTCTTCAGGTAGTTTCACAGGTTGAGTAGTAATTTCAGTCTTCTGAACAGCACTGTTAGCTTCAGCAGAAACTCCAGTCTTCTTCGTAGTTTGAAACATCACTTTTTACAGGAGCTACTATCGCTCTCTTAACTTCAGACTGTTTCGTAGTCGTAACTTCAATCTTTATGGGAGCTGACATCACTCTCTTTTTTTTAAACTGTTTCGCTATATCACCCTTGGTGTGGTTCATCTTTGAATATTCTTTCTTTTGATCATCAGTTGGTGTCAGTTCTTCTGTCTTCATTCTCTTGTTTTCTAATCGGCCTTTATCCACACGTCTTTGTTTCTTTGCACCAACACCTAAGTGCTTGACTGGATTTTTTCTCTTGGCTACATCTACCACACGATTCACCTGGGGCAACAGCTGGGGAGTCAGCTTTACTTCTGCATCATTTTTGAAGATCTGTATGTGTAAGTCATTTTTGAATCTGAGCACTGTTGTTGACATAGACATCGTCACTCTTCGACGATCAGGACGGGAATTAGTTTATTTTCATACCGACACCCTTTTATACTTTTTTTCTCTAATTGTCTTCTTCTTCGTCATCATCTTCTTTTATGAATGAGTAGTTTGCCATAAGGATGTGGAACAGAAATCTTCGCTTTACCAAAGAATATTTATGGGATTCTTCAAAGTCTGTGTCCTCTTTTTCACGAAGACGCTTGGCAGTTTCTTAAAGTTTCTTGTGTATTGTGTCCTTACAAAACTGCCTTATGTTCATACACCACCAATGTATCAATGAAGTTCGAACCAATGGCCTTTCTGACATTCTTTTGAAGTGCTACATATGCTATTTCAGCTTGCATCTTCTTTATCCATTCCATCCTCGATATACTTGTTCAGGAGGTTGTTAAAATCATATTGGTATTTGTCATAGGCACCCTGGACAATATTTACCATTACTGAATTGTCTTCTTCTTCCTCTTCTTTCTCATATTTCATATCTTCTGATAATTCCGGCGACCCATCAGAGTCCTAATCTCTTGGCCAATTTCTTTGTTCTGATTGCATAGTGTTTGCTCTCTTCGAAGGTCAGATTACGAATGACAAGTTTCTTATGAACACACCCTTTTTATAGGATATAATACAATTTATACAATATATTGACAATGGGTTTGAGCAGCTTTCCTAAAAATCCTCCTTTCTGTATGATCCGCCTTTTACCGATAAGATAGTTTTCTCTTGGTAAGGCAATTCTCTACTCTGGTGTTTGTCTGGAATCAGCTGAGGTCTCTCAGAGTTGGGTATAGGTACTGCCACATTCAAGATATTCGAGGCACAATCACATATACATTGAAGCAAATCATCATTGGCCGTCCTGATTATAGTGTTGGCTTCATGTCGGTCAGCATCAGATAGGATTCGCAGTGTATCTGAATTCCTGTCTAGCCTTGCAGTTGCAGTGTTATTCAATTATCCGACGTGATGTAATCATGCCTTGAGAAATTGAATTGAAAACTGTATACGCGAATAAAAATGCATGAAATGTTATATATTGTTGCTTGTTTTTACCTACTATACAACAAAAGTACCCAGATGTAGCATGGAGAAAAAATGTAAGGTTTTTCAACAGGTATCCTCCAATAGTACAATATCATAGGTATCTCTAAATACCAGTATATGCCTATGTGTTTGGGCACAATGTGTCACATTGTGAATTTCCACATAAGCACATATCGGCACCGCCAGCATGTGCCTATGTGCTACACGTAATGGGAGCACGTTGTAGGTGCCCTATAAAAATCATCCTCGAAACATATCCTCAAATAATACAATACCAGGCCATAGGTATCATCAAAGACCCGTATGTGCCTATGTGCTCGTGCACAATGTGTCACATAGTGCATTTTGACATAAACACATATCGGAACATCCAATATGTGCTACCTGTAATGTGTACACATGGCAAGTATCCTTCAAAAGGTATCCTCAAAAGGTATCCCCAAATAATACAATACCAGGTTATAGTATCCTCAAATACCCGTATGTAACTATGTGCAAGTGCACAATGTGTCACATTGTGCATTTTCACATAAGCACATATCGGCACATCTAGCTTGTGCCTATGTGCTACATGTACTTCTAGCGTATATCCGCACTCTGTACGAAACTATCCATAACAATCTATATCCAGATAAGAGCCAAAAACTTACCGCTCCATACATTATGTATACTCCATTTTACCCTATTTTCAAGCCATGTAATTTATGGGATTCAGTTATGTAGCAACCCCATCAAGTACCAAACAAATTCTGAATCTGCAAGAAAGCAAACGAAAAGTTCAACTCACACACGGGTACTCTTTTCAAACGTTTGAAGATTCTTAAATTTAACGATTTGTACAAGTTCCATTCACTCCTATCCATATACAACTGATTTAAAACCTCCCCGTCAGTTTTAAAAATACATTTCAAGTGTACTCGAATCCCTCAGACATGGGAACAAGGCAATGTGGAAACCTAAACACACATAAACCTTGAACTCAGTTCTCAGCCGCACTTCCATATTTGTCTTTGTCAACACATTAATGAATCAATTTCGAAACACCTATACCGACAACAATAGCTATTGCAACCCATGATACCCCGACTGTCTCACCTAGTGAGCACTCTCTCCCCAAAAGGGCCAGTTAGAAAATATCACCAAAGCTGGTTAAAATTACCGGATATTTTGGTGTTGTTAGGTGGCCCCCGAGGAAGAAAGAAGATTGGCGCCTCAACCGCCCCAATTGGACCACATTTAGGGGCACTACTGAGGACCCAAAAAGAGCCAGTGACAAAATATCACCAAAGCTGGATAAAATAATCGGATGTTTTTGTGTTGATGGCTGGCTCACGAGGAAAAAAGAAGATTGACACTTCAAGCGCCCCAATCGGACCACATTTAGGGGCCCTACTAAGGCTCCCAAAAAGGGCGAATTACAAAATATCACCAAAGCTGGTTAAATTAGCAGAATATTTTGTGTTGATGGGTGGACCACGAGGAAAAAAGAAGATTGATACCTTAACCGTCCCAAATGGACCACATTTAGGGGCCCTACTAAGGTCCCAATCACACTACATTTAGGACCATACTCAAGCCCCAAAAAGGGTAACTTACAAAATATCAGCAAAACAGGTTAAAATCACGGGATATTTTGCTGTTGATGGGTGGCCCCAGAGGAATAAAGAAGACTGATCCCTCAACCGCCCCAATCTGACCACATTTATGGGCCCTACTAAGGCCCCAAAAAGGGCCAGTTACAAAATATCACCAAAGCAGGTTAAAATTACGTGATATTTTGGTGTTGATGGGTGGCCCCCGAGAAAAAAAGATTGATGCTTCAACCGCCTCAATCGGACCACATTGATGGACCCTACTAAGGGCCCAAAAAGGGGCAGTCACAAAATATTACCAAAGCAGGTTAAAATCACAGGATATTTTAGTGCTGATGGGTGGCCCCCGAGGAATAAAGAAGATATATACCTAAACCGCCCGAATCGCACCACATTTAGGGGCCCTACTGAGTTCTTGAAAAGAGCCAGTTACAAAATGTCACCAAAGCAGGTTAAACTAATGGGATATTTTGGTGTTGATGGGTGGTCTGTGAGGAAAAAGGAAGATTGATGCCTCAACCGCCCCAATTGAACCACATTTAAGGGTCCTTCTAAGACCCCCAAAAGGGCCAGTTACAAAATATCACCAAAGCTGGTTAAAATAACGGGAGGTTTGGTGTTGATGGGTAGCCCCTGAGGAGTAAAGAAGACTGACACCTCAACCGCCCCAATCGGACTACATTTAGAGCCCTACTAATGCCCCAGAAAGGGCCACTTACAAAATATCACAAAAGGAGCTTAAAATCACGGGATATTTTGGTGTTGATGGGTGACCCCCGATGAATAAAGACACTGACACCTCAGTTGGGTCACATTTATGGGCCCGACTAAGGCCCCAAAAGGGCCACTTACAAAACATTACCAAGGCAGGCTAAAATAATTGGGTATTTTGGTGTTGCTGGGCGGCCGACGAGGAATAAAGAACATTGACGCCTCAAGCGCCCCCCCCCCCAATCAGACCACATATATGGGCCCTACTAAGGCCCCAAAAAGGGCGAATTACAAAATATCCCCAAAGCAGGTTAAAATTTCAGGATATTTTGGTGCTGATAGGTGGCCTCCGGGGAATGAAGAAGACTGACATCTCAACCGCCCCAATCAGACCACATTTATGGACACTGCTAAGGCCCCAAAAAGGGCAACTTTCAAAATATCACCCAAACAGATATAAATTACAGGATATTTTTGTGCTGATCGATGGCCCTCGAGGAATAAAGAATGTTGACGCCACAACCTCCCCAATCGGACCACATTTAGGGGCCCTACTAAGGCCCCAAAAAGGTCCAGTTACAAAATATCACCAAAGCAGGTTAAAATGACGGGACATTTTGGTCTTGTTTGGTGGCCCCCGAGGAATAAAGAAGATTGACACGCCAACTGCCCCAATCAGGCCACATTTAAGGGATCTACTAAGGCTCCAAAAAGGGCCAGTTACAAAATATCACCAAAGCTGGTTAAAATAACGGGATATATTGGTGTTGATGGGTGGCCCCCGATGAATAAAGAAGATTGACACCTCAACTGCCTCAATCTGGCCACCTTTAGGGGCCCTATTAAGGCCCCCAAAAATGGCCAGTTACAAAATATCACCACAGTAGGTTAAAATAACAGGATATTTTGGTGTTCATGGGTGTCCCCCGAGGAATAAAAAGACTGACACCTCAAGCAACCCAATCGGATCACATTTAGGGGCCCTACTAAGGCCCCAAAAAGGGCCAATTACAAAATATTGCCAAAGCAGGTTAAAATCACGGGATACCTTGGGGCTGATGAGTGGCCCTGAGGAATAAAGAAGATTTACACCTCAACCCCAATCAGACTACATTCACGGCCCTACTCAAGCCCCCCAAAAGGGAAAGTTGCAAAATATTACCAATACAGGTTAAAATTACGAAATATTTTAGTGTTGATTGGGGGCCCCCAAGGAATAAAGAAGTTAGATACCTCAAACGCCCCAATCAGACCATATTTAGGGCCCTACTGAGGTCCAAAAAGACCCAGTTACAAAATATCACCAAAGCTGATTAAAATAACAGGATATTTTGGTGTTGATGGGTGGCACACGAGGAAAATAAAAGATGCCTCAAGCGCCCCAGTGGGCCCACATTTAGGGGACCTACTAAGGCCCCCAAAATGGCCACCTAGAAAATATCACCAAAGCTGGTTAAAATTACGGGATATTTTGGTGTTGATGGGTGGCCCCTCGAGGGGCAAAGAAGATTGGTGCCTCAACCATCCCAATCGGACTACATTTAGGGTCCCGACTAAGGCCCCAAAAGGGCCAGTTACAAAATATCACCAAAGCAGGTTAAAATTATGGGATATTTTGGTGTTGATGGGTGACCCCCAAGGAATAAAAAAGATTGACGCCTCAAACGCCCCAATCGGCCCACATTTAGGGACCCTACTAAGGCCCCAAAAAGGGCAGGTTACAAAATATCACCAAATCATGGTTAAATTGTGGGATATTTTGGTGTTGGTGGGTGGCCCCCGAGAAATAAAGAATATTGATGCCTCAACTGGCCCAATTGGACAACATTTAGGGGCCCTACTAAGACCCCAAAAAGGGCCAGTTACAAAATATTACCAACGCTGGCGAAAATAAGGGGATATTTTGGTGTTGATGGGTGGCCCACGAGGAATAAAGAAGATTGACACCTCAACCGCCCAACTGGACTACATTTAGGACCCTACTCAATTCCAAAAAGGGCAACTTACAAAATATCACAAAAAAACGCCTCAATCAGACAACATTTAGTGGCCCCGCGAGAGCCCCAAAAAGGGCCAATTACAAACTATCACCAAAGAAGGTTAAAATAATGGGATATTTTGGTATTCCTGGGTGGCCCCCGGGGAATAAAGAAGACTGACACCTAAACCAGCCTAATCAGACCACATTTAGGGCCAGTTACAAAATATTACCAAAGCAGGTTAAAATCAAGGGATATTTTGGTGTTGATGAGTAGCACCGAGGAATAAAGAAGATTGAAACCTCAACCGCCCCAATCAGACCACATTTCGGGCCCTACTAAGGCCCCGAAAAGGGCCTCATACAAAATATCACCATAGCAGATTAAAATCGCAGGATATTTTGGTGTTGATGGGTGGACCCTGAGTAATAATGAAGTCTGATGCCTCAACCACCCAATCAGACCACTTTTAGTGGCCCAACTAAGGACCCAAAAGGGGCCAGTTACAAAATATCAGCAAAGCTGGTTAAATTACCGGATATTTTAGTGTTGTCGGGTGGAGGAAGAATGAAGATTGGCCCCTCAACTGCCCCAGTTGGACCACATTTAGGGGCCATACTAAGGCCCCAAAAGGGAAAGTTACAAAATATCACCAAAGCAGGTTAAAATGTCCGGATATTTTGGTGTTGATGGATGGCCCCCGAGGAATAAAGAAGTTTGATTTGGACCACATTTAGGGGCACTACTGAGGTCCCAAAAGAGCCAGTTACAAAATATCACCAAAGCTGGTTAAAAAAATGGAGTATTTTGTGTTAATGGCTGGCCCACAGGGAAAAAAGAAGATTGACACCTCAACTGCCCCAATCGGACCACATTTAAAGCCCCAAAAAGAGCCAGTTACAAAATATCACCAAAGCAGGTTAAAATAACTGAATAATTTGGAGTTGTTGGGTGGGCCCCGAGGAATAAAGAAGATTGACACCTCAAGTTCCCCAATCAGACTACATTTAGGGGCCCTTCTAAGGCCCCCAAAAGGGCAACTTACAAAATATCTCCAAAACACGTTTAAATTACAGAATATTTTGGTGTTGATGGGTGGCCCCCATGGAATAAAGAAGATTGACGTCTCAACTGTCCCAATCAGACTACATTTAGGGGCCCTACTAAAGCCCCAAAAAGGGCGAGTTACAAAATATCACCAAAATAGGTAAAATTACAGGATATATTGATGTTGATGGGTGGCACCCGAGTAATGAAGAAGATTGACGCATCAACCACCCCAATCGGACCACATTTATGGACGTTACTAAGGCCTCAAAAAGGGCAAATTACAAAATATCACTAAAGCAGGTTAAAATAACGTGATTTTTTGGTGTTGATGGATAGCCCCTGAGGAATAAAGAAGTTTGACGCCTCAACCGTCCCAATCAGACTACATTTAGGGGCCCTACTAAGGTCTCAAAGAGAGCCATTTATAAACTATCACCAAAGCAGGTTAAAATCTCGGGATATTTTGGAATTGATGGATAGCCCACGCAGAATAATGAAGATTGACACCTCAACCACGTCAATCCGGCCACCTTTAGGGGCCTACTATGTTCCCAAAAGGGCCAGTTACAAAATATCACCAAAACAGTTTAAAATTACGGGATATTTTGGTGTTGTGGGATGGCCCGCAAGGAATGAAGAAGATTGACACCTCAACTGCTCCAATCGGACCGCATTTAGGGCCCTACTAAGGCCTCAAAAAGTACCAGTTTCTAAATATTACCAAAGCTGGGTAAAATTATGGGATATTTTGGTGTTCATGGGTGGCCCGTGAGGGATATAAAAAATTGACGTCTCAAGCACCCCAAACGGCCCACATTTAGGGGACCTACTCAGGCCACAAAAATGGCCACATAGAAAATATCACCAAAGCTGGTTAAAATTATGTGATATTTTGGTGTTGATGTGTGTCCCCCCCCCCCTCCCCGAGGGACAAAGAAGATTGACTCCTCAACTGCCCCAATCAGACTACATTTAGGGGCCCAACAAAGTTTCCGAAAAATGCCAGTTACAAAATATCACCAAAGCAGGTTAAAATCTCAGGCTATTTTGGAGTTGATGGGTGGCCCACGAGGAATAAAGAAGATTGACACCTCAACCATCTCAATCCGGCCACCTTTAGGGGCCCTACTATGGCTCCAAAAGGGCCAGTTACAAAATATCACCAAAGCAGTTTAAAATCATCAGATTTTTGGGTGTTGAGGGGTGGCCCCCGAGGAATAAAGATGAAGGACACATCAACCACTCCAACTGGACCACATTTAGGGGCCCTACTAAGGCCCCAAAATGGGCCAGTTATGAAATATCACCCATGCTGGTTAAAATTATGGGATATTTTGGTGTTGATGGGTGGCTCACGAGGAATAAAAAAGATTGACGTCCCAAGCGCCCCAATCGGCACACATTTAGGGGACCTACTAAGGCCCACAAAATGGCCACTTAGAAATTATCATCAAAGCTGGTTAAAATTATCCGATATTTTTGTGTTGATGGGTGCCCCCCCCCCCCCCCCCCGAGGGACAAAGAAGATTGATGCCTCAACTGCCCCAATTGTGCTACATTTTGGGGCCCCACTAAGTCCCCAAAAAGGGTAAGTTACAAAATATTACCAAAGCAGGTTAAAATTGGGGGATATTTTGGTGTTGATGGGTGACCCCCGAGGAATAAAGAAGATTGACGCCTCAAACGCCCCAATTGGTCCTACTGAGGCCCCAAAACGGGCAATTTACAAAATATCACCAAAACAGGTCAAAATCACAGGATATCTTGCTGTTGGTGGTGGCCCCCGAGGAATAAAGAAGACTGACACCTCAACTACCCCAAACTGACCACATTTGAGGGCCCTACTAAGGCCCCAAAAGGGCAAATGACAAAATATCACCCAAAGCAGGTTTAAATTACAGAATATTTTGGTGTTGATGTGTGGCCCCCGAGGAACAAAGAAGATTGACGCCTCAACCATCCCAATCAGACTACATTTAGGGGCCCTACTAAGGCCCCAAAAAGGGTCAGTTACAAAATATTACCAAAGCAGTTTATAATCACAGGCTGTTTGGAGTTGATGGGTGGCCGCAAGGAATAAAGAAGATTGACACCTCAAATGCCTCAATCCAGCCACCTTTAGGGCCCCTACTATGGCCCCAAAAAGGGCCAGTTACAAAATATCACCAAATCAGTTTAAAATCACGGGATATTTTGGTGTTGAGGGGTTGCCGCCGAGGAATAAAGAAGATTGACACCTCAACTGCTCCAATTGGACCACATTTAGGGGTCCTACTAAGGCCCTAAAAATGGCCAGTTACGAAATATCACTAAAGCTGGTTAAAATTACGGGATATTTTGGTGTTGTTGGGTGGCCCCCGAGGAATAAAGAAGATTAGCACGTCAACCGCTCCAATCGGACTACATTTAGGGACCCTATTAAGGCCCTCAAAAAGGAAAAGTTACAAAATATATTTTTAGCAGGTTAAAATCACGGGATATTTTGGTGTTGATCGGTGACCCCCGAGGAATAAAGAAGATTGACATCTCAAACGCCCCAATCAGACCATATTTAGGGACCCTACTGAGGCCCCAAGAATGGTAAGTTACAAAATATTACCAAAGCATGTTTAAATTACGGGATATTTTGGTGTTGGTAGGAGGCCCCCGAGGAATAAAGAAGATTGACGCCTCCACCGCCCCAATCGGACAACATTTAGGGGCCCTACTAAGGCCCCAAAAAGGGCCAGTTACAAAATATCACCAAAGCTGGTTGAAATAATGGGATATTTTGGAGTTGATGGGTGTCCCACGAGGACTAAAAAAAAGATTGACGCCTCAACCGCCCCAATCGGCCCACATTTAGGGGACCTACTAAGGCCCCCAAAAATGGGCACTCAGAAAATATCACCAAAGCTGGTTAGAATTACGAGATATTTTTTGTGTTGTTGGGTGGCCCCCCGAGGGACAAAGAAGATTGACACCTCGACCGTCCCAATCGGACTACATTTAGGGGCCCTACTAAGGCCCAAAAAGGGCCAGTTACAAATATCACCAAGCAGGTTAAAATTATGGGATATTTTGGTGTTGGCGGGTGACCCCCAAGGAATAAAGAAGACTAATGCCTCAAACGCCCCAACTGGGCCACATTTAAGGGACCCTACTGAGGCCCAAAAAGGGCAAGTTACAAAATATCACCAAAGCATGTTTTAATTACAGAATTTTTTGGTCTTGGTTGGTGGCCCCCGAGGAAAAAAGAAGACTGATGCCTCAACCGCCCCAATTAGACCACATTTAGGGGCCCTACTAAGGCCCCACAAAGGTCCAGTTACAAAATATCACCAAAGCTGGTTAAAATAATGGGATATTTTGGTGTTGATGGGTGGTCCAGGAGGAATAAAGAAGATTGACACCTCAACCACCCCAATTGGACCATATTTAGGGGCCCTACTAAGGCCCCGAAATGGGCCAGTTACAAAATATCACCAAAGCAGGTTAAAATATAAAATAACGGGATATTTTGGTGTTGATGAGTGATCCCTGGGGAAGAAAGAAGATTGACACCTCAACCACCCCCAATCGGATTACATTTAGGGCCCTACTCAAACCCTCAAAAGGGCAATTGACAAAATATCACCAAAACAGGTTAAAACCCCAGGAGATTTTTCTGTTGATGGGTGGTCCCTGAGGAATAAAGAAGACTGACACCTCAACTGCCCCAATGTGGACACATTAGGGGTCCGAAAAGCAGGTTAAAATTATGGTATATTTTTGGTGTTGATGGGTAGACCCTGAGGGACAAAAGAAGATTGATGCCTCAACCGCCCCAATCAGACTATATTTAGGAGCCCTACTAAGGCCCCCAAAAAATGGCCATTACAAAATATCACCAAAGCAGGTTAAAATCACGGGATATTTTGGTGTTGATCGGTGACCCCCGAGGAATAAAGAAGATTGACATCTCAAACGCCCCAATCAGACCATATTTAGGGACCCTACTGAGGCCCCAAGAATGGTAAGTTACAAAATATTACCAAAGCATGTTTAAATTACGGGATATTTTTGCGTGTTGGTGGGAGGCCCCCGTGGAATAAAGAAGATTGACGCCTCCACGCGCCCCGATTGGACCACATTTAGGGGGCCCTACTGAGGCCTCCAAAAGGGTCAGTGACAAAATATCACACAAAGCAGGTTAAAATAACGGGATAGTTTGGTGTTGATGGGTGGTCCCCAAAGAATAAAAGAAGATTGGCACCTCAACCGCCCCAATCAGACTACATTTAGGGCCCTACTACCACACATTTAAGGGTCCAACTAAGGCCCCGAAAAGGGCCAGTTACAAAATATCACCAAAGCAGGTTAAAATTATTGGATATTTTGGTGTTGATGGGTTGCCCCCGAGGAATAAAGAAGATTGACACCTCAACCACCCCAAGTGGACCACATTCAGGGCCCTACTAAGGTCCCCAAAAGGGACACATACAAAATTTCACCAAACGAGGTTAAACTAACGGGATATCTTGGTGTTGAGAGGTGGCCCCCATGAAGGGCAACTTACAAAATATTACCAAAACACGTTAAAATAACGGGATATTTTAGCGTTGGTGTGTGTCCCCCGATGAATAAAGAAGATTGACACCTCTACTGCCCCAACCTGGCCGCCTTTAGTACCCCTTCTAAGGCCCCAAAAAGGGCCAGTGACAAAATATCACCAAAGCAGGTTAAAATCATGGGATATTTTGGTGTTGATGGGTGGTCCCCCGAGGAATAAATAAGATCGATGCCTCAACCGCCCCACTCTGACCAGAGTTACAGGCCCTACTAAGGCCCCCAAAAGGGCCAGTTACAAAATATTACCAAAGCAGGTTAAAATAATGGGATATTTTGGCGTTGATGGGTGTCCTCCAATGAATAAAGAAGACTGACATCTCAGCCTCCCCCAATCTGTTCACCTTTAGGAATTCTACTAAGGTCCCAAAAATGGCCAGTTACAAAATGTCACCAAAGCAGGTTAAAATCAACGGGATATTTTGGTGTTGATGGGTTGCCCCCGAGGAATAAAGAAGATTGACACCTCAACCATTCCAATCGGACCACATTCAAGGGCCCTACTACCACACATATAGGGATCCAACTAAGGCCCCAAAAAGGGCCAGTTACAAAATATCACCAAAGCAGGTTAAAATTATTGGATTTTTTGGTGTTGATGGGTGGCCCCCGAGGAATAAAGAAGATTGACACCTCACACACCCCAAGTGGGCCACATTTAGGGGCTTTACTAAGGCCCCCAAAAAGGACCACATACACAAAAGGAGGTTAAACTAACAGGACATTTTGGTGTTGATAGGTGGCCCCCAATGAATAAAGAAGATTGACACTTCAACCCCATCTGTCAACATTTAGGGGCCATACTAAGGTCCCAAAAAGGGCCAGTTACAAAATATCACGAAAGCAGTTTAAAATCACAGGGTATGGTGTATTGAGGGGTGGCACTCGAGGAATAAAGAAGATTGACGCCCCAAGCACTTCAATCGGACCACATTTATGGGCCCTACTAAGGCCCCCAAAAAGGCCTGTTACAAAATATTACCAAAGCTGGTTAAAATTTCTGGATATTTTGGTGTTGTTGGGAGGCCACCAAGGACGAACCAAGATTGGCCCCATAACCGCCCCAATTGGACTACATTAAGGGCCCTCCTGAGGCCTCAAAAAGCAAAAGTTACAAAATATTTCCAAAGCAGGTTAAAATAACAGAATATTTTGGTCTTGATTGCTGGCCCACAAGGAAAAAGAAGATTGACACCTCAACCACCCCAATCAGACCACATTTAGGGGCCCTACCAAGGCCCCATAAAGGGCCACTTACAAAATATCACCTAAGCAGGTTAAACAAACGGGATATTTTGGTGTTGATGGGTGGCCCCAGCGGAATAAAGAACATTGACGCCTAAAGCGCCCCATCAGACCACATTCAGGGGCCCTACTAAGGCTCCAAAAAGGGTCAGTTACAAAATATCACCAAAGCAGGTTAAAATAACGGGATATTTTAGTGTTGATGGGTGGCCCCCGAGGAATAAACAAGACTGACACCTCAAGCGTGCCAATCAGACCAACATGTAGGGGTCCTACTAAGGCCCCAAAAAGGGCCAGTTACAAAATATCACCAAAGAAGGTTAAAATCCCTGGATATTTTGATGTTGATGGGTGGCCCCCAGGAATAAAAAAAGATTGACGCCTCAACTGCCCCAAATGGACCACATTGAAGAGGCCCTACTAAGGCCCCAAAAAGGGCCAGTTACAAAATATTACCAAATCAGGTTAAAATAACAGGATATCTTGGTGTTGATGGGTGGTCCCCAAGGAATAAAGAAGATTGTCGCCTAAAGCACCCCAAATCAGATTAAACTAATGGATTAATTTGGTGTTGATGGGTGGCCCACGAGGAATAAAGAAGACAGTCACCTCAAACGCACCAATCGGACCACATTTAGGGGCCCTACTAAGGCCCCAAAGAGGGCCAGCTACAAAATATCACCAAAGCAGGTTAAACTAACAGGATATTTTGGTGTTGATGGGTGGCCCCGGCAGAATAAAAAAAACATTGACACCTAAAGCTCCCCATCAGACCACATTCAGGGGCCCTACTAAGGCTCCAAAAAAGGCCAGTTACAAAATATCACCAAAGTAGGATCACATAACGGGATATTTTGGTGTTGATTGGTGGCATCCAAGGAATAAAGAAGACTGACACCTCAAGTGCGCCGATTGGACCAACATTTAGGGGCCCAGCTAAGGCCCCCCAAAAAGGCCAGTTACAAAATATCACCAAAGCAGGTTAAAATTCCGGGATGTTTTGGTGTTGATGGGTGCCCCCCTAGTAATAAAAAGATTGACGCCTCCACTGCCCCAATTGGAGCACATTGAAGAGGCCCTACTAAGGCCGTAAAAAGGGCCAGTTACAAATTATTACCAAAGCAGGTTAAAATCACGGGATATTTTAGTGCTGATGGATGCCTCCCCGAGGAATAAAGAAGTTTGATACCTCAACTACCCCAACCGGTCTACTTTTAGGAGCCCTACTGAGGTCCCAAAAAGAGCCAGTTACAAAGGCCCCCAAAAAGGCCAGTTACAAAATATCACCAAAGCAGGTTAAACTAATGGGATATTTTGGTGTTGATGGGCAGTCCCCGTGGAATGAAGAAGACTAACACCTCAAGCGCCCCAATCGGACTATATTTAGGGCCCTACTCAAGCCCCAAAAAGGGCAACTTACAAAATATCACCAAAACAGGTTAAAATCATAGGATATTTTGGTGTTCATGGGTGGCCCCCAAAGCATAAAGAAGACTGACACCTCATCCGCCCCAATCTGACCACATTTAGGGTGCTACTAAGGACACAAAAAGGGGCACTTACAAAATATAACTAAAGCATGTTAAAATCTCAGAATATTTTGGTGTTGATGGGTGGCCCCGAGGACTAAAGACATTGACGCCTCAATCGCACCACATTTACAGGCCCTACTAAGGCCCTAAAAGGGCCAGTTACAAAATATCACCAAAGCAGGTTAAATTAATTGGGTATTGTGGTGATGATGGGTGGCCCACAAGGAATAAAAGAACATTGGGACCTCAACTGTCCCATTCAGACCACATTAAGGGGCCCTACCAAGTCCCCAAATGGTCTAATGTCAAAATATCTCCAAAGCAGGTCAAAATAACAGGATATTTTGGTGTTAATGGGTGACCCCCGAGGAATAATGAAGACTGTCGCCTCAAGCATCCCAATTGCACTGCATTTAGGGGCCCTACTAAGGGTCCAAAAGGGCCAGTTACAAAATATCACCAAAGCAGGTTAAAATCATGGGCTATTTTGGTGTTGATGGGTGGGCCCCAAGGAATAAAGAAGATTGACGCCTCAAGTGCCCGAATTGGACCCCATTTAGGAGCCCTTCTAAGGCTCTAAAAGGGCAACTTACAAAATATCACCAAATCAGGTTAAATTATGGGATATTTTGGTGCTGATGGGTGGCCCCCGTGAAATAAAGAAGATTGACACCTCAATTGCCCCATCAGACTACATTTAGGGGCCCTAATAAGTCCCCAAAAATGACCAGTTACAAAATATCACCAAAGCTGGTTAAAAAACCAGGGTATTTTGGTGTTGAGGGGTGGTCCCCGATGAACAAAGAAGATTGACACCTCAACCGCCTCAATCCGGCCACCTTTAAGGGCACTATTATGGCCCCAAAAATGCCCAGTTACAAAATATCACCAAAGAAGTTTAAAATCAGGGAATATTTTGGTGTTGATGGGTGACCCCCGAGGAATAAAGAAGATTGGCGCCTCAAATGCCCCAATCGGACCACATTTAATGGCCCTATTGAGGCCCCAAAAAGGAAAAGTTACAAAATATTACCAAAGGAGGTTAAAATCACGAGATATTTTAGTGTTGATAGGTGGCCCCCGAGGAATATAGAAGTTTGATACCTCTAAAGCCCCAATCGGACCACATTTAGGGGCCCTACTGTGGTCCCAAAAAGAGCCAGTTACAAAATATCACCAAATCTGGTTAAAATAACGGGATATTTTGGTGTTGATGGTTGGCCCATGAAGAATAAAAAAAGATTGACGCCGCAAGCACCCCAATCGGACCACATTTAAAGACTCTACAAAGGCCCTAAAAGGGCAAGTTACAAAATATCACCAAAGCAGGATTATATTACAGGATATTTTGGTGTTGGTGGGTGGCCCCCGAGGAATAAAGAAGATTGACGCCTTAACCACCCCAATCAGACAACATTTAGGGGCCCCCGAGGAATAAACAAGACTGACCCCTCAAGCGCACCAATCAGACCAACATTTAGGGGCCCTACTAAGGTCCCAAAAAGGGTCAGTTACAAAATATCACCAATGAAGGTTAAAATCCCTGGATATTTTGATGTTGATGGGTGGTCCCTAGGAATAAAAAAGACTGACACCTCAACTGCCCCAATTGGGCCACATTGAAGAGGCCCTACTAAGGCCCCAAAATGGGCCAGTTACAAAATATAACCAAATCTGGTTAAAATAACGGGATATTTTAGTGTTGATGGGTGGTCTCCGAGGAATAAAGAAGATTGTCGCCTAAAGCGCCTCAATCTGACCACATTCAGGGGCCCTACTAAGGCTCCAAAAACGGCCAGTTACAAAATATCACCAAAGTAGGATCACATAACGGGATATTTCAGTGTTGATTGGAGGCCTCCGAGGAATAAAGAAGACTGACACCTCAAGCACGCCAATTGGACCAACATTTAGGGGCCCTGCTAAGGCCCCAAAAAGGCCAGTTACAAAATTCTGGGATATTTTGGTGTTGATGGGTGGCACCCTAGTAATAAACAGATTGACACCTCCACTGCCCCAATTGGACCACATTGAAGAGGCCCTACTAAGGCCCTAAAAAAGGCCAGTTACAAAATATTACAAAGCAGGTTAAAATCACGGGATATTTTAGTGCTGATGAATGCGTCCCCGAGGAATAAAAAAGTTTGATACCTTAACTACCCCAACCGGTCCACTTTTAGGAGCCCTACTGAGGTCCCAAAAAGAGCCAGTTACAAAGGCCCCAAAAAGGCCAGTTACAAAATATCACCAAAGCAGGTTAAACTAATGGAATATTTTGGTGTTGATGGGCGGTCCCCGTGGAATAAAGAAGACTAACACCTCAAGCGCCCCAATCGGACTATATTTAGGGCCCTACTCAAGCCCCAAAAAGGGCAACTTACAAAATATCACCAAAACAGGTTAAAATCACGGGATATTTTGGTGTTTATGGGTGGACCCAAAGAACAAAGAAGACTGACACCTCATCCACCCCAATCTGACCACATTTAGGGGTGCTACTAAGGCCCTAAAAGGGGCACTTATAAAATATCACCAAAGCAGATTAAAATCACAGAATATTTTGGCGTTGATGGGTGGCCCCCGAGGAATAAAGACAGTGACACTTCAATCGCACAACATTTACAGGACCTACTAAGGCCCTAAAAGGGTTAGTTACAAAATATCACCAAAGCAGGATAAATTAATTGGGTATTTTGGTGTTGATGGGTGGCCCACGAGGAATAAAGAAGAGGCCCTACTAAGTCCCAAAAAGGTCTAATTTTAAAATATCTCCAAAGCAGGTCAAAATAACAGGATATTTTGGTGTTAATGGGTGACCCCCGAGGAATAATGTAGACTGACGCCTCAAGCGCCCCAATCGCACTACATTTAGGGTCCCTACTAAGGCTCCAGAAGGGACAGTTACAAAATATCACCAAAGCAGGTTAAAATCACGGGCTAATTTGGTGTTGTTGGGTGGGCCCCAAGGAAAAAAGAAGGTTGACGCATCAAGCTCCCCAATCGGTCCACATTTTGGGGCTCTACTAAGGCTCCTAAAAAGGGCCATTTACAAAATATCGCCAAAGCAATTTAAAATAACGGGATATTTTGGTGTTGATGGGAGGCCCCCGAGGAACAAAGACGATTGACGCATTAAACGCCCCAATCGGACCGCGTGTATGGGCCCTGCTAAGGCTCCAAAAAGGACCAGTTGCAAAATATCACCAAAGCAGGTTAAAATCACGGGATATTTTGGTGTTGATGGGTGGCCTCCGAGTAACAAAAGACGATTGCCACCTCAGCAACTCCAATGGGAGAACATCTGGGGACCTTACTAAGGCCCCAAAAGGGCCAGTTACTGATAATCGCCAAAGTAGGTTAAAATAATGGGATATTACGGCATTGATGGCTGGCCCCGAGGAAAAAAGAAGGCTGACACATCAACCGTCCCAATCGGGATATATTAACCCTATCAGGAAAGTAGACATGTAAAAAAAAGTAGAAATGACATATAATGATCGCTAACCAGGTCAGGACATTCAGCAAAGTAGAAATGACATATAACAATCCCTAGCCATATTAAGTCATTCAGCCAAGTAGAAATGACATATAACGATTGCTAGCCACATTAAGTCATTCCACAATGTAGAAATGACATATAACGATCACTAGCCATGTTCAGACATTCAGCAAAGTAGAAATGACATATAACGATCGCAAGCCAGGTTAAGCCATTCACCAAAGTAGAAATAACATTTAACGATCGCAAGCCAGGTTAAGTCATTCACCAAAGTAGAAATGACGTAAAACGATCGCTAGCCATGTTAAGTCATTCAGCAAAGTAGAAATAACATATACCTATCTCTAGCCATGTCATGTCATTCAGCAATGTAGAATAACTTATAACGATCTCTTGTCATGTCAAATCATTCAGCAAAGTAGAAATGACATATAATGATCGCTAGCCATGTTAAGTCATTCAACAAAGTAGAAATGGCATATAACGATTGCTAGCCATGTTAAGTCAATCATCAAAGTAGAAACGATATTTTACGATCGCTAGCCATGTTAAGTCAATCAGGACAACAGAAATGACATATATCGATCTCTAGCGATGTTAAGACATTTAACAAAGTAGTAATGACATATAACGATCGCTAGCTACTTTAAGTCATTCAGCAAAGTAGAAATGACACATAACGAACGCTAGCTATGCTAAATCATTCAGCAAAGGAGAAATGTCAGTTTACTATTGCAAGCCATGTTAGGTCATTCAGCAAAGAAGAAATGACATATAACGATCTCTACCATGTCAAGTCATTCATCACAGCAGAAATGACATTTTACGGTCCCTAGCCATGCTAAGTCATTCAGGAAAGTAGATATGACATATAACGATCGCTAGCCATGTTAAGTCCTTAAACAAAGTAGAAATGACATATGACGATCGCTAGCCATGTTAAGTCATTCAGCAAAGTAGAAATGACATATAACGGTGGCTAGCCATGTTAAGTCATTCAGCAAAGTGGAAATGACATATACCGATCGCTAGCAACGTTAAGTCATTCAGCAAAGTAGAAATGACATATAACGATCCCTAGCCATGTTAAGACATTCAGAAAAGTAGAAATGACATATAACGATCGCTAGCCATGTTAAGACATTCAGCAAAGTAGAAATGACATATAACGATCGCTAGCCATGTTAAGTCATTCAGCAAAGTAGAAATGACAAATACCGATCGCTAGACACGTTAAGTCATTCAGCAAAGTAGAAATGGCATATAACGATCGCTAGCCATGTTAAGTCATTCAGCAAAGTAGAAATGACATATACTGATCGCTAGCCACGTTAAGTCATTCAGCAAAGTAGAAATGACAAATAACGATCGCTAGCCATGTTAAGTCATTCAGCAAAGTAGAAATGACATATAACGATCGCTAGCCATGTTAAGACATTCAACAAAGTAGAAATGGCATATAACGATTGCTAGCCATGTTAAGTCAATCATCAAAGTAGAAACGATATTTTACGATCGCTAGCCATGTTAAGTCAATCAGGACAACAGAAATGACATATATCGATCTCTAGCGATGTTAAGACATTTAACAAAGTAGTAATGACATATAACGATCGCTAGCTACTTTAAGTCATTCAGCAAAGTAGAAATGACACATAACGAACGCTAGCTATGCTAAATCATTCAGCAAAGGAGAAATGTCAGTTTACTATTGCAAGCCATGTTAGGTCATTCAGCAAAGAAGAAATGACATATAACGATCTCTACCATGTCAAGTCATTCATCACAGCAGAAATGACATTTTACGGTCCCTAGCCATGCTAAGTCATTCAGGAAAGTAGATATGACATATAACGATCGCTAGCCATGTTAAGTCCTTAAACAAAGTAGAAATGACATATGACGATCGCTAGCCATGTTAAGTCATTCAGCAAAGTAGAAATGACATATAACGGTGGCTAGCCATGTTAAGTCATTCAGCAAAGTGGAAATGACATATACCGATCGCTAGCAACGTTAAGTCATTCAGCAAAGTAGAAATGACATATAACGATCTCTTGTCATGTCAAATCATTCAGCAAAGTAGAAATGACATATAATGATCGCTAGCCATGTTAAGTCATTCAACAAAGTAGAAATGGCATATAACGATTGCTAGCCATGTTAAGTCAATCATCAAAGTAGAAACGATATTTTACGATCGCTAGCCATGTTAAGTCAATCAGGACAACAGAAATGACATATATCGATCTCTAGCGATGTTAAGACATTTAACAAAGTAGTAATGACATATAACGATCGCTAGCTACTTTAAGTCATTCAGCAAAGTAGAAATGACACATAACGAACGCTAGCTATGCTAAATCATTCAGCAAAGGAGAAATGTCAGTTTACTATTGCAAGCCATGTTAGGTCATTCAGCAAAGAAGAAATGACATATAACGATCTCTACCATGTCAAGTCATTCATCACAGCAGAAATGACATTTTACGGTCCCTAGCCATGCTAAGTCATTCAGGAAAGTAGATATGACATATAACGATCGCTAGCCATGTTAAGTCCTTAAACAAAGTAGAAATGACATATGACGATCGCTAGCCATGTTAAGTCATTCAGCAAAGTAGAAATGACATATAACGGTGGCTAGCCATGTTAAGTCATTCAGCAAAGTGGAAATGACATATACCGATCGCTAGCAACGTTAAGTCATTCAGCAAAGTAGAAATGACATATAACGATCCCTAGCCATGTTAAGACATTCAGAAAAGTAGAAATGACATATAACGATCGCTAGCCATGTTAAGACATTCAGCAAAGTAGAAATGACATATAACGATCGCTAGCCATGTTAAGTCATTCAGCAAAGTAGAAATGACAAATACCGATCGCTAGACACGTTAAGTCATTCAGCAAAGTAGAAATGGCATATAACGATCGCTAGCCATGTTAAGTCATTCAGCAAAGTAGAAATGACATATACTGATCGCTAGCCACGTTAAGTCATTCAGCAAAGTAGAAATGACAAATAACGATCGCTAGCCATGTTAAGTCATTCAGCAAAGTAGAAATGACATATAACGATCGCTAGCCATGTTAAGACATTCAACAAAGTAGAAATGGCATATAACGATTGCTAGCCATGTTAAGTCAATCATCAAAGTAGAAACGATATTTTACGATCGCTAGCCATGTTAAGTCAATCAGGACAACAGAAATGACATATATCGATCTCTAGCGATGTTAAGACATTTAACAAAGTAGTAATGACATATAACGATCGCTAGCTACTTTAAGTCATTCAGCAAAGTAGAAATGACACATAACGAACGCTAGCTATGCTAAATCATTCAGCAAAGGAGAAATGTCAGTTTACTATTGCAAGCCATGTTAGGTCATTCAGCAAAGAAGAAATGACATATAACGATCTCTACCATGTCAAGTCATTCATCACAGCAGAAATGACATTTTACGGTCCCTAGCCATGCTAAGTCATTCAGGAAAGTAGATATGACATATAACGATCGCTAGCCATGTTAAGTCCTTAAACAAAGTAGAAATGACATATGACGATCGCTAGCCATGTTAAGTCATTCAGCAAAGTAGAAATGACATATAACGGTGGCTAGCCATGTTAAGTCATTCAGCAAAGTGGAAATGACATATACCGATCGCTAGCAACGTTAAGTCATTCAGCAAAGTAGAAATGACATATAACGATCCCTAGCCATGTTAAGACATTCAGAAAAGTAGAAATGACATATAACGATCGCTAGCCATGTTAAGACATTCAGCAAAGTAGAAATGACATATAACGATCGCTAGCCATGTTAAGTCATTCAGCAAAGTAGAAATGACAAATACCGATCGCTAGACACGTTAAGTCATTCAGCAAAGTAGAAATGGCATATAACGATCGCTAGCCATGTTAAGTCATTCAGCAAAGTAGAAATGACATATACTGATCGCTAGCCACGTTAAGTCATTCAGCAAAGTAGAAATGACAAATAGCGATCGCTAGCCATGTTAAGTCATTCAGCAAAGTAGAAATGACATATAACGATCGCTAGCCATGTTAAGACATTCAGCAAAGTAGAAATGACATATAGCGATCGCTAGCCATGTTAAGTCATTCAGCAAAGTAGAAATGACATATAACGCTACCTAGCCATGTTAAGTCATTCAGAAAAGTAGAAATGACATATGACGATCACTTGCCATGTTAAGCCATTCCGCAATGTAGAAATGACATATAATGATCGCTAGCCAGGTTAAGTCATTCACCAAAGTAGAAATGAAGTATAACGATCGCTAGTCATGTTCAGACATTCAGCAAAGTAGAAATGACATATAATGATCGCTAGCCATATTCAGACATTCAGTAAAGTAGAAATGACGTGTAGCGATCGCAAGCCAGGTTAAGTCATTCAGCAAAGTAGAAATGACATATAACGATCGCTAGTCATGTTCAGACATTCAGCAAAGTAGAAATGACATATAACGATCGCTAGCCATGTTCAGTCATTCAGCAAAGTAGAAATGACATATAACGATCGCTAGCCATGTTAAGACATTCAGCAAAGTAGAAATGACATATAGCGATCGCTAGCCATGTTAAGTCATTCAGCAAAGTAGAAATGACATATAACGCTACCTAGACATGTTAAGTCATTCAGAAAAGTTGAAATGACATATGACGATCACTTGCCATGTTAAGCCATTCCGCAATGTAGAAATGACATATAATGATCGCTAGCCAGGTTAAGTCATTCACCAAAGTAGAAATGAAGTATAACGATCGCTAGTCATGTTCAGACATTCAGCAAAGTAGAAATGACATATAATGATCGCTAGCCATATTCAGACATTCAGTAAAGTAGAAATGACGTGTAGCGATCGCAAGCCAGGTTAAGTCATTCAGCAAACTAGAAATGACATATAACGATCGCTAGTCATGTTCAAACATTCAGCAAAGTAGAAATGACATATAACGATCGCTTGCCATGTTCAGACATTCAGCAAAGTAGAAATGACGTATAACGATCGCAAGCCAGGTTAAGTCATTCACCAATGTATAAATTACATATAACGATCGCAAGCCAGGTTAAGTCATTCACCAAAGTAGAAATGACGAATAACGATCGCTAGCCATGGTAAGTCATTCAGCAAAGGAGAAATGACATATAACGATCTCTAGCCATGTCATGTCATTCAGCTAAGTCGAAATAACTTATAACGATCTCTTGTCATGTCTAATCATTCAGCAAAGTATAAATGACATATAATGATCGCTAGCCATGTCAAGTCATTCAACAAAGTAGAAATGACATATAACGATCGCTAGCCAGGTTAAGTCATTCATCAAAGTAGAAAAGACATTTTACGATCGCTAGCCATGTTAAGTCATTCAGGACAACAGAAATGACATATATCGATCGTTAGCCATGTTAAGAAATTTAACAATGTAGTAGTGACATATAACGATCACTAGCCATGTCAAGTCATTCAGCAAAGTAGAAATATCTTACAGCGATCTCTTGTCATGTCAAATCATTCATCAAAGTAGAAACGATATTTTACGATCGCTAGCCATGTTAAGTCATTCTAGACAACAGAAATGATCGCTAGCCATGTTAAGTCATTTAACAAAGTCGTAAGTCGTAATGACAAAAAAAAACGATCGCTAGCCACGTTAAATCATTCAGCAAAGTAGAAATGGCACATAACGAACGCTAGCTATGCTAAGTCATTCAGCAAAGTAGAAATGTCAGCTATTGCAAGCCATGTTAGGTCATCCAACAAATTAGAAATGACATATAACGATCTACGAACGCTAGCTATGCTAAGTCATTCAGCAAAGTAGAAATGTCAGCTATTGCAAGCCATGTTAGGTCATCCAACAAATTAGAAATGACATATAACGATCTCTAGCCATGTCAATTCATTCAGCAAAGTAGAAATGACATATAACGATCTCTAGCCATGTCAATCATTCATCACAGCAGAAATGACCTTTTACGGTCCCTAGCCATGTTAAGTTATTCAGGAAAGTAGACATGACATATAACGATCGCTAGACATGTTAAGTCCTTCAACAAGGTAGAAATGACATATGACGATCGGTAGCCAGGTTAGGACATTCAGCAAAGTAGAAATAACATATAACGATCGCTAGCCATGTTAAGTCATTCAGCAATGTAGTATGACATATACCGATCGCTAGCCACGTTAAATCATTCAGAAAAGTAGAAATGACATATAACGATCGATAACCATGTTATCATTCAGAAAAGTAGAAATGACATCTAACGATCCCTAGCCATGTTAAGTCATTCAGCAAAGTAGAACTGACATATAACGATCGCTAACCATGTTAAGTCATTCCACAATGTAGAAATGATATATAACGATCGCTAGCCATGTTCGTACATTCAGCAAAGTAGAAACGACGTATAACGATCGCAAGCCAGGTTAAGTAGTCACCAAAGTAGAAATAACATATAACGATCGCAAGCCAGGTTAAGTCATTCATCTATGTAGAAATGACATATAACGATCGTTAGCCATGTTAAATCATTCGGCACACTAAAAAAGACATACAACGATCGCTAGCTATGTTAAGTCATTCAGCAAAGTAGAAATGACATTTTACGATCGGTAGCCATGGCAAGTCATTCAGCAAAGTTGAAATGACATATAACGATCGCTAGGCCTGTTAAGTTATTCAGCAAAGTAAAAATGACGTATAACGATCGCTAGCCATGTCAAGTCATTCAGCAAAGTAGAAATATCTTACAGCGATCTCTTGTCATGTCAAATCATTCAGCAAAGTAAAAATGACATGTAATGATCGCTAGCCATGTTAAGTCATTCAACAAAGTAGAAATGACATATAACGATCGCCAGCCATGTTAAGTCATTCATCAAAGTTGAAACGATATTTTACGATCGCTAGCCATGTTAAGTCATTTTGGACAACACAAATGATCGCTAGCCATCTTAAGTCATTTAACAAAGTCGTAATGACAAAAAACGATCGCTAGCCACGTTAAATCATTCAGCAAAGTAGAAATGACACATAACGAACGCTAGCTGTGCTAAGTCATTCAGCAAAGTAGAAATGTCAGTTTACTATTGCAAGCCATGTTAGGTCATTCAGCAAAGTAGAAATGACATATAACGATCTCTAGCCATGACAAGTCATTCAGCAAAGTAGAAATGACATATAACGATCTCTTGCCATGTCAAGTCATTCATCACAGCAGAAATGACCTTTTACGGTCCCTAGCCATGTTAAGTTATTCAGGAAAGTAGACGTGACATATAATGGTCGCTAGCCATGTTAAGTCCTTCAACATGGTAGAAATGACATATAACGATCGGTAGCCAGGTCAGAACATTCAGCAAAGTAGAAATGACATATAACGATCGCTAGCCATGATAAGTCATTCAGCAATGTAGAATGAGATATACCGATAGCTAGTCTCGTTAAATCATTCAGCAAAGTAGAAATGACATATAACGATCGATAGCCATGTTAAGTCATTCCACAATGTGGAAATGATATATAACGATCGGGAGCCATGTTCAGACATTCAGCTAAGTAGAAACGACGTATAACGATCGCAAGCCAGGTTAAGTAGTCACCAAAGTAGAAATAACATATAACGATCGCAAGCCAGGTTAAGTCATTCAGCTATGTAGAAATGACATATAACGATCGTTAGCCATTTTAAATCATTCAGCACACTAGAAAAGACATACAACGATCGCTAGCTATGTTAAGTCATTCAGCAAAGTAGAAATGACATTTTACGATCGGTAGCCATGGCAAGTCATTCAGCAAAGGTGAAATGACATATAACGATCGCTAGGCCTGTTACGTTATTCAGCAGAGTAGAAATGACGTATAACGATCGCTAGCCAGGTTAAGTCATTCACCAATGTAGAAATAACATATAACGATCGCAAGCCAGGTTAAGTTATTCACCAAAGTAGAAATGACGTATAACGATCGCTAATCATGTTAAGTCACTCAGCAAAGGAGAAATGACTTATAACGATCTTTAGCCACGTCATGTCATTCAGCAAAGTAGAAATAACTTATAACGACCTCTTGTCATGTCTAATCATTCAGCAAAGTAGAAATGACATATAATGGTCGCTAGCCATGTCAAGTCATTCAACAAACTAGAAATGACATATAACGATCGCTAGCCAGGTTAAGTCATTCATCAAAGTAGAAACGATATTTTACGATCGATGGACATGTTAAGTCATTCAGGACAACTGAAATGACATATATCGATCACTATCCATGTTCAGTAATTTAACAAAGTGGTAGTGACATATAACGATCACTAGCCATGTCAAGTAATTCAGCAAAGTAGAAATATCTTACAGCGATCTCTTGTCATGTCAAATAATTCAGCAAAGTAAAAATGACAGGTTATGATCGCTAGCCATGTTAAGTCATTCAACAAAGTAGAAATGACATTTTACGATCGCCGGGCATGTGAAGTCATTCATCAAAGTAGAAACGATATTTTGCGATCGCTAACCATGTTAATTCATTCTGGACAACAGAAATGATCGCTAGCCATGTTAAGTCATTTAACAAAGTCGTAATGACAAAAACGATCGCTAGCCACGTTAAATCATTCAGCAAAGTAGAAATCACACATAACGAACGCTAGCTATGCAAAGTCATTCAGCAAAGTAGAAATGTCAGTTTACTATTGCAAGCCATGCTAGGTCATTCAGCAAAGTAGAAATGACGTATAACGATCTCTAGCCATGTCAAGTCATTCAGCAAGGTAGAAAAGGCATATAACGATCTCTAGCCATGTCAAGTCATTCATCACAACGGAAATGACCTTTTACCGTCACTAGCCATGTTAAGTTATTAAAAAAAGTAGACAAAACAAATAACGGTCGCTAGCCATGTTAAGTCCTTCAACAAGGTAGAAATGACATATAACGATCGGTAGCCAGGTTAGAACATTCAGCAAAGTAGAAATGACATATAACGATCGCTGGCCATGTTAAGTCATTCAGCAATGTAGAATGACATATACCGATTGCTAGTCCCGTTAAATCATTCAGCAAAGTAGAAATGACATATAACGATCGATAGCCATGTTAAATCATTCAGAAAAGTAGAAATGACATATAACGATCGCCAGCCATGTTAAGTCATTCCACAATGTAGAAATGATATATACCGATCGCTAGCCATGTTCAGACATTCAGCAAAGTATAAACGACGTATAACGATCGCAAGCCAGGTTAAGTAGTCACCAAAGTAGAAATAACATATAACGATCGCAAGCCAGGTTAAGTCATCCAGCTATGTAGAAATGACATATAACGATCGTTAGCCATGTTAAATCATTCAGCACACTAGAAAAGACACACAACGATCGCTGGCTATGATAAGTCATTCAGCAAAGTAGAAATGACATTTTTCGATCGGTAGCCATGGCAAGTAATTCAGCAAAGTTGAAATGACATATAACGATCGCTAGGCCTGTTAAGTTATTCAGCAAAGTAGAAATGACGTATAACGATCGCTAGCCATGTTAAGTCATTCAGCAAAGTAGAAATAACATATAACGATCTCTAGCCATGTCATGTCATTCAGCAAAGTAGAAATAACTTATTACGATCTCTTGTCATGTCTAATCATTCAGCAGAGTAGAAATGACATATAACGATCGCTAGGCATGTAAAATCATTCAGCAAAAGTAGAAATGACATATGATGAGCGCTAGTCCGGTTAAGTCCTTCAGCTAATTAGAAATGGCATATATCGATCGCTAGCCATGTTAAGTCATTCTGCAAAGCAGAAATGACACCTAACGATCGCTAGCCATGTTACCTCATTCAGCAAAGTAGAAATGACATATAACGATCGCTAGGCATGTAAAATCATTCAGCAAAAGTAGAAATGACATATAACGATCCCTAGTCATGTTACCTCATTCAGCAAAGCAGAAATGACATCTAACGATTGCTAGCCATGTTACCTCATTCAGCAAAGTAGAAATGACATGTAACGATCGCTAGTCACGTTAAGTCAATCAGCAACGTATAAATGACGTATAATGATCGCTAGCCATGTTAAGTCATTCAGCAAAGTAGAAATGACATATAACGATCGCTAGCCACTTTAAACTATTTTGTAGAGTAGAAATGACTAAAAACGATCGCGAGTAATGTTAAATCATTCAGCAAAGTAGAAATGACATATAACGATCTTTAGCTATGTTAAGTCATTCAGCAAAGTAGAGATGCCATTTTACCATCTCTTGCCATGTTAAGTCATGCAACAAAGTAGAAATGACATATAACGATCGCCAGTCATGTTAAGTCATACAGGAATGAAGAAATGGCATATAACGATCGCCTGCCATGCTGAATGATTGAGGAAAGTAGAAATTACATATAACGATCGCTAGCCACGTTAAGACATTCAGCAAACTAGAAATGACATATAACGGTCGCTAGCCATGTAAATCATTCAGCAAAGTAGAAATGACATATAACGATCTCTAGCCATGTTAAGTCATTCAGCAAAGCGGAGATGGCACATAACGATCGCAAGCCAGGTAAAGTCATTCACCAAAGTAGAAATGACATATAAGGATCGCTAGCCATGTAAAGTCATTCAGAAAAGTGGAAGTGACATATAACGATCGATAGCCACGTCAAGTCATTCGGCTAAGTAGAAATGACATACAACGATTGCTAGCCATGTTAAGTCATTCAGCAAAGTAGAAATGACATATACCGATCGCTAGCCACGTTAAGTCATTCAACAAAGTAGAAATGGCATATAACGATCGCTAGCCATGTTAAGTCATTCAGAAAAGTAGAAATGACATTTTACGATCGCTGGCCATGTTATGTCATTCAGGAAAACAGGAATGACATATAACGACCCCAAGCCATGTTAAGCCATTCAGCAAAGTAGAAATGACATATAATGATCGCTAGTCATTTTAAGTCATTCAGCAGAGTAGAAATGACATATAACGATCGCTAGCCATCTCAAGTCATTCAGCAAAGTCGAATCATTTAGCAATGTCACATATAACTATCGTTAGCCACGTTAAGTCATTCAACAAAGTAGAAATGACATTTTACAATTTGCTGGCCATTTTAAGTCATTCAGTAGATCAGAAAGGACATATAACGATCGCTAGAAATGTTAAGTCGTTCAACAAAGCAAAAATGACATATAACGACTGCTAGTCATTTTAAGTCATTCAGCAGAGTAGAAATGACATGTAACGAACGCTAGACATCTTAAGCCATTCAGCAAAGTAGACATGACATTTTACGATCGCTAGCCATGTTAGGTCATTCAGCAAAGCAGAAATGACATATAACGATCGCTAGCCATGTTAAAGTCATTCAGCAAAATAGAAATGACATATAACCATCGCTAGCCATTTTAAGTCATTCAGGAAAACAGAAACGACATATAACTATCGCTAGCCATGTTAAGTCATTCAGCAAAGTAGAAATGTCATTTTACGATCGCAAGCCTTGTAAGGTCATTCCGATAAGTAGAAATGGCAAAGCAAAGTACTAATGACATATATAGATCTGTTATGCAGACCGTAACAACATCAACATCAAGTTTTCGCAATCGACAGGTAAATATAGCGTACTCATTTATATAATTCAACAACTACTCACTCGTTTGTGACTGACTTGCTGTCTAGGACCACAACTAAGCCCCCCCCCCCCCCCCCCCCCTTATTTTTTATCAACTGAAAATTGACAATTCATCAGATAAGTTATACCCTACAGAACCTCCAGCGCTAATTCGTTAATCTAGTCCCAATAAGAGAATTTAAGAACCCCCCCCCCCCCCCCAACCAACCCCATTTAATCTTTAATAACCATTTACTTAATGTAGCGCCATAATCGGGCAGCGCTATTCACTAAACCGCCACTAAAATCCATGATTTCGGTATCTCCAACCTCGGACATATGACTTGAGATACCTTACTGGAACGTGCTCTTCAATCTCGTCCCGGTTGGAATCTTGTACTATGTTTCCGACACAAGGGATGTAAAACAAATTAGTTCCTTGGATTTTGTTCACAAGTGTCGTCTGTCGTTCGTGCAGCTACAAGGGCTGTAATAACTTCCAGTTATCAAAGGAAACACTTCGTGACATATTTATATAACATATCTATTCCCCCCCCTCCCCCACCCCCGCCACAAATTTCCACCTGGTTAGTCATTGACCACCTACCCAATATTACGTCAAAACTACCAGCGACTTTAACCATCAACCAATTATCAGGATGCTTTTTTTCATCAATTCATTCATTTCATTCTAGTGATTGTTGGATGTGTGAATGATTGAGTAGGTGAATGTGTGGCTGAGATGCTGTGTAGGTTCACAATTCAAGATCGGTAACACCGCAATTTTATCAACCACTATTGAGCATCAACATCATGCCTGATGCTGACATGCCACTAAATTCTCATCACAATGTTGTGATACACATTTCCCACAAATCATCTGTTTATCAACTGCTCTATACTCTGCAGTGCGTCCCGTACTAGTTCGTCAATTTAGTTCGAGCAAAATAATTCTAGCCCCCTCCCCCCGCCCCCAACAGTTCTCACCCGGCTATTCGCTAACCCTCTGGCCTGCGAAGCGTCCAAAACCGACCAACCCTATTCACCAATCACCACCGAATCTTCGTACTCTTTTCCTCCTCTTTGTCTTGGAGATATGGCTTATGACCCCTCATTGGAACGAGCACGTTGATCTCGCACTGGTGGGGCTCGTGCGCTATGTCTTCTTGACAGGGGTTTAAAGGAAAAGTCGTTGTTGATGGACGTTGTTCGTAAGTGTAATTTGTCGCTCGTGTGGAACTGATGGATGCAATAATTACTAGCAATCACAGTGTACATTCCATGACACAACTAAATAATATTATGTAACCTGATTCAATAAGAAAGTCAATTATTTAATAATCAACTTTCACTTTGTAATGATTCCAGTGTAAGTTCCTGATTTAGTACTTTAATTATTTATTTTTTTTAATTATTTTTTTTTTTGGTTTTGGGGGGAGGGAGTCTCGAGAAAAGATGGCTTATGACCCACCAAATTGCGCCTGTTCTAGTGGAGTCGTGGGTGGTGTATCTCGACATAAGGGACGAAGAAAATAGTTATCCTATAACTTGCTTATCATTCATTCATTCATTCATTCATTCATTCATTCATTCATTCATTCATTCATTCATTCATTCATTCATTCATTCATTCATTCATTCATTCATTCATTCATTCTGGGTGCCTGGACGGATGGATGGATGGATGGATGGATGGATGGATGGATGGATGGATGGATGGATGGATGGATGGATGTGTAGGTGCTTGATTGGTTGAGTGTGTGGATGTGTGACTGACTTGCTGTTTAGGGTAAGAAATTAAAGTACCACCACCTCGTTTATTTTTTATCAACCCGCTATTTGCAGTTCATGATTTCCTCACTTTCGCGTCGGAAATCAACTTTTAATCAGTGAAAATATACCTTGAAATAAAGCCAACGCTAGTTCGTCAATATAGTACCAGTGAAATAACTGAGACAGTTTTTTCGCTGGTACTACATTGACGAATTCCGTTAGTTCGTTAAGTTAGTTCGAGCAAGACAACTTAAGCCCACAATAATTTTTACTTGGGTATTCACCAACCGTCATTCACTCATCGTCATCATCACGTGCAGTGCTTTCCGCCCAAGTTCGTCAAGCTAGTTCGAGCAAGATAACTTTAGCCCACAATAGTTTTCACTCGGCTATTCACCCTTTGCTCTGCGTAGCGTCCAAAAAAGATCAACGCTTTTCACAGATAACCACCGAATCTTCGTGCTCTCTTTCTCTTGTTGTTGCCTTGGAGATATGGCTATGTGGCTTATGACCCCTTATTGGAACGAGCAGGTGTGGTTATGTGGTTTATGAACTCTTATTGGAACAAGCAGGTGTGGCTATGTGGCTTATGACCCCTTATTGGAACGAGTAGGTGTTTTGTTTCTTTTTTCTCAAAAATGAGGCTTATGACCCCTCATCAAAGTGAGCCCGTTCCTGTGGGGGGACATGGGCGGTGTATCTCGACATAACGGATGGAACAAATAGCATAGAACTTGATTAGTATTAACTAGTGTCATATAACATGCATGCCGGATGAAGGGTCATTCATTCATTCATTCATTCATTCATTCATTCATTCATTCATTCATTCATTCATTCATTCATTCATTCATTCATTCATTCATTCATTCATTCTGGGTTGCGGGACGGATGGATGGATGGATGTGTGGGTGCTTGGCTGATCGAGTGTGTGGATGTTCTTCCTGCTCGAGTAAGTGCTGTTATGTTTGTTAATTATCAGTTATTAAATTGTACATTCCATGCTGTTCCATGATGTAATAAAGTAATATTATTCATTAACAAGTCAACGAGCACGTGTCGGTGGGGGTTGTGAACTGTGTTTCTGACGCAAGGGATGGAAGACAAATTTGTCTCTCAAGAACTTTTCTAATTAGAGTTGTCTGTTCTTCGTGCTCGAATAAGGGCTGTTTTGTTTGTTAATTATCAGTAATTAAAGTGTACATTCCATGATGTAATCAAGTAATACTATTCATTAACAAATCAGTGAAAATATACCTTGACGGATAGCCAACGCTTGTTCGTCAATGCAGTACTAGTGAAATAACTGAGACAGTTATTTCGCTGGTATTACATTGACGAACTGCGCAAGTTCGAGCAAGATAGCTTTAGCCCACAATAGTTTTTACTTGGGTATTCACCAACCGTCGGTTCGGCAAATGATCGTCATCAACACATGCAGTGCTTTCCGCCCTAGTTCGTCAAGCTAGTTCGAGCAAGATTACTTTAGCCTACAATAGTTTTCACTCGGCTATTCACCCTTTGCTCTGCGTGGCGTCCAAAACCGACCAACGCTTTTCACAAATAACCACCGAATCTTCGTGATTTCTTTCTTGTTGTTGCCCTGGAGATGTGGCTATGTGGCTTATGACCCCTTATTGGAACGAGCAGCTGTGGCTATGTGGCTTATAACACCTTATTGGAACGTGCAGGTGTTTTTTTCTCGAAAATGAGGCTTATGGCCACTCATCAAAGTGAGCCTGTTCCAGTGGGGGCCGTGGGCGGTGTATCTCGACATAAAGGATGGAACAAATAGCATAGAACTTGTTTATAATTTACTAGTGTCATATAACATCCATGCCGGATGAAGGGTCATTCATTCATTCATTCATTCATTCATTCATTCATTCATTCATTCATTCATTCATTCATTCATTCATTCATTCATTCATTCATTCATTGTGGCGGGACGGATGGATGGATGGGTGTGTGAGTGCTTGACTGATCGAGTGTGTGGATGTGTGACTGACTGGCTGTTTAGGGTAACAAATTAAGGTACCTCCACCTCGTTTATTTTTTATCAACCCGCTATTTGCAGTTCATGATTTCCTTACTTTTGCGTCGGAAATAAGGCTTATGCCCCTTCAATGGAACGAGCGTGTGCCGGTAGGGGTTGTGAGCTGTGCTTCTGACGCTAGGGACGGAAGATAAATTGTCTCTCAAGAACTTTTCTTATTAGAGTCGTTTGTTCTTCGTGCTCGAATAAGGGCTGTTATGTTTGTTATTTTTCAGTTATTAAATTGTACTTTCCATGCTGTTCCATGATGTAATAAAGTAATATTATTCATTAATAAGTCAACGAGCGCGTGTCGGTGGGGGTTGTGAACTGTGCTTCTGACGCAAGGGTTGGAAGACAAATTTGTCTCTCATGTACTTTTCTCATTAGAGTCGTCTGTTCTTCGTGCTCGAATAAGGGCTGTTTTGTTTGTTAATTATCAGTTATTAAAGTGTACATTCCATGATGTAATCAAGTAATACTATTCATTAACAAATCAGTGAAAATATACCTTGAAGGATAGCCAACGCTAGTTCGTCAATGCAGTACTAGTGAAATAACTGAGACAGTTATTTCGCTGGTGTTACATTGATGAACTGCGCACGTCCGAGCAAGATAGCTTTAGCCCACAATAGTTTTTACTTGGGTATTCACCAACCGTCGGTTCGGCAAATGATCGTCACCACCACATGCAGTGCTTTCCGTCCTAGTTCGTCAAGCTAGTTCGAGCAAGATAACTTTAGCCCACAATAGTTTTCACTCGGCTATTCAACCTTTGCTCTGCGTGGCGTCCAAAACCGATCAACGCTTTTCACAAATAACCACCGAATCTTCGTGATTTCTTTCTTGTTGTTGCCTTGGAGATGTGGCTATGTGGCTTATGACCCCTTATTGGAACGAACATGTGTGGCTATGTTGCTTATGACCCCTTATTGGAACGCGCAGGTGTTTTTTTTTTCTCGAAAATGAGGCTTATGACCACTCATCAATGTGAGCCTGTTCCAGTGGGGGCCGTGGGCGGTGTATCTCAACATAACGGATGGAACAAATAGCATAGAACTTGTTTACTACTTACTAGTGTCATATAACATCCATGCCGGATGAAGGGTCATTCGTTCGTTCGTTCGTTAGTTCGTTCATTCATTCATTCATTCATTCATTCATTCATTCATTCATTCATTCATTCATTCATTCATTCATTCATTCATTCATTCATTCATTCATTCATTCATTCTGGGTGGACGGACGGATGGATGGATTGATGTGTGGGTGCTTGACTGATCGAGTGTGTGGATATGTAACTGACTTGCTGTTTAGGATAACAAATTAAAGTACCTCCACCTCGTTTATTTTTTATCAACCTCCTATTTGCAGTTCATGATTTCCTTACTTTTGCGTCGGAAGTGTGGCTTATGCCCCCTCATTGGAACGAGAGCGTGTCTGTGGGGGTTCTGAGCTGTACTTCTGACGCAAGGGATGGAAGACAAATTTGCCTCTCAAGAACTTTCTTATTAGAGTCGTCTGTTCTTCGTGCTCGAATAAGGGCTGCTATGTATGTTAATTATCAGCTATTAAACTGGACATTCCATGATGTAATTAAGTAATACTATTCGTTAACAAATCAACTTTTAATCAGTAAAAATATACCTTGAAGTATAGCCAACGCTAGGTTGTCAATGTAGTACTGGTGAAATAACTGAGACAGTTATTTCGCTGGTACTGCATTGACGAGCTGCGCAAGTTCGTTAAGTTAGTTCGAGGAAGATACCTTTAGCCCACAATAGTTTTCACTCGGCTATTCACCCTTTGCTCTGCGTAGCGTCCAAAACCGACCAACGTTTTTCACAAATAACCAATCTTCGCGATTGTTTTCTTGTTGTTGCCTTGGAGATGTGGCTATGTGGCTTATGATCCCTTATTGGAACGAGCAGTTTTTTTTCTAGAAAATGAGGATTATGACCCCTCATCAAAGTGAGTCTGTTCCTATGGGGGCCGTGGACGGTGTATCTCGACATAACGGATGGAACAAATAGCATAGAACTTGTTTACAATTTACTAGTGTCATATAACATCCATGCCGGATGAAGGGTCATTCATTCGTTCGTTCGTTCGTTCGTTCGTTCGTTCGTTCGTTCGTTCGTCCGCCCGTCCACCCGTCCGTCCGCCCGTCCGTCCATTCATCCATCCATCCATCCATCCATCCATCCATCCATCCATCCATCCATCCATCCATCCATCCATCCATCCATCCATCCACCCATCCATCCATCCATCCATCCATCCATCCATCCATCAATTCATTCATTCATTCATTCATTCATTCATTCATTCATTCATTCATTCATTCATTCATTCATTCATTCATTCATTCATTCATTCATTCATTCATTCATTCATTCATTCGTATATAGTGTTACTAGTGTCATTCATTCAATCGTTCAATCATTCACTCACTCATTCAGTCGTTCGTTCGTTCGTTCGTTCGTTCGTTCGTTCGTTCGTTCGTTCGTTCGTTCGTGGACGATCGGATGGATGGATTTGTGACTGACTTGATGTTTAGGGTAAAAAATTAAAGTACCTCCACCTCGTTTATTTTTGATGATGAGCACATCAACAATTCATCAGATAATTTATAACCTGTAGTGCCCTCTTGCGCTAAATCGTCAATTTAGCATCATTAAGATAATTTCAGATCCACTCCTCTTTATTCCTTTTTAGGTTAGTCACTAATTCTTTACCATATGTAGTGCCAGAACGGGAAGCCCTATTCATCAACCCGCTATTTGCAATTCATGATTTCTTTACTTCTTGTGTCGGAAATATGGCTTGTGAGCACACATTGGAACGAGCACGTGCCTATGGGATCTTGAGCTGTGCTCTCGACGCAAGGGATGGTCGACAACTTGGTCTCTCAATAATACTTCTTATGAATGTCGTCTGTTGTTCGTTTTAAGGGCTGTTATGTTTATTAATTGTTAGTTATTAAAGTGTACATTCCATGATGTAATTATGCAATATTATTCATTAACAAATCAACTTTTAATTAGTGAAACTATACCTTGAAATACAGCCAACGCTAGTTCGTCAATTTAGTACCAGTGAAATAACTTTAATCCCAAATTCTCACCCGGTTGATCATTGAGCGTCTGCCAAGTGTAACGTCAAAACTGCCAGCGCCATTGACAACTATTCAGTTTTCAAGATTTGTACACTTTTGTTTGTTTTTCGGGATTTTGCTTTGTTTTTTTTTTTTTTGTCTCTGAAATAAGGCTTATGACCCCCTCGATGATGATAGTTCATTCATTCATTCATTCATTCATTCATTCATTCATTCATTCATTCATTCATTCATTCATTCATTCATTCATTCATTCATTCATTCATTCATTCATATTACTCCACCTCGCCTTTTACAAATTCACTCACTCATTCTCTATCCTCTTTGAATCAATTGTTTTACTGTAAAGTCCTTTAATTATAAATTTATTTGTTCAATCATTCATCCAAGATACCATATCACTTTGATGTGATGTTAGGTAGGGTGATGTTGCACCCGACGTACTTGTATATAAACTACAGTGTTTTTATCCTGTTTGTACAGAATAATTTCGTTTCTAAACAAACTCCCAATTACATACTATTACCGCAACAGACTGTGACTAGAAATGAAAAAGAAATATCGTCTCAACCCGTCCAACAGTTGAACTATGTCTGGGACTTAACCTTCTTTTATCTTCATCTTGGAACAATATATTGTAGTTATGTCTTGTACATTTGTCCAACGAGAAAGGATGGTAGTATGTTGGTGAATTATGGCGGGTAACATTACACTCGACGAGGTGCTGATAGACGCAGAGTACGACTTTATACAGCTTTATAATGAGAAAATATGTTCCTTAGCAGAAAACGATGAATCCCCATATAAAAACCACGCAACTGACTGCAACTACTTTTCGCCTAGAGACTTTCAGTCAATGGCTTGTAAAATAGACGCAGGATTCTCAATATTTCTCTCTCACTGAACAGTTATTAACTATTTAACTATAATAAATTAGGCCCCATCTCATTCAAACATGGATTATCGATCCTTACCCTCCGGCAGTTATTTCTGCCCCCTCGTAATACTATTGCTACTATCACTAGAAGAAATTAGCTCGCATAATCGGGTGTTGTGGATCTCTGGCTGCTGTGATACAACTTATGGCAGAAGAAATGCATTCTCCCGAAAATGGAAGATAGCATTTGATTTTAATATGAACAAGTATAAGTGGTATTTAATATGAACAATCTGAATATCATTTTGGAATTAGTTTGATACGCGTTCAAATGGTGTTAGGTATGTGCTATATTTCGTGGAAGGGTGGCTGGAAGCACTGTTCCGGGAATCAAAGAAACCGTTAACGTAATGAACTCGTTGAAACAAGCCTAGATTAAAATACCAAGATACCAATGTCTGAATCAGTAAACTTGTTGTCGGATATTTTATACAAATTGATATTAACTGCATATAGCTAAATACGTATACGTTTCCTACATACGTAAAATAGTGCGAAAAAAAAAACGCTTTTCTAATACAGTAGAATGAGGCGGGTTTACATTAACCTGAATTATACGGCGATCTATTAGATTTACTTGGTAAGCACCACTCGATAAAAACTACTTCAAACACGTCTAAGGCTTTTACATGCGCTTTTCAATAGTATAGACTGCACATACACATGTGAATTCGTATTTAGATGTATTTGTCTCCCGTTTGTGCCCTTCCAAAACCAAAGACAACAACCCGTTTACTCTCCGGCTTCCTACACCCATAAAACTGTCACGGTCACGATTAGCCATTGTGCATAAGTATGTGACCTTAAACACCAATAAATAAATAATTAACCCATTTACTCTATTCTCAACGTCTTTCGCCGAAACATCTCTTAGGACCTCCACTTTAGCATGAGTTCGATAAATGATTTATTTTTATTTTTTGGTTTGTTCGATATCAAGGACAATTCGACATCTAATACTTTCACTTTGAACACACTAAACGCTACGGTCGTTACGTGCATTGCGATTTAGTGATGACGTTTATTGACGTTTCTTCTCGGTTCGGGACTTTGGTAGGTGTTGTCCTATTCTTTTAGGTTCGGCCTTGTATTTGAATGAAGACGACACCTAAATAGAGCCCAGTATATCTAAACATATTTCATTGTAAGAAAATAATTAAACTAGCTAACATCACTCTGGCAATGACATCACCTAGCGACTTTGTGAAAATAGACTTCATCAGCGTTTCGGCGCGTGCCTTAATCTGGGTTCGAAATAACTTTAAAATAAGTTGACAGATAAGACGATTTTGGGCTATGAATCTTTTATTTCCGTACTTCGATTGGCGTAGGGGCCAACACTGAAGGGAGCCAACAAACCCCCACGTGTGTTCACTCTACCTCACGGCAAAAACAAAAAAAAAAAAAATAAAAAAAATAAGGGAACATCAGGGCAAAGAATTTCTTCCTCTTCTTGTCCTTCAACCTCTCTTCCTGCCTTCTCGCAGAGTAAGCGCCTCAATTTGCAATCACCTCCGCCTCATATTGTGGCTGAAGATGCTCGCAAGTCGAGTAATGCTGTCTCGCCTTGTCTTTTTCCTCTACCGCCTTCTTATCCTCCTTAGTCTCCTTTCAATAGTTCTCCTGGTGCACTCTCCTGGTGCACTCATTAGAACTCCGCCTTCTTTCCGTACATCCTATTCTATTCCTTCTGCTGCTAAATTTGGTGATCAGGTAGTAAATATGCCACAATGTAATTGTCATTTTCTTTGGCAGATGAAATTCCGTTTTTGAAATTTAAGCGATCGAAAACTTCATTAGGCACGAGTCCAATGTTTTATTGTATATTACCGCTGAAGCCCAAATTTGCGCATGTCGTGTGCTACATCCGAATTGGCTCGAACATTTGGAAGTTTATAAATTCCATGGGATTATCATCGATTTGTTTCTTATCCGGCACTATGACAGCCATCGCCATGCCGTGATTAAGGCAACTGCCAAAACGGCTGGGCTAAAATTCAATTAAAAAAAAAACGTGAGATTTATCGTCCAAAATCCCACCCCGTGTCCAATATGCGAGAATTAACAACTCGAATAGGTTTCAGTGCACAAATATATAACAGAAGATTGATAATAAGACTAGATACATATTAGATACTAAATATACTTAGCGTGAATTCAGGACATAAAACATCTACTAAACAGTCCGCTGGAGGCGTGATAAATTACTTTTTGATTCAGAGGAAATACATTTATATAAACTTCTAAACTGTAAATTAAAATTTGAAATGCGTAATACATTTCAGTTTGTGAAAACGGAACTTATGGAATGAACTGCTCTAAAGATTGCGGCAAGAACTGTATAAATACCAACTGTAACCACGCAAATGGAACCTGTACTGAAGGATGTAGTCCTGGTTATCTTGGTGGTTTCTGTTCTCAAGGTATGTTTCAATAGCTTTTATCAAGCTTATACCAGTCTCCATAATAACACAGGTAGATTCTTAAACAGTATACTTGATTTGTTAAGTCATTCAACGAAGTGGAAATGACTTATCACGATTGTTAGCTTTTTTTCTTCTTTTTCACACCATCAAGGTCATAATTTTCAAATAACACACATAAAGTTTTGGTCGAATATTGAAGGTTAACCTGGGTTGGAAGGAACTGAAGCCCGATTTTGTTATTTTTGACCTTCACCCCAAAACAATGCTCAGTTTACGCGTTTTCTTCATCTTTTAATATCAACTCCAGTGTCAAGCCTCCCTCTATCAAATTTTGTAAATTGCATCACCAACAAACGAACTTGACATAACCGTCTTGAAAGATTAAAATTACTTTCGATTTTACGCTGAGAAGTTTTGAATATATTCTGATATAAAAAAACACCTGAAAATGCAATCAGTTTTCTGCCGGCGCAAATATGTCTGCAACAGCCGTTGAGGTCACGGTGGGTCGTCAACATCGCAGCAAGTAAGGTTTGCCTGGTTTCTATGAAATGTTAGCATGGTGTAGTGCTAAAACAAACAAACTTGAGGGTTGGGGGGGGGGGGGGTAGCCATCCTCTACTAAGCGAGTCATGTCGCGGACAGAGGACGGCCGGCTCAACAGGGCGGGTTTGCTGATTTAAAATTAGCAGGTTTGCTCAATTGAGCGGGTTTGCTGTGGAATATCCATGTGCACAGCCGCAGAGCAAAATTCATTTTTTCCTGCGATCAACATCGTGCAGCACATTGTTCTCCATTGAGGTGCGTTCTGAAGACCCCAGATGAAGGAATCTTGGCAGGCAGTTGAGGACTCTGTGTGGACCCAGTTAGGGCAATCTCCATTTTGGAGATATCTGACGAACACACTGCTTCGGCTATAAATGCGATAGTAGATGGAAGGCCGGACGGTCCATTTTGGCCAATCGGGAGCCCGCCGGAAGGGTGTTATGTCGTGAGGCATGTGGGGTCATTCGATCAGTCATTTCTTTTAATCAAATTCCGTCATTGTTTACTGACTTTTAACTGAATTATTACATCTTAATTGTTATTAGGTATTCTTGTACTGTCTGTGTTATTTTTCAGTGGAAACTTTTATTACAGTGTATTGTGCAATGGTTGATTGAATAACCGACATTTGGTGACATCGCATTCCCACACACTGGCCAATCAGTCAGTCAGTGGCATGCTTCGGCATAAACACTGGCTGAGTCTACTGCTCCACATAAGGTATGTGGGAATACTGGTAGCTTTTTGGGTTCACTGCTTAGCAGTACCCCTAACCATTGTTGTGGTGGGTGGGAGCCGGGGCATTGAACATTTACACAATCACACCATGGAAACCTCACAAACCCCTAAAAGCTTACACGAGGCGGAGAATTATTCTCAGACGGTTCTGATTCTACCTCAGTTCCCACGAAATCTACCAACTTCGAACAAGTGGACAAAATTTGTCATACTATATGCAGCCGACTCAAGTATATAGGCGACTGATATTAACTCCTTTGCTTAGAAAAAAAGATATTACAGGAATTGCTGGCACTGTAAAAAAGGTTAAAAAGTGAGAACCGGAGCACTACTTACAGAGTGTGACAAGGAAGCTCAAGCAGTAAATCTACTAAACACAGAAAAGCTTTCAGATATGGAGGTGAATGGGTTTCCACCTAGGCCGCTGAATAGAGCAATGGAGCAATAAGAACATCGAACTGGCAGAAATTGACGTACTTGAACTACAGAAAGAAATCAAAACACAAAGTTTAACAGCAGTAAAAATTATTGGAATTAAAAAAAATAGATCAGTCATCAAACCAAATGCTTTTGTTTCACCATTTGATTCTTCTTAGCCACCCAAATCAATCAAAGTCTGCTACATGAACATCAAAGTGGATTAAAAAAACTCCAAATCCACTTTGATGCTCCAAACGACAGAAATATGGCCATGGGCAAAACAACTGCACGGGTCAGCCAATATGCAGGGTTCGACATTAACGTTTTCATGCACCCGACATGTCGGTCTGGTCGCTTCAAAAATTACTAGCCCGGACCTGATTTGTACTTGCCCTGACCCAGTCCACGGAATTAGAGAAAAACGTAGACACGACCGGCGACGGTAAAAAAATTATATCGTACATTCGTTTAACTTTTGCAATCGAACCACAATTTCTTTTTATTATAAACTATCGGTAAACTCAACTTTGCTTACTGGTACAGTCCTTCGATTTTGAAAAACCCAGGTGCGCATTTAGTTGCTTGCTGCTTTTGGGACTTAGGCGCGCACCTTTTGTGGGGCGCGCTACATATAAGTTAAATCAGAAAATGAGCGTGAAACGATACATGTAGTTACTATCATTTCACGTCCATTTTCTGATGTATCGTGCCCCACCAAAAGCGCGTCTTGTAAGTTGTAAGTCAACACGCCTATTTCCAGATGTAATGTTATCATGCATTGATTTTGTCCATAAAGAAATTTTAGAAAACTCACCTTGACATTTTGTTTCTCATTTCGTGGAATTGTCACTTTACGTTTCGGCCCCCACGTTTTCAAGAAAAAGTACTGTGTAAAGATTGAGATTTGTACAAGTCCAATATAAAACAGTGCACATAAGTTTCAGGTTCAAATAGATTTTGAGAAGTTAATTTTCCCAGCGAATTATCGAATCATAAGAGAATATTATTGTAATCCATTTGCAAACAAGAAATCACGATAATTTACAGTATATTCCAGATTCAAAATGGAATTTCCCACACACTCTGACAGTCACACTGACACAGTTGAAACCTGATGACGTCACTCTGATTGACATATTGGACACACCTACGACGCTGTCTTTCATTCTCTGCAAAACAAATTTTCAATTTGCAACAGGTAATGATAAGCTATGAGTCATGACGTCACAAGTTTCTATGTTTCATTCAGCACAGTGCAGATACGAGTCGACTCGAGTAGATCCCTTCTTCACAATTGCGACAGGAGATAACTCGACGATATTATCATCACAGAATGTTTCGACATGATAATAGAAGGAGATAGAGTCGGATCGGCACACAAATACATTATATTTGTGTGCCGATCCGACTCTATCTCATTCGTTCTCGCTGCAAGAACAAAAGTGATAGTTTTTTTTTCAATTAATCAGCTATTGCCCTAGAAAAATGAGGACGACCAGTCGGGCAAGTTTGACAGAGAAACAGCACGACCGGACCAACATCTACCAGACAATGTCGGTCGGACGTGGGTTAGTGTCGAACCCTGCAGTTAGTGGTGCGGCCATCAACGTCAGGAGGCATTACCAATTCCAATAATTGTGTAAACTGTCAGGGTAATCATATGCCATAATCCAAAGACTGCCCTGTCTGGGAAAAAGAAAAAAAGTAAACTGAAATTAAAACGTGAGTAGCAAGTAGTTTTTAAAAAGCCAGTGATATAGTAACACCACTGTCTGACATGAGCATGTCATCGCCATCATATGCACAATTATCACAAAAAGTACTAACTCAATCAGTAGAATGCCTGACACGATGTACATGGCTCAAGGGAACAATTCCATCTTTAGTAACAGCATTTGCAATACAACAACTAAACTACAGATTACCCGAACAAATTCAACAGCTCAAATAACTGAGAAAATAACAAATACCGGACAAGAACAGGCAACACAAATACCTAAATCAGAACATCACAAAGAACAAAACTCTAAATCGGAAAAGAAAAATCAGCAAAACAAACCAAAACCAGATCTACAAAACAGATCCCCCCAAAAATCTGAGTAGGAATCAAAAACGGCAACAAGTACATGGTAACATAAAAAGAAACAATAATAAGATAGAATACCTAAACGCCTTCAAACTGTGGTTACATGTTTGAAGGCATTGGTAACTTGCCAGTAGAGGAGTACATCGATGACACGTTCTCAACCGAACTACATCTGAATTTCTCTCATAGGAGATCCATCGTAAAACATCACCAAAACGAAACGCGGGTGCAATTTCGCCCATACGTCCACCTCCACAATTGACACCCAAACATGGATAATATACCCAAACACAACATAACACAACGCAAGTGTCAAGGTTTTAGAGCGTATTTTAATGTACTGGGCATTTGAGTCAAACGTATAAACCCGCTGCTTTTTGTTTGCAGTAAGCACTCTTAAGAAAACCTTGCACTCATTCCGTTTTCAAAAGTTTTAGTTCTTAAAACGCTTAGCCAGATAAGAAGGATCTTCATGTTCGTGAACGTCAGTCGTGGTTACAAACGGCATTATTCTCAGTTCTGCACAATTGCATTCAAACTTACAGGCGTTAGCGGTGCGCCTAAGTTTAGACAAGGCAGTTACATTATGTTCTACTTACATTATTAGTATTTATTATTTACGTTTCACCAAGTTAAATCATACAGCTGAATAATCTTGAACAATTGATTCACCAGCTCCCAACTCCATACATTTTATAGGGTGACTTAGCCCATAGCACACTTTGGGATGATTCCTGCAACAGAGTAGACATGAAATGCAAAACAATCGAATAACGTGTCACAAAATATAACTTGTGTTTGTTCAGTGATGGGCCAGACACTTACCTGCACCCACATTCGGTCTGTATACGTCAATTGATCTTCCAATTGCATGCTCTTCTATCCTCCTAGATATTTCATGGAAGGTAGATAACGACCTCTTTCCTATTATGTTGAAGGGTGTGGTTCCGGCTGACGACGAGAGGGTATCCTAGTGGAACTTGAAAAAAGCTGACTGGGACGCTTTCTCGTAGCTTTGTTCTGAACGCCTCACTCGGGCGGAATTTGAGGAAAATGTTGACCAAAAAGAACATTTCACTACGGAGTTGCTTGACGTTGCAAACGTAGTCATTTCAAAACCTCGGCAAATCCAAAAGGCTTCGGCAAAATATGGTTTGATGCTGATTGCAAACAGGCGACTAAGAGCGCAAGGAAATTGAAGGGAAATTTAATAAGTCACCCACCTTGACAAAATGGGGCAAATCACGTATATAAATCAGGCAAAAACAAGACGTCTTATCAATCAAAAGAAGGGCGCGGTGGCTCAGTAGGTAGAGATGCAGACTGCAAGCCGAGAGGTCCTCGGTTCGAATCCCACCTGCGGCAACCGCGTTGTGTCCTTGGACAAGACACTTCCCCCCCCCCCCATTGCCCATGTGGGGGTAAGGTGACATTGTGTACTAAGGCGTAGTACATGTCGATGGTGCACTGTCTTCAACCAATGCTAACCCTGCTTGTGTGGAGTTAATATATTGGGGAGATGACATCTGCTCGCCGTTGCTCGGTGGTTCTCTCCGGGTACTCCGGCTTCCTCCACCCGTAAAACTGTCGAGTTCATGATTAGCCATTGTGCAGGAATATGTAATATTAAACATAAATAAATAAATACATGTAAATAAATAAATAAATAAATAAATAAATAAATATCAATCAAAAAAAAGAAAATTCTTCAGAACATTATGTTTCAAAATTTACACACACCCAGCAACAAAATTTGTAAAATGATTCCAAAAAATGAATGTAAATAAACAAAATCAACTGTACAACACCTGGAAGATAACAACACACTTACATATTAAACGAAAAATTAAAACAAACTTGCCTCCACATTTTCTAAACATTCGGCGTCTGAAAATCCTAATCCAGAATTCATAAAACTTAAAAAAAACAGCAGGAAAAAGAAAGGATCAAAGTTATGTCAAATAATTTAGAGGATTACAACGAACCCTTCTCTATGGAAGAGTTATGTAACACTTTGCATAGGACAAAAGGTATTGCAACTGAACCTGATGAAATACACTAAAAATTCTGTAACATATGTAACAATCATCCCTTAAACTTTTGTTGTCAATTTTTAACGACATGTGCTTGACTGACTAGTTTCCACATTCCTGGTGTAAAGCAGTAATAATTCCTATTTCAAAGCCGAATAAAAATCCCAGCAACCAAGTAGTTACAGGCCGACTGCCTTAACAAGTTGTCTGTGTAAAACCATGGACAGATGGTCAATGATTGACTTGTCTGGTTTCTGGAATCGAACTCTCTACTTGCGAATGTTTCTGAAGCCAAAGAAGTACTTTGGATCATTTGCACAGACTACAAATGTTTATACGGAATGTCTATGTCCGAAAAGAACACACTTAATCACCATCTTCTTTGACCTGGAAAAAGCATATGATACAAGGTGGACATATAGGATTTTATAAGATGTTTTAACATGGGGTTGGGAGGGCGTATGTCTCTTTTTATTGAAGAATTTTTAAAGGACCGTCAACGTTCGTGTTGGGTGTACATTGTCCGAGCCACACGAGCAAAAATTGTCCGCACCTCATGGCTGTATTCTATCTGTTTCCATTTTTTTGTAAAGACAATGACATCATCGACGGGATTGAGAATGTGGTAGACTTCTTTATAACTGAGTCAAAAAAGAAAGTACAATAAATTTTGAGGGGCAATTTTTTAGTATTATCGACTTTAATCCCAAACAAATTATTGTAAATTCATATTTCGAGTCTAACTGTATCAGTTTGCACATTTTCACGTTCTTACTGTTGCTAGCGTCAAGCCAGGACGTCGCAGTTCAGGTTCTGACATGGGGGTGAAATGAAAAGTTCACACATTCAGTCAATAGCGTATATGTCCACCGTTTGCCTCTTGGATGGCAAGACATCGTCGGCGAATGGACCTGAAAAGTCTCTGGTTATTTCGTTCCACTCCTACCTAAGAAAATTACGTAAATCGTCTAGCGTCTGAAGATCATGAAATCGTACTAGACGGACCAATTGATCCTAAAGATGCTCGATTGGCGACAAATCTGGCGAAAGTAGGGTCCAGGAAAGAAGCTCGATGCTCTGTTCCTCAAGAAAGTCACAACAGGTAAGCGCCACGTGACATCGGGCATTGTCTTGCTGGAATATCTGCAATCCGACGTTAGCGTTGAACAACCGGACAACAACAGCGTTAAGAATTTAGTCCCGAACTCGCTGTCATTCAGATTACCATCGATGAAGATCAACTGCGTTCGATGGTGTAAGGAAATTACTGCCCAAATCACTACACTATCCCCGCCGAAACAGTCCCATTCCCACACGCAAACATCAGGAAACCGTTCTCCTCGTCGGCGATACACTCTTGCCCTACCATCAGCGCGCCGTAGACATAATCGTGATTCAGCACTAAAAAGAACTGTGCTTCAACGCTGTCGAGTCCAGCGAACACGCTGACGTACCCTTTCCTTTCTGACAGTACGATGATTTTGGGTAAGGATTGGTCAGTGGTATGGACGCCTACTTCGGATGCCCTGTTCAGCGGGTCTGTCGTGGACAGTTTGTGCACTGATTCTCTTCTTAGTTGTACCAGGGGTAATTGGTGCTGTCCTCGCCGCCGGACGGAAGCGATCCCTCAAGTGAGACGTCCTGATGTATCGGTCTTGTGCGGGGTCGTAACTCTTGGTCGACCTGAATGCGGAGGTTCGGCAGTAGATCCAGTGGTTCTATACCTTCCAAAAGAGACGGTAAATAGTGGCCACAGTGACTCCAAACTCAGCAGTGAGCTCATCTGCAGGTATCCCATCCTCATGCAGACCAATGGCACGCAACCTCTGATATTCGGTTAACCTTGGCATTTTTTTAAAATGTCGGAATACAAAAACGGAAAAAAAATCGTCGGTCACCCATTCAATTTGACATTCTGGGGTGCTATTTTGAAACCCGTAGCAAAATTGTTTTTGGTTGGGTGGACAACAACAATATGTCATTTAACAACTCTGCGCGACTTCTTGTCCACAAACATGCAACATAATCACTATTACATTTCATCCTTAATGTAATTTTTTCTCATTTGTTTCTATTATACTTTCTTTTTTGACTCAGTGTATGTTGATGACTTTTCAATTTTTGACAGCAGCAAAATTATGAGTGTCAACTGTGTCATCGAGCGCAAACTTCAGCTGTGTTTAAACAGAATTCCGAAATGGGCTTCAGAAAATGGTTTTAAATACTCTAAATCCCCCCAAAATTGTATTCATTCCTGCAAGCTCCGGAAACACCACCTTGGCCCAGAAGTAAACATCGATGGAAGTCCTGTTAACGCTGTAAAAGTTTACTCTCTCTGTCCAGATCACTTGTGAGATCACAACTGGCCTATGGTTTTGTGCTTTATGGTCCTGCAAGAAAGTCGTACCTTGGGCCACTTGATGCAATTCATAATAGTGGTATAAGAATTAGTCCAGGCGTATTTAGAACATACAACGCCAACTGATCCCATGCTTGCTGAGGCGGGGGAACCTTCCCTTGAGAATCGCAGAATTAAACTCTCACTCCAATATGTTTGCAAACTATTGGCTCATCCATTCAATTCCGCTTATACTTGCGTCTTAGATCGTCAGACTGTAGATTTTTTAACAGTCATCCGAAACATATTCCTCCATTGATAATAAGAAATAAACCGCCACACTTGAATCTAATACATTAAAAGAAAACTGTGAACCACATATTCCTCCTTGGCATCTAAGGAAAACTTATGTTATTTTGAATCTTGCTTCTCCCAAAACGTCCGTAACGAATACGTTGGAGTTTAAACGAAAATGAGCTGAAGTAAAGTCCAGGTATAGTATATATACAAGGATCTATATGGATGGATTTAAAGATGGTGAAAAATTATCATCAGCAGTCGTTATTGGTGATCAGATCACTCTAATCAGAAAACCAAATAAAAGTTCTGTTTCACAGCTGAAGAAAGAAAGTCGATTATTTTCCGAATCTCTTTCCTCTTTGCTAGCTTAACTCAACCCCAGGTTGAAAAACCTCTCATTTTGGAACTTCATGAGAAGCTGAGTACTCGCATGTCAGCCCAATATGATATTGTGTTTTGCTGTTCACATGGACATGTTGGTATCTTCAGTAACACCGCGGCAGACAGTGCAGCGAAACAGGCTTTAACAAAACCTCTCACTGATTTTTTTCCGTTCACTGATTGCAAGCAACATATTATTAAGTACATCAAATCTTCGAGAGAAACGGAGTGGAATAGGGCAAAATAGTTTTCATCATTACTTGTCTAGTAACCTTTGTAGAAAAGATCATTGTAATACTGAAACGCCATATTGGTCACACACAACTTACGCATTCCTTTTTATTAGAGGGTAATATACGACCAGAATGTGTTCCTTGTCAGTAGGTTTTGCCAGTGGAACACATTCTTTTACATTGTCCCGATTTTAATCAATTTAGAGGGCACTAATTCACTGTTGGATCTCTAAGAGATCTGGTTTATCATACAAACACGAACACAATTCTATCATTTTCGAAAGCAATCAGCCTTCATAATTTTTTTAATTAGTTTTATTATATTTTATTATACTCTTCAAGTGTCAGTTTATCAGGTTGATTCATAAGTTATTCACCTCTCTTAGATATTACATTTTGCTGTTCAAGTCACTCCTGTCATTGAAATTTCTGTTGTAGTTATTTTCTATTTTTATTCAGTCGTTTTGCTTCATACTTGAAAATGATATGTTTTACTCTCCTCAGTTTTCTCGTCACAGCATAGCCTTAGCTGCTGATGTGGCGTTAAACACCAATGAATAATTAAAAAAACAAAAGATATGCGTTTTTAGATTGTTTAATTTAAGGGCATTTTCAACGTTTTTACATCACTTTAAGTTTGTACACCAAATCCGAGCTTGGGAACACGCCTACATCAAGAACTGTAAAATATATCCTTTTTATATGTTACATACTCGTAGAGGAATAGTTGATGATATGTCTCCTTGTATTAGTTGTTACCTTGTCGGAAACTATTTTACGTTATGGCGAAATACCAATCAACGGCTAGAAAACGCCATTATGAAATTGAAATCACGGGAAATAACAATACCCATCGTCTAAAATACGCAGTTAAAAAACAAATGAAAATCCGACGTCAGATACCTGAGACATGTCATTACCACGTCGGTAGTATACGCTCCAATTGTGTGAGCACCCCTACCCCAAAAATACCCACAGACAGAGCGTGTATGTGTTGCGTACTTCTCGAGGAATATTTGAAGTACTGTCTTATTGCATTTGTATTTACGTTGTTGGCACACATTTAACGCTACGACGGAACTTCCACTGACGTCTAGAAAACGGCAAAATTAGATTCAACTTCAAAAGTTAAAATTAAGGGACCTAATAGTACTCTTGGTTCCAAATACCAAATTGAAAGACAATTTGAAAATCTGGCATCAGATACCGGTATATAAAAACAACGTGGGGATGTACCATTCAATTTTGTGAGGGCCTCTCGCCCAAACAATCCCATAGATGGAACCATTATATTTTGCGTTCTCCCTGGAGGAATAGTTAACGTGATGTATCGTCGCATTTGTACTAACATTGTGAGACAGAACTTACTGTACAACACATTTCCCGCTGATTCCAGTAAAACGTCACAACTAAATTTGACAGCACGGGGTAGAGATCAGGGGACATTTTAGTCATTGAGATATACACCTCCACCCCCCCCTTTATAAGGGACGATCCAGCTTTGGACGTGTTTCATTAAATGCATTTTGGAAACTCGCTTTGCGGTTTCAAAATAATCTAATTTTATTTCAGCTTGTTCTAAAGGAAGTTATGGACAAGGATGTTTGCAGTTTTGCAGCAAGAATTGTAAAGATACAGACTGTAACAACGTGAATGGAATCTGTAGCGAAGGATGTAAACCAGGTTTCATGGATGAATTCTGCGAAAAGGGTAAATACACTTATTCGACATATTCTTCAGAGATTGAGAGAGCATTTACTACATTCAGTCCAAGACCTCAGTACCTTGTCAATCCTCCTCCGTTCGCGAGACTAGCGCGGATCCGACGTGGCTTACTCCTCACCAAACGTCCAATATCAGCCTGACTGATGTTATTCCATTCTTCCTGCAGTGCAGCGGCCAGTTCCTGGACATTGATAGGGGGTTGTTGGTATTCTTGTAGGCGCCCCCAAGCATATCCAAGGCGTGCTCAATTGGTGAAAAGGCTGAAATTAGTGCTGGCCAAGGAAGTGTAGTGATGTTCTGCTCCCGGGGAAACTAGCGACACGGGCCATGTGTGCTCTTGCATTGCCATCTTGGAAAATAAATCGACGGCCGTGACATCTCGCAAATGGCACCACATGAGCTGCCAACATGTCGTCACCATAGCACTGCCCTGTGACACGCCCCTGGATGATATGTAATGCTGTTCTGCTTGTCATGGTTATGCTTCCCAACACCATAACCGATCCACCACAAAAACGACCGTGCTGCCTAACTGTTACGTCATGGTAGCGTTCATTCCGCCGCCGCTACAGTCTACTTCGCCTGTTGTGGAAGTCGAGAGGGAAACTCGATCCATTGGAAAATATGATGTTGCTCCACCGACGATTGTCCTAGCGCTGTCGTGCTCCACACCAGTTACGCCATGCTACGATGTGACGTTCAGTCAAACGTGGAATTATTCGAGATCGTCCAGCGTACAACTTCCAGCTGTGTAGGCGATTTCGAATAGTCTGACCACTGACTCGCACTTCTGTCGCACGGTGCAGCTGCTGTCCAATTTCCGAGGCACTTTGGTGGCGGTTACGTAATGCTGTGGTTCGGATGAAACGATCCTGATTAGCACTTGTCGCCCCAGGACGACCCTACCAACGTCTATCATCATCCTGTCTGACGGTAGCGCGACCACAATCTGCTAATCACCGATTGAGTGACGCTGAGAATGTCAGTTGCTATCTTCCAACATGCCAACGTTCGCCACGTGTCAGTCTTCACATACCTCGGCAGTTACATTACGACCAGAAGCTATTGCTGAACGAGTTTATACCAAGCAAAGAACGATGAGTCCTCCAAAAAAGCCCGTCCATTGCAAATGAAAATTTCAAAATGTACCCCACAGATATTAACGCGGCACTCGTGCGAAAAACCTATTTTGGTGGACCGATGACATTCATGATCCACACTAAACTTGGTGACATATTGATGTGTCCAATCACGCGTATCCAATACCATTTTCCGAAAATATCAACATCAGTTTGGATATCCCGTACTTTTTTTAAGAGTATAGTAGACGGTTTTAGAAACGCCAGCGGATAAAAAATTCATTTTGCACGAGTTCAATGTTTTTTATTGTAGATCGCCGATTTTGAGAGAATTTCCGCATGCCGTGTGATATTCATTTATATTTATTTATTGGCGTTTAAGGTCACTTTCTTATGCACACTGGCTAATCATGACCTTGACAGTTTTACGGGTGGAGGAAGCCGGAGTACCCGGAGAAAATCGAGCAGCTGCCAGCTCCCCAACATCATAACTCCACACTGCAGCACAGACATGGTTAGACTGGTTGAAGACAGGCGCACCGTCGACTTACAGTACGCCTTTGTACACGGCGTCATCGTGCCCCCATGTGGACAATCGGGGTTAAGTGCCTTACCCAAGGACACAACGCGGGAGTCCGAATTGATCGCTCAGACGGTCACCCATCCAAGGACTAACCGGGCTCGACGTTGCTTAACTTCAGTGATCTGTCGAGAACCGGTTACCGCAACGCCACCGCGCCACCGCGCCCCCGCATGCCGTGTGAGCTTGCTGAATTGGCTTGAACAGTGGGCAGAACACTACGACAGACACAGCCTAGACCTGATTCTTCCTGCTGCCATAACGACTGGGCTAACGCGCAATCTCACAGAACGTGCGAATTGTCTTTTAGAATCCAACCCCGTGTCCAATATGCGAGAATTAACAACTTCTTGAATAGCTGTTTTGTTAAGCAATAATTTTCTCAGAAAGCCCTCTTCGTCCCTGTAATATAGCGAGAGAACGCAATCAAATTAACTAAAAGTACGTGTTTGAAATAAACAATAAATTCTACAGCGAATTCAAAAATAAACAACAAGAGTAAAATTTAAATTCTGTGGTGGGTGAAGGTTCTACATAGAAGTTCACACATTCTCCACTCGGACGGTTAGATTGATTCATTATTTTCCTCAGATAACACCAGAGGGATGAGCATCATATTCTTTGACTAGACGCTGTTCGTGCAGGCAATATTCGCGATTGACTCAAACACTGCATTTGGGACTAACACCCGCATATAACGAGGAATCGTGTTGTAGAGGAATCACCATGATAGTCATTTCATGAGTTGTTGGCAGATTAACTAACACAAGGATTATTCAAGATCCGCTTATGTCAGTTTAGACTGTTGAAGCTCGAAAACGAATGAAAGCATGACTTTAAAAGAAAACGGATAAAAATACTTTAAAACAAAAGGAATGCTTTGCACAGAATGTTTACACACTTATTCGTGACGGTAATCAATGTTTACACTTTCAATTTTAATGTGGTCACAGGAATATGTGCTTGTATATGATGTTTGAATGCTGACAAGTAAATTGATTGGAGGCGACTGGTCTGTAGTAAAAATATACCTGTACCAGCTTGTACTTATAGCTATTTAATCGCCAGCATTCGTCGCTAATGTGTCGGGGATGAAAATGCAGAGACAGTTTATCTGCATCCAGAATATACTGAAAACACTGTTTCATTTTTGCCAGTGTGTTTATGCTTATTATTTTTACATGATTTATGTATTTATGCATTTATCGGTGTTTACGGTCAAATATTTCTCACAATGGCTAATCATGACAGCGACAGTTTTATGGGTGGAGAAACCGGAGTCCTGGGAGAACCACTGAGCGAAGACGAGCAACCCTCAGCTCTCCAACATACTGACTCCACACAAGCAGGGTTCGACTGAGAACCATAATGTTCTAACCTCCATTTTCATCTTTTCTTGAAAATCAAGTTTGATGTTTTGCACCCTGGGTCCCACCTCATGTTACGGTTATATGTATGTGTTTCATTGTTATAATTATAATAATTATTAAAATATTACATTTCAAAGAATAATATGTGTACCAAATTAACATGTTAAGCTAAAAATCCACTTGTTTCGTTTCGACATAGAACAATTTTCACTCGTAGGACAACATTCCTTTACAACCATTGTGGTGTTTTGAGATAGAAAACTTTGTTCATAATTTAACGATACATCTTCATTGTAACTACAATGACATGATGTTGTCTCCACTCATGAAGATGCGATTTATTTTATCCCATACGTTTTCAGCATGTGAAGAGTATCATGTAGAAACCCAGAATATGGTATGAGTTATGAAATTTATGTGAAAATTCATAGAAAAAGGTTAACGAAGTATGAGATTCGTCGGTTTCACATTAGCAACCTTTACGGTCGGTGCTGTTTCTACCTATCTGCAACAACATTATTCTTGACTAAGAAATGTCTAGCTGGTGGTTGGCCGGCTGGTTGGCTGATGGATGGTTGGTGGTTGGCTGGCATATCGGTGGATTGATGGATGTAAGGACATTTGGATGGATGGATAGTGTAATGATGACGTGGATAGATTAGGTTTAAAAGTCACATTTGTGTGGATAATGAAGGGCAGTTTGGGTTTCATTTCAATTTACTAGTCAATAGACAGGCTATATTGAACAAAACCTGCTAGTTTAAAAAACAGCAAACCTGCTCAATTGGGCATATAGTCCTCTATCCGCCACCTGAGGACCCACCTAGTAGGGAATGGTCAAACACCCCAGGTTTGATAGCAAGGGTGTTTGAATGGATGGGTAGGGTAATGATGATGTGGATAGATTAGGTGTAAAAATCACATACTCGTGGAAAATGAGGGGTAATTTGGGTTCTATTTCAATTTTAGGATCAATAAAGATAGAAGGAATTTCACAACGAATAGAATTTATTTTTAAACAATATTCAAACAAAAAGATTAAAAGTGACATCAATTGAAAGTCAACATTTTTGTCAGTACATGCAGTTGTTATGGCTGATGTGTATGCCCTGGAAAAACAAATAAACAAAAATAAGAATACATTCAGCCTTTCACAAGTGAAGCCTGGTTTACATGGATGACAGAATATTAACAAAATCGAGTGCGGACGACAACTTCCTCTCTGATGTTTTTCTTTATTTCAATATTAGGACGAAAAATATTTCAACCTAAATTTATTCATAACATAGGATTTATGTTTTGCTCTCTTTTCTTGTCAACTCAAGGCATGACTGCTTAAAACAACTTGACTTGATTTCATAAGAAACTTCAGAAAAGTTATAATCCAGAAATATTGTCAACCTTGCCTTGATTTCAAAACATAATCTACAAACGTTATTACCTAGGAAAATTATCGGTGAAAGGGTAAACGAAAATACTAAAAGGTGTATTTTATATCTTGGGAAGTGGGTGGGGGTGGGGTTGCAACAGTGGCACAGAAGACGAAAGCAATGTGTTTTGATTTGTTATGTAAACTGATATTACTAAACTGAACACTTCGGTTGTCTGAATAAATTTTACATTGAACAACTGAATCAAACTTCTGAAAAAGGGAAATTGGCAAACCGATATTGTTTGATAAAACTCAGAAAGCTCAGTCAAGTAAAGAATGGTTGGGGTAACTCCAACTTGCAGACGTATAATTATTTCTATTTGGTCACTTCGGGGAAAAAAACTCTTATTGGGAGCTGAGTGGCAATAAGTTATGATCGTTGATGTTCTTTGTTCTGTAACATTCTTATATAGCGTGGGGTTATAGTTCGCAGTCTTTTTAACCATCGTCTTTAGTTAACCTTTTTCTTATTAAAGCTACTAAATAGTTAAGGCAATGAATGAACATTATGAGAGTTACGGGATAAGCAATATTAAATTTCAAATCCAATGCCATTAGATTTGAAATTAATACTTTCCCATCCCGTTTTCTTTCATCCTTTTTTTTTGGCTTCTGTTATAACACAGCATGATATTCGAATTATGATGCGTAAACGCATCACTGGTACTGAAATAATTAAACATAACAATTCCGTACGCAAAAATATGTCGGGACAATGTTTTTTCTTGTAAAATAACAATGAAGATCCATTCTTGCTATAATTGATGTCTGTGTCTCTGTGATGATGAATAATAAATACTCTAAACTTATATTTAATCACTCTAATGTGTGGATTTTATTTGTACAAATAAACTTCAAGATAAGTATTAACAAAGCCATATTGCACAATAAAAATAAAGTCCATACATAAAACTAGTATGGCAAATTCTGTAAATACTATTTTGACACAAAATTTCCCTGATATTTAATGATAAACTTACAATTGGGACCTGATAAATGCGCACCTTTCTTTCTGTGAAAGAACATGTGGTCATATGACGTAATTTACGGTATACGATTGGTGCACATCGGGCTAGAACAGTGTTGTCCATAACAGATACTGCAATATGGAGATAGAACAAAATAATTCTGCGCTTTAATTGCCCCAACACTGTGTTTGTGCTTCTGTTTTTTTTATTTTAAAATGTAGTAAAACATCCAAAGAACGCAACGGATCCAAAATCACGATTTTGACAAAACGTGAGATAGAACATTATGGTTCTCAGCCGACGAGTGGTTGAAAACAAGTGCACCATCGACGTGCAGTACGCGTTAGTGCACCACGCCACTGTGCCCTCACGTTGGCAATGGGGTTGAAATGTCTTGCCCAAGCCCACTTCTTCCCTGTAATAGAGTGAGAGAACGCAAATAAATTGTAATATCAGAGCAGCGCTGTTCAGGAAAATTTCAATTCACATACATGTATACTACTCAAAGTTTGCTAAGCACTAAATATTTGACACATCATTGTGAAATTTGCTCGTGACATATTAGCGATATGTTTGGTGGATATGATTGAGAAATGTATTGAGATGGTTCCCAATGTTTACATTGGCACTCTTGACAGGCAGACTTCCGTGACAGTCTTGGAAAGCAAATACCCCTTGATTTTCATGATGTTTTCGTGTGTTGTCTACATGTACATGACATGTGTAGGGTATTCAATCTTCACTTCAACACAAGCCCTTGTAATGTAATGATTGAATATGACAAATGCGAATGTAAGAAGACATTTGTCTGAAACAGAAATGTAGCAGGTTGTAGGAAGGTGGAGCAAGGGGCTACCCATCGTTAGGTCGGTGAAACCCTTGGTGTGCACCATACGGTGATCACCAGAGCCTGTGCAAGATTTCAGCAGTATGGCACACTAGTAATACGGCATGATGGTAGGGTTCGACACTAACCCACGTCCGACCGACATTGTCTAGTAGATTTTGGTCCGGTCGTGCTGTTTGTCAAACTTGCCCGACTGGTCGTTCTCATTTTTCTAGGGTAATAACTGATTAATTGAAAAAAAACTATCACTTTTGTTATTGCAGCGAGACCGAATGAGATAGAGTTGGATCGGCACACAGATATAATGTATTTGTGTGCCGATCCGACTCTATCTCCTTCTATTATCATGTCGAAACATACTGTGATGATAATATCGTCGAGTTATCTCCTGTCGCAACTGTGAAGAAGGGATCTACTCGAGTCGACTCGTATCTGCACTGTGCTGAATGAAACATGGAAACTTGTGACGCCATGACTCATAGCTTATCATTACCTGTTGCAAATTGAAAATGTGTTTTGCAGAGAATGAAAGACAGCGTCGTAGGTGTGTCCAATATGTCAATCACAGTGACGTCAACAAGTTTCAACTGTGTCAGTGTGACTGTCAGAGTGTGTGGGAAATTCCATTTTGAATCTGGAATATACTGTAAATTATCGTGATTTCTTGTGTGCAAATGGATTACAATAATATTCTCTTATGATTCGATATTTCGCTGGGAAAATTAACTTCTCAAAATATATTTGAACCTGAAACTTATGTGCACTGTTTTATTGGCCTTGTACTAATCTCAGTCTTTACACAGTACTTTTTCTTGAAAACGTGGGGGGCGAAACGGGAAGTGACAATTCCACGAAATGAGAAACAAAATGTCAAGGTGAGTTTTCTAAAATTTCTTTATGGACAAATCAATGCATGATAATATTACATCTGGAAATAGGCGTGTTGACTTACAACTTACAAGACGCGCTTTTTGGGGGGCACGATACATCAGGAAATGGACGTGAACTGATAGTAACTACATGTATCGTTTCACGCTCAATTTCTGATTTAACTTATATGTAGCGCGCCCCACAAAAAGTGCGCGCCTAAGTCCCAAAAGCAGCAAGCAACTAAATGCGCACCTGGGTTTTTCAAAATCGAAGGAGTGTACCAGTAAGCAAAGTTGAGTTTAAACGAATGTACGATATAATTTTTTTACCGTCGCCGGTCGTGTCCCCGTTTTTCTCTAATTCCGTGGACTGGGTCAGGGCAAGTACAAATCAGGTCCGGGCTAGTAATTTTTGAAGCGACCAGACCGACATGTCGGGTGCATAAAAACGTTAATGTCGAACCCTGCATAATGGGGGCAGAGACAGGGCAACATCTGCAGCTGAAGGCCGTTTTGGATCATTCAGGCCCGTAGGAACCGCTTTGCCACAGCAACCCAGCTTCGTAGTGACCTTCAGAATGCATCCTGGGTAAATGGTTCGACGCAGACTATCCGGGCAAGGTTGCACGAAGGTGGTCTCCGATCGAGAAGACCATGTATTCGCTTTCCGCTGTCCCAGAACCACCGCCATGCAGGATATGAATGGGCCATGGACGACGTTGGATGGACCAGAGAAGATTGGCGACCTGTCGTTTTTACAGATGAGTCAAGATACTGCCTAGACCACACAGATTGGCGGTCTAGGGTATGGAGAATACCAGGGGAGCGATTCCATGCAACCAACAGTATTGAGCATGACGCTATGGTGGAGGGTCAGTCATGGTCTGGGCCGATTCATCAGGGATGGACGTACAGAGCTCTGTGTCCTTGAACGTGGTACATTGACTGCACAGCGGTATATTGATGAGATCCTCGATGTCCACGTCAGATTGTATGCAGGTGCAGTGGGTGATAGATTCATTCTGATTCACGATAATCCCGTCCTCGTGTTGCCCATGCTGTCGGGGAGTATCAACAGGGGGGAGGGGGGATTGAGCGTTTAGACTGGCCAGCAAGATCCCCTGACCTCAATCCAATCGAACACGTCTGGAATGAGTTGCAGCTGTTAATTTCAGCCCGTCTAGTCCAGCCAAGAAGTGTCCAGGAGCTTGGTGCCATGCTGGTCCAAGAATGGAACAACACCCCACAAAGGACCACCAGGAACCTGATTGGGAGCATGAGAAGGCGTTGTCAAGCAGTAATTAACAGGAATGAGTCTCATACTCAATATTGAACCCATACCAGTTCGCTTCGTCAACTTTTTGGCAACTTGAAAAATTTCCTCCTTTACCAATAATATCCATTTTCCATGGTTATCGTATTCAGAAGCTAAGAAATAATGTCAAACACAAATAAAAACTTAATTCATCAAAGATATAAGTAAATAAAAAATATATACATTTCTCATAACAATATTTCAACTAAAATGTAAAGCAGGTAGTTGGATATACTTGGTGCTTAGCACACTTTGAGTAGTATATTATTTTTTTCAAATTGTGTCTCCAAAACATAGATGGGGACTCATCAAAGAGCTCGTGACAATGATGGGCAATAAGGTATGTTTTGAAGAGAAAAATGAATGTGCCGTAGCAGAAGTGCTGTATTTGGATTTTTGTGTGATCATTGGTAAAGCGTTAATATTTGCCATGCCATGAGTAACATGCAAATGGACCGACATGAAAGATATGATACAACCGAAAGTAGGAGAACATAGACAGAGGAAGTGTGTGTTATTGTGTGTGTGTGTGTGGGGGGGGGGGGGGGGGGGGGTATTTTACCTCTATATAATAAACAAATGTACAACATGTTTTATTATTTTTTTTAGAATGTAAAAACGGAACATTCGGACTCGACTGTTTGAATGGTTGTAAATGCATGGACGAAAACGAAATATGTCGCAAAACGGATGGGTATTGCGAAGGTGGCTGTGAGTCAGGGTTTGGAGGAGATGGATGTCTGGAGGGTGAGTATCAACAAATTTCAGTTCTAGCACAGTAAGTGGATTACGACCTCATCACTGCAAACATGGTCAGTATAAATATTAGATTACATATAACATTTAAATTAGTTCCTTTTGTTTGGGATGTAAGAAGTACTACAAATATAGTGGAGTGCTAAATTATCATTTAGTGGTCATCAAAAATTGTTCTCATATCGTCGCCTTGTAATGTATCATTCTATGAATGAAAATCACACAGATAAAGTAGTAGTTTCATTTAATTCAAGGACAATATTAACCACATCCACCGAATAGTGTTAAGGTTGCAACTCTTCTATTTGAGATAATTCTTTAACTATAGTAATTGATTCACAACTGTGAGTTTAATTTACTACATGTTGTTATTTACAGTTGTTGAGAAAACGACTCGTGTCGTCTGCAGACAAACAGGTAGATAACTCTGAAACATGTTTTACAATTTTGAGAAAAAGCTGCAAAATATTGTTTTCGTTTAGAACACTCATTGAGGAGAGTTTCACCCAGCTAAGTTGGGTATCGAATTAAAGGCAACGGAGTGTGTGTGTGTGTGGGGGGGGGGGGGGGGGGGGTATTTAGGGGGGGGGGGGGGCAAATACACATATATATAGACTCATAGATATTCAGTGAAAGGAACGTTTTCAATACATTCCCATCACTAATCTTTTCAGGTTCAAACAGTCTTTTCTGTACAACTGCATTTTCTGTTTGGATTCTTAACATAAACCTCAGTTATTAGTTTCAATAATTTTAAATGACAATTTGCAGTAAATATTTCCTGAAAGTCATCAATCAACCTTCACACTTATATGCAAAAACGCGAAAAATCATTTCATCATTGAAAATGTATCCAGAACCAATTAGAAAGGCTTCGAATGATTTTATTTGAAGACCACGCACAGCATCTAACATATATCCACACTGAGTTCTGTGGGCGTAGTTCAGAGAAGAAAGTAATGTTTTCATGTTCTGCAGTACAGACATTCCGATGACACTGTTCATTCCAAATCACTTTCTGATCTTTCAGAGTATGGATAAGAGTTCTGAAGTTTTAACGTCCTATCGAGTTCATGTCTGCATCTTCAGTGTGTCAGTATAAATCGTCTGGGATCTATTGACCATCAAACTACTTACAGAAATAATGGCCATTCTCAAGGACCCACGATGCTATTGCAAATATGATTCTTGTGAGATTATTTCATTTTTCCTTGATCATCCACTTCGTATATGATACCCGTAAACCCTGTCTCTCAAATGCACTGCACATGCTATTGTAAGCTCTACTTCCATTTTGCAATTTTGGGATATGTCTGTGGTATATGTCTGTTAGAAATACTTCCTCTTCCAACGTGACTAGAATATCCAGGGACGGGAGGGAGTGTTTGCTTTGGTCCATCGTGAATGTAATTGCCGTGTGCAGGTGTTCTAACCCACATATTCCACAAACCGACAAATACTAAACAAATATCTACATTTCCCGGTTACACAAAAAAACTAGATCTAGTTCGGAGAATTTTCACAATGCTTAAAAAGCCAGAACTTGCAACTGAAAGACTTAAACAGACTATCTCGAAAAACATGGACATCCAGCCAGTCTGATGAGGAATGGTACTGACAGAACAAACTCTCTAAGCCTCGAAGAATTGAGAACTCCAAAAGAAATGAATCAACATAACGAAACTCACACTTTCCCACGACCTTCAACCCAAACAATCCTGGTCTTTATCCTATCCAATTTGGTCATGTGCGAACGAATGGAATGAAGAAAGTGCTGGAAAACATACAACTAATCTAATGTAAGAAATAAGCAATAAATCTCAAATACATTTTAACGCAAGCGAAGTTTAATGATGAAATGAACACGCCAACTGTCTCTAAATGCACAGATAAACAATGAGGAACAAGAGAGATCCTATCGGAGGGCAATTCATTCATATTTCAAAAGTTCACCTTACCCTTTGGTGTGAACACCCCCCCCCCCCCCCCAGGTTTTAAAATTTTCCTATTCTTCAATACAATGATGAAAGAGCACCCCCAACGAAGGAAAGACTCTTCAGAGATGAATCAAAGCCCAGTTTAAATCGAGGTCAAAAGGAATTGCTCTGGTAACCTTTTTAATCCAACCCTTTATTGTATTCATAAAAGATGGATCACTTCTACACAGTTTTATGTCTGACGAGGGGAATACATCGAAATAATCAAAACATATCAAGTGCATTTATCTTTGACAACTATTCTGTATTAATTGTATATACAGAAAATATACATATAGTGTTTTTATATCTGGTTTATACAACGAGTTGAAATACAGTTAATATATTCGAGGCTCTGCCAAGAAAATATTAACTATATTTCAACGAGTTGTACAAACCAGATATAAAAACACTATATGTATATTGTTTTTACCTAATAATAAACAGCAGGTTCACTCAGGCCTATATTCACCTTCATCCTGATTCCCACGGGCCTCCGTTGAAAACGATCCAAAGCAAATGGGACGAGAACAACAGAGTTGCGCCCCTTATACCACAAAATCGATGATGGCGATTGATTCACACTTTCTAGGATTTGTCACCACACTGAAACAAAACGTTTACATGTTACATTTGCTTGAAATCGGTGAAAAGTGGATTGTTTAGTAACTTTTTTCATTCATAATCGAACAATTTTGGAATAACTCTTTGGAATTTACGTTTTCTGGGTGATGTCGTTGTAGGATTTTCTGTGAACTGGTAGGTGAAAATGTTCATATTTTGTACATAATAATGATGCTCCGTAGAATAATTGTTGAACATTGTTCGTTGACATGTTTTTTTATTCGTGATTTAGAAGGTTTAACGGTACTGCTGCTGCAGGAGTGGTGTAATCACGATACTTTGTCTGCTGAATTAGTGATGTTATTGCCGAAGCAATCGAACTTGAGACTCAGGGGCACGTTGATTTGCTACCGTGTTCAAACAGTATGTTGGAATAATGTGTATTCAGTCGGGAAGCTTCCAGTCTGTCTTTCACTCCGAATAATAAACACAAACTCTTTGGGTGACCGATAGCCAGAGAGACTGCTATTGACAGAGCTCTTAATTTATTGACAATGACTAGGAACATGTTGAGGTATATAAACAGTATATATAAACAGTAAATGAACTCGGATACATACGATGACATTGCAGCAGGTTTGATCAGCTTAAACAAAAAACCTGTTTTGATAACCGAGCCGGCCAGGAAAAAACAGTATTTCAATTTAGTAAGGTATTTATTTTTTGCAGTCGTTTTAAAGTAAAACACTGGAAACCTGTGACTGAAGCCAATGCGTGGGTTACCCAGTGTAAGGAGTCAGATCCCCACCTTTTAAAATAACTTGTTAGCCTAACAACCAAAATGGAAGTGATACATGAGCTCGTCGAGCATCTGGCTAGAAATGAATTTCCCAGACATATGAAAACTCCCAGAATTATTTCTATCTGTTTGGTTGGTTAAACGCACAACATCTTAACCAATCAAAACGCCCCCTGCGCTCAAAAGTGCCCGAATATGTATTCTAATGTGTCTGCACAGACAAAAGTTTTTCGCTAATCTACCCGATACGCGAAAAACAATTATTAGTTATCGTCCACTTTTGTTTTTGTTTACAATTTGTACGAAGCATTTTCTCGGGTAGCAGACGAACTTGTAATTAGGGCACTACTTTGATCGTGGACGTAGCCATAACTATAAATAGCGACCTCTACATTATTGACACTCTGGAATTTTCTACATAACTTCATAAGGTTTTGAACGAAGTAGTTTGTAATTATCAGCTAAATAAATAGAAAATTTGCATGTTTATACTTATAGAAAATATTTCATATTATTTCGATAAAACATCACTTGCTCCTTCAAGGAAAAATTAAACCTGCATTATGGAGTTTATGAATGAATGAAAATGGAATCGAACGAGGTCAAAGGTCGTTCGCATAAATTATAATTATAATTATATACATCACCCTTTGTATATACTTTGTATATACTTCAAGTATATACAACAGGTGTCATACTCTATGGTTATCAGATAAAACAATATAACGACATCCTGACGGCACATAACAAGAAACAAATGTTTCAACTGGAGATTATTTTCCAGTGCATATTTTGTACCTTTAACACAGACACAATCACCCATACACACAAGTGTGTCTAATCGCTGTTGTTTTATTTATTTTATTCGCGAAGAAAACAAAACAAAAATCAGGAAGACAAAACCCTAACCAATATTAGTTTTTGGAGAACTCAATGAAAAACAAAAAAAGTCTTTGTGGAGAAGCAAAAAATATTATCTAGGTCCTCGTAAAATCGGGACGACAATGCCGCCCACCCCCAAACACACCCTCACCACTCTCCCTCAAACTCCGATAGTTTTCTGTTCTCTGCGACAAACAAGTCCCCACAAATTGGGTGAGGCAAACCCTACCTTATCGTTTCGAAGTGAGTACTTGGAGAACACAATAGGAATCTTTGGGGGAATTCAAACACTATTGTCTGGGTTCTCAGAAATTCGTGATGGCAGACCCTTGCGTACGCATGCCACACCCCCTTCTACTCCTCCTCAGCCCTCTTTCTCTGGCTTTCCTGGTGGTGTCACTAGAACACCCCATTCTTCCTCTGATTCTATTTCTTCTACTTCTTCTGCTTGTACTTCATTTGTTTTCATTTCTTCTGTTTGTAGAATTGTTCAACTAGGAATATCAAACCCATAAAGTCGAATCACGGAACCGCAACTCGGTTTGCTCATTTGATACTCAATTCTCCTAATTTTTGAGCGGACTTAGTTTCCAAAAAAAAACTCGCACTTTCCCCGATATTTGTAGGAACATCCAAATGATTTGTAGCTGGAATTTAGGACGCATTGATCGAGAGCTACACTCGGACATTCAGGCTGAATGGTACCCCTGCAACAAGTTCAAGCACTTTCACTCTGTGTTCAAAGAGTAAGGGCGCAGGTCCGAGTCCAGAGATTCAAAAATACTGCTAAATACTGGTGTCGTTTTACGATACGAAACTGTTGATCTCATAAGTAGTTATTGTTCAGCGTGATCGTGCCCTCCGATGAAAACAATATAACTGCTGGTGAACGGATAACCTTCATGCAACTTCGAGAAAATAAGAAATTAATTATGAAACCAGCGGAAAAAGTTGGGTAAGTTGTCGTTTGCCTCGGGAGTATTATATAAAGGAAGCCACTGGACAACTCAGCAATATCAAACACAAGAAAATCGATTCACTTATTTGGCCTAATAATATTAGAAAATGCAATAAAATCTCTCTCCTCGACGAAGATCATATAAACAAAAAGCAATTTAGAAAGTTAACAGCTGAACTCCGTACTCAAACAAGACAATTTGTACCAAAGATTCACAAGGACCGTTCTTCATGGATGGATGACTTAATTGTCAATTGTCTCGAATTGTATTTCTGAATCGTATTTCATAACGCACCTAATTGGTATCCATATGAATCCAATAGCTAATAGACATCCGAAATATCTGAAAAATACAACAGATTTCCTGCCGAAAAATATCGAAATAGAAAATATCGAAAAATGTGATCTTGGCTTCTTTGGATATTGACAGGTGTTAAATTATTAATATTGATAAAGGTGTTAAATCTGTTCAAAAAAAAACTATCTGAAAATATCCTGATGCAAAACGCCCAGATGAACAAAGTTTTGATGATGATGATATGTTTATTCACCAGTATACAAGAAAATTAATACAGTGTTTACAAATGTACATATATATTTATACAATTTTCACATTTATAAGACAATATAAACATAAACATACAAGCATCCAATACTGTCTTCCTGCCTTCCCATATAGAAGGGGAGTAAACACCAAATGTAGAAAAAAGGACGGAGAATAAGAAAAAAGAAGAGAGAAAATAAAAAAGTAAACAGTAAAAGAGAAAGAGAAAAAAAAAACAAAACAAAAAAAAAAAAAACGCAAGTGCAACATTGTTCATTCCAGTTTTCCATTCACAACAATCACAACAAACACAACAACCAATGGTGACAAAACTGTACGAGTGGGTGCAAATGATAGCCGATTTCCAACAGAAGCGGGTTCAGCTGACAAGACCTGAGCCAGAGACCAATTAATAATTGATACAATAGGGATCAGTGTGTACCCCTATGTGCATAAGTACGGCCCCACTGCACGCACACAATAAGGAGCCGAACATGTGGCGTTATTCTAATAGAAGGAGATGAAGCGAGCTGTTAACTTTTTCTTGAATTCTGCCCTATTTGTCAGTTCACGAATATCCTTTCTCTAATTCACTCCATTATGTTGGGAATGAAGAGACAGGGAAGTTGTCAAGTGTTTTATTTCTAGTTCTATGGCAACGAATTGGACCTGTCTGGTGCGTAATTACAAAAAGTTTCATTATTCACCGTAGAGGAAAAATCTACAAAGGATACTGTGAAGTTCCCACTGTGCCAATGAAACACAGACAAACAAGCGTGTAATTTGTATAAATCGTCTATGTTCAAAATATTGCCTTTCATAAATAGCGGATCCGTGTGAGGATAATAGTTCTTGTCGTTTAAGATTCTTATCGACCGCTTGAGTAATTTTCGAGGCGATTACGTGCCTTCGATGAACTCCATATTTGAACTCCATAAATCAAATGACTTTGAACCAATGAATAATATAGGGTTTTCATAGCTTTATGTGGCAAGGCTTTCTTAATCTTACTAGGGGGGGGGGGGGGGGGGCATAATTGGCAGGAGCAAGTTTCGAACAAATCTGTGATATGTGTGCATTTTAAGAAAACTTTTCAGCAAAATTAACGCCAATGCCAACAGTAACGACTTTCAATTCAATGGAAAAAAATATTTACAAATAATGGGTTGTCTATAGGCAACAGATTAAGCCCTACTGTTTGCAAGCATTTGTGGGAATGGGAGAGAAATGCCGTAAGCAAATATGCTTAGCATACTTCCATTTACCTCAGATATTTAGATGACATTTTTCTCTTTTGGAACATTCAAAAGGAGCTGTTGATGAATGTAGTTGGATACTATTCACTGCTCAAATTAGACATTTTTTTTTAATTTTCAGCAATCAAAGACACAAAGGATGACGACAAAACACCAATAATAGTCGGAGCAGTTTTGGGGGTTCTCCTGGCCATCATAATTGTAGCAGCGTTGCTGTTTGTCTGGTACCGAAGGAGAGGGTAATCTTTTTTCACAATATGCTTCTTGTCATGACGTTTTCTGCCCTAGTAATGTGACACTTTAATCCATTTTAAAGAAAAATGCCTTCGGGAATGCAAGTGCAATACCTGAAGGGTTTGTTAATGTAGGAAAGGTTCAAACTAATGTTTGCTTACTTACATTATTTTGATGAACTCTAGACTATATAATCGATATTAAAATCGCCATCCAAATGTAACATTTAGTTAACGACGACAATGATTCAATAGTCATTGGAAACTCAAGGTATTTGATCAGCAACTGCAATCAGCAGTATTGTGCTGTAGGTTGTTTCGTTGAAGAATACCCGATTCAGTGCGAAATATGTTCCTATTTACTACACGGGAAACTCAAAAATATATTAATCCTTATAAATTTCCAGGGCCAGGGAATAAAGTATAATTAAGTAATGATTTCTGATTAATATTATGTATTGGTTAACTCCCTTCACCCTGATGTCAAAATATCCAAATTTCAAGTATCCATTTTTCCCATAATGCAACTGGGAATTTAACCAATTTAACCAATTCAATCTTGTTTGACAGAGCTCAATGAGCTCTGTCAAACAAGATTGAATTGGTTAAATTTTTAGTTGCATTATGGGAAAAATTTGCACCTTGAACTTTTGATATTTCGACATCAGTGTGCAGGGGGTTAAATTACATAGAATAATTCCGTTCAACCAGAACTCTCCTCGTGAATACGACCTGAAAAGGGATTCAAATCCAGATCAACCAATAATTATTCGATTGATTATTTTTTGTTTGTGTAGCGTTTTATTCCACGGAGTGTGTCACCTGAAATCAGCAAGGATAATCAACGATGAAGTACTTTTTTCAGAATCCGTTCCCAGATCTACACTAAATCTGCACGCTACTTTGTGAGATGTGAACAGGAGTCACAGTTGGTATGGTAATGGTGTCGCAACATTGCCACTCACACGACCAGCCATTCAACCTCCCACATGGCTTCACTGGCCACGTACTTGGTGGCCTCACATAAGATCATACCCAAATATATCCAGCCCACAGGCGCCGCCAGAATCTTTCAAAAGGGGTTCTACTTTGATGAAAAATGTACACAGAGGGCTTACTTGGCAGATGCATCCGACATCTGATAAAAGTACTCCGGCGTACTCCCCGGGGGGGGGGGGGGGGGGAGGGGGGAGGGGGCATGTCTTGGACCCCTAGTACGTACCAGCAAGTGGACCGGGGACATCCCCTCCAGGGAAGAAAAAGTAAAATTTGCTATCCAATGGAGCTCTCTGGTGGTTTTTTGGGGGGACTTATTTGCATTCACCGTTCTTGATAAAAAAACGTTAAGGGGATTCATGCGCACTCCGACCCCCCCCCCCCCCCCCCCTCTCCGGGCGACGCACATGCAGTCCTTGATATGCTACTTACAGTCACTCCCAGTTGGTATTAGCAAAATTACAACCCAAACACATATTAATAATGCCACTAGATCCGCTCATCTGTATGGTCACTATCCTAGATCCGTGACTCGTCAGTTGCGTAACTTGACCCATCTATAGTTTTTCTGCGGTATGTCGTCTTCACGTGAGACTGACACAAATAATTCCAAGATGCATCTAATCGTTTATACATTGAATATGCGTTCGTTCGAAGTGTTAAAACAGATCAAAGTTGTTAAAAAAAATGCCAGTAGACTAGATTTAACCCACCCCCCCTCCTCTCCACACACCACCAGCTATCATTGGGAGATATAAAAAATAAACGGTTAATTTAAGTTATGTCTCTCGGCGAAACCCTTGTTATTACTTATCTGTATTTGTTTCTTGACTTGAACATAGTTTCAGTGAAATATCAAATAAGAAATTTTTCTGTGAAGAATCTCCACCTCTGGGCTTTTAATCTATTGGACGTCTTCATCGGGGAAGGATAACTCATACTTTGATGCATATGGTACAAAGTGAAAGTGTCAACTATCTATCTTCCGGGCAACTCTCCTCGTGAATACGGTAAACTGGATTTTTTTTTTTTGGAACTGTGGCGGTAAACTGGATTTTTCAATAAGGCACATCTCGATCGACCACATGGATCTTTTCCATTTCCAGATCTACATTTATGGTATGTTCAAATGGAAGCTTCTGTCTTATTCTGTACCGTGGTTGAGAGTCGTGCATGGTCATATCCAAATAACGGATGAGATTCTCGCAATGCGAGTGATTGTGATGTGTGATTATAGTAATGCCGGTGCTGCATAGCCAGTGTCAACATGCAGAGTCACTACTCCACCACAGCTATGGGGAAAAATGAGAAGTTAATTACCTAAATATTACATGTGCCCTAGCGAAAAAATAAAACTATTCCCGGCAACCAAATATCAAGAAAATTCTGTTAAAGAGGAAAACATGTAGCATGGTAGAGTAGTTCGCCATATCTCATTTGTTAGTATTGGAGTTAAATGTGTCACACCCTTGAGCAATCGTGTAGGTTAAATTGGTTATTGATCGTCTGAATACGCGGGTGAAGCTTGTCGAAACGGAAGAGTAAAACTAACTATTGACATTAATGCCTATAATATTGCGGTTTTCCCACTTGCATGCACTGCTAGCGGGACTCCCAGGCGTCTGGTGGATAGGAGTTACTCTTGTGGTAGAAGGTGGTTTGATTTATAGTTTGCAGTTATTTATGTGTCCAACTGAGTGTTGCTGCATAAACGCGACAACAGAGTGTATACTGAAGGACACAGTCATGTTTCCGAAACGAAAAATTTTAAATGTTAATTTCTTGGAGAGAAAATTTAGAAGTGGATTCGTTTCGAGATTGAATTCGGCACCGCTTCACCACCCCCCACCCCCCCCCCCCCCCCCACCCCCAATACACCCATAATGAAAAAGAACCGTGTCAGTTCCCCAAACTTCGACATTTGGGCAATGGGTTATAGTCCTCTTGCTGACGATGCCAGTGTGCAGATTAGTTGGAAGATGTGGATAAATGCTGTTGATATTACTTTTTGGTTGACAATTATAAGATGAGGTCTCCTTGTAATCAATATATGATCTGTCAGAGCGTGGTCCAAGGCAGATTCCCCTCATTTTAGAGTCAACGAATTAGTTAATTGTTGGCAATAAAGCTGTAGTATATGACCCATTAGGTGTCCTTTAAGAGTAACAGTTGAGGAACTGTATAATGCATTCGGGAACGATAGCCTGATTCGGGTCACCACTTCCATTTTAACTGGTGAAAATGAACAGATCAACGATGACCAACGAGATTCAGACAGTCCATCCTGTACTATCGTAAAAGACAAGTAAGCATCACGTCGCACAACTTTGGATTATATACTACCCATATCAACTGTAGGGTAGTATAGCGCACTAGGTAGGTTAGTAGAAGTTGGGGTGATAATAGACCAGCAAGGTGCAGACCATACATCTCAAGCTACTGAATCTGAAAACCATGCATTACCAACCACCCCACATATAATACCATATGGTGTAGCTTAACATGCTATCACTACCATTCCTTGGATAATAATAAGCATTCGATAGGTTAGTTGTACCTAAGGCTAACAGAGGAGGCTTACATGGGTGAATGCCCCCTATATAATACTAGCATATCAGTGCAATAGAGACACGACAAACCCAGATTCCGAAGAACGCCATATCGTATTGTACAGTGGGTATCAACTGCAGCCAACTTCTTCATGACGTCGCGGGCGCACAATGACGTTATGACGTCAAAAGCAAAGCCGACAGTTTCGTGGAGAAAACGTTCAAGAAAATTCACCTTCACCTTTGATTTTCCATCGCAATAACATACTACACATACAATTCTATGTGCACAGAAACAGTTGCATACTATTGTATACTATTTATATACAAATCCACACTTATGTTTGAATGGGTTAACGATTACTGGACGAGAGCGAGAGCCGTTGGCTCGAATGGTATCCCACCGCCACACGCTTGAGTCCAGGAATCGTGGTTCTGTATTTATTACACACCCAGCCCTGAAAAAGAATCCACTGTAATTAATCGCTAATTGAATTAAATATCGATGGGAAGAACGGTTCAAATGATTTAACTGGGAAAAAGGTAATTTTGTCAGAGAACCAGTCTTGAGTCCTTGACCTAGTCAATTGTAGGATCGATGTTGATTCATTTTGTTCCCGAAAAATTATCCGTACGGCCAAAACCGAAAAACTTACGCTTCACATCAGACATCGGAAAGTATAAACTCTGAAATTTGTTTTGAAAAGTGTGTGTGTACAGGCATCGTTATATTTGGAGGGTGAAAAATATTCAGTGATTTTAATTTAAATTCGATGCGAATTGGTCGCTCTATTTAAATTGCGTGCTGTATGAACTGAAACTGAAGTTGAACTGTGATTGGCTGTGCTGTGCGTGCATTAGGCTACTGGTTGTAGACATCGGTCACTTCTGTTCTGTACTGTAATAAAAGTACACACTGAATAAAAGACATTTGTGTGCAATAATTAAATTTCTAGCGCAATCCTTCGACCGTTTAGTTTAACTTGGACTGTTTGTGATTCCAATTTGAATTCTAGGTGAATACTTTGTAAGTTTTATTTTTCATTATAATTTAAAGTTTCTGATTTGAAATTTAGCCTTTTTATTTGGACTGCATTAACGATATACACTTTAGGTAGGCCACATTTACTAAATATAAAGTGAGAAACAAATTTCAAGATAACTGCAAGTAAATGTCAGATAATTTGTTCTCTCCACCAGGTTTTGCACATTTCCCCCGCCCCTCCCCACATTACTTGCCAAACAGAGTTTTCGCAAAAGCTCTCGAAATGAGTACCACTGAAGACGCTCAAAGAGAAATAAAGGGAATGGGGTTGTTCCGAACAGTTAGCTCCAACTTATTGTTATTGATAATATATTTAACTGATGTATATTTTCATTATTTGGTACATCTATACTTGACCAAGCCAACATCTTGTTACCTGAATTGCTCTATCAAGATTGTTTTTAACTTGGTATCGGGTTGAAAACAAAAATATTATTTTAGGTGTCTGGTCCAAAATCCTCAGTTTTAAATTTGGAATTATTTTCAATTTGCATTTAGTATGTACTCTACTGTTCCAAATAATCATACCCATACTATTAATATTTTTCAAAATTTGTTCACCCCTATGAACCTTATTTGGGCCAGTACTTTTTCTCTCTGCCAGACAGCAGAAATGGATTTTCGTAGAAGTTATACTTCTTAATTGGTTCAATGGATTCATCCAACTGAAGTTTTCGGAACATTCTGGGTTAATATATTCAGTGTATGATTTCAGATTTCATGAGTGGATATTCATAAATATCACACGCGTTGAAAATTGTAATACCATGTTCTACATCCTACTATTATTTATTTTGGCAGTAATGTCCACCCCTACCATTATTTCGAATACAAGAGTATTTTAAAGAGTACTGATAAAATGTGGCAAATAAGAGGCTTTTGTTGGGGTGGAGCTGGCCAATTAAACTGCGCCTACCTAAGATTTACCATGTGGCCAAGAAAATTATCGGACTATTGCCCTGAAATTTGCCAAAATTAAAGGGAAAGAATACACTTCCCTCTGTACAATTTGTAATGTATATGGAAAACCCACGCTCTTGCCATGAAAACTGCTTAATTAGATGACCGTTGGGGGAGGGAGTAAAAATGCAGGCTGCCTACAATGTCCCCCAACTCACACACCTATGCAACTGTTACGTGTAGATGGCATTCGATTTACGTTTTGATGCTGGAAGTTTAATCAAAAGAATTATATTCGGAAATATATTCATATGCATAGCCCATATAGAACCATCAATAGCAGACGAGGCATTGTGAGAATTAGGGAGTTTGCTGGCACTGATGAATCAGAAATATTGCAATAACACAAAAATCCAAGTGTAACTGCAATGAAGAGGTTACGTATTAGGACAAAAGGTACAGAAATGAAAACAAACACTTACATCATCACTTTCAATATATCATAACCACCAAAACGTATTAAAATTGGGCACATGAACACCAAAGTGGACGTATACATACCTAATTCACTTCTAGAGATAGTATCCGATGTTTCAACTGCCAAGGCAATTATATGTAATCCTACAAGGCCTGTCCTATCAGGAGTAGAGAGGAGTATATTCAAGGAATAAAATGCGAACAACAATTTAAAGAGATCATCGATGAAGGTTTTATCAATGTCAGTTTTGAAAAAGAGAATATCATTGAAATCAGTTGACTGCCAGACCGAATATGCATGGATCAATGGCACTATACCAACGGTACAACAGCCATTCGCAATAAAACGGAACCAAAATCAACAGAAACTCAGACAATCGTCCAAAAAGTACAATTGAGAAAAAAAAACAAAACAAGTACAGCACCGAAGAGATCCTCAGCCTAATTTGAAGAAGAAAAATAAAACCCAGCTAAATCTGTACAGTTCAATTGACGAAACACAAAACAAAAAACAAACAAACAAACAAAAAAAAACCAAACAGCTCAAAATCAAAGTTAGAAGAAACACGGAAACTGATCAAACTCAATAAAAAACGAGATCAAAATCTCAAAATCTTAGTCGGAGTCAGAGAAAAAATCACGAAAAAAACAAAACCAAAGTTGAAGTGCAAAAAGAGTTCACAGACAGAACACCCAGGTCTCTTCAAGACCTTTTTACCTGCAACATGTTTGAAAGCCTTGAACCGATGGATGACGGTGATTGCATTGAGGAAACGTCCGAGCATGTATGCTCGAACTAGTCTCAAGATATGTCCCCGAGAGAAAATCACCTTCGAGAACTGCTGGGGCTATTTCGCCCATACGTCAAGCATCTCAATATCCACCCAAACATGGACAAAAAAACCCCAAAACATTATGACACAGTGGAGTTGCCGAGGCTTTTGAGCGAATTCCATTGCATTGGGTCATCCAGGCTAAACATATAAATCTGCAGCGTTTTGTCTGAAGGAAACTCTCCTGAAGAAACCAGACTCTCAAAATATTTCTGCTTTCAAGCATTATACGTCGTATAACGCCAGGGCAGATAAAAATGATATCCATGTACGTGAAACGTGTGCCGCGGACACAAACGACATTCGTCACAGTCCTGTTCACCAAGTAAAACCATACGCGGCTGAATGATCCTGAGAATAGGGATCAGCAGAACAAAATAATATGTAGCATTACTACACATGCAGCTACGGGGTAGTTACAGATGTTACTACAAACAGGAACTTCAGAAAATATAGTTTCAATTTGTTGTTGAGGGAGGATGTGAGGGGGTATTTATATTTAGTAAGGGGACTAGTTAAATATGTACGAAAAATTGAAACAATGGAACTCATGAGGTAATTAAAAGAAAAATATTCTTGAAGATTCTCCTAGATACTCCTATTTAATCATACGCAATTTTCAAGGGATCATTTTGCAAAGCGCTACTCTTAGGAGGAGGATTATGGGCGCACCCAAACAAAATAAAGCCTGTTTTTGGTGATTTTAAAGGTTTTGTAGAATTAGGGTAATTTGGCTAATTATACTTACTGCCATGCAAAGACAAAAAGTTCACACACTTCTATATCACTACTTGTTACTTTATAAGGAGGATTTTGTGGAAATGCAAACAAGATGAAATGTTTTGTGGTGATTAGTGGTCGTTGTCGAGTCCGTTTGGTTATTTGGATTCACTCTTATTCAATCGAATAGAGAACCAGCACATCCCCCCTTCCCCGTTCTATTAGCTAACTTTCAGTTATGTGATATGGCAACCACGTTTCACCATAGAAACCAAGATGGCGGTCTCCAGCAAACACAATTGACAGTAACAGTAGCATTATCTGCGCGTGCGCTCTGACAGATCTCATCATCATGGTGATGACGTCTCAAAATGGCCTCCTACGCGCGTTATCAAGCCAACCACATATGACGACACTGAGTCGTGTGACTCTGCGGTAACATCCACAGCAGGGTCGCCTTTCTTCCATGTGACCCATTCACCACATCTACTTCTAACGTTTTTTATCAGAGGTTCGGTCCGAAAATTGATCGATTATGCATACATCCTCTACGCGACATTTTTATTATTTAGTTGCAACAAACACAAATCCTCCATTACACTTCTAATTCCTCACCGAATGGTGTATGGTCGCTAGTATTGTGACAACTGCTTATTGGCATTTATCATACGCATATGCACAATATAACCCATTCTAGGGATAACTGCACATAAAGTCTCAGAACCTTCCCATAGTTACCGCTTATAAATTTAGCAAAGCTTGTTGAACAGGCGGGAGATTTGTCGAAATAGACGCGTATTGTCCAACGTCTTCAGTCCAACCCCAGTGACTTCCATTAACAAATGCCTTCCTAAACAATATGTGCACCTCGTAGTATGTTCTGAAGCTGTGATATTTGGCTGCAGACTGGGTTGGTGGGAGCTTCTCCGGTTTGACGAAATATCGAAATATCTCGCAAACATACATAATGGAGTTTACGTATAGAAGAAGTTAGTTCGGGCAAATACACTAAGAGCCCACAATCACCAGGGATTATAATGTACCCTAACACCCCCATGTAGACGTTGCATTTCCCAACGTAACGCAGTCTCACATAAATACATACCAACGTCTTTCGGGTAGATGCACACACGGACCACGGATATCATACCTGCTAGGTTTCGAAACAGTATGACTCTCCTACAATGAGAAACAGGCGTCTTCTGCTACCATACTTTCCTATCAAAGATCAACCAGTCACCGAAAAGGCATAGGTACACAGTAGTATGTGTATGTGAAAATGATGGTGAAGATTAATTTTCTTGAAAGTTGTTTTTTCCGCGAAACGGTTGACGTTGCTATTGGCGTCGTGACGTCACTGCGCACGCTGCGTCATAGAGACGTTGACCGCTGTTGTTGTGAACTATACAATCAGACAAAATGTTGTTCGGGTCAGGGTATGGCGGGCTTCTCGTGTGGCGGTGATATGATAGTAGCGGTATATATCCATGTAGTTCCTGTTAGCCGTTGGTAGGCCTACTACTAATCGAACTTCATATTACCCTTTGTCTACTATAGCTAGGTCAAGAAATATTGTGGGGATAGGGTAGTGCTGTATTGCGAGGTAGTACTTGCTTTAGATTGGCAGTACAAAATGAATGGTCTTTTTTGGTATATTACCCCTTGGTACTATTAACTTACCGAATCCTTTCTATTATCGTGTGGCTGGAATTGGTAGTTCGTAATGCTAGGTCAGGCAGTATTATAAGCGTTTGTTTATAATGGGGGCATAGGATACACGGTATATACCCCTGTAGGTCCCCTGTTAGTCCTCTGTATTATTAACCAACCGATTGATTTGTATTATTCCATGACTGGCATAGGTGATATGTTATGGCAGGTCAAGTGGTACTGTGGGGTGGTGGTTGGGGTAATGCCTTGTGGTATAAAACGGTAGTATAGTATGGGTGATATATCCTATTCAGATCTGAAGTTATCCTTTAGTAATCCACCAAGTGCTTTGTTTTATTATACGGCTGGTATGGTGGTATGTGATGCTAGGCCAATCGGTATTATGGGCAGGGTTAATGCCTGGTAGTTTAGAATGGTAGTATAGTATGGGCAGTACATACCCACGTAGGTCCCCTGTCAGTCCTTGGTATTATTAACCAACCGATTGCTTTGTTTTATTATATGGCTGGTATAGGTAGTACGTTGTGGTAGGTCAAGTGGTATTGTGGGGCTGCGGGTAATGCTTGGTAGTTTAGAACGGTAGTATAGCATAGGCTGTATATACCCCTGTAGGTCTCTTGGTACTACTAATACACTAGATGCTTCATATCAAGCGGTATTATCTTTTGGAATTAATACCTGGCAGTGCAGAACGGTAGGTCCCATCTTAATCGTCGATACTATTAACCTATCGAATGCTTTGTATCATCCTATTACTGGTAAGGTGATATGTAATGCTAGTAGTTCCAACCCTATTCCGAGTACATTTGTTCTTGTTTCATTTATCAAGATCATCCAATCGGGTCACTTTATCATCTCGACTGGTCTTCGGTACCCCACCCCTATTTTGCTGAAATGAGGCTATGAGTCGTATGTGCGAATCACTTGATCGAGCAATTGGTCTAAAGCACATTAGCTCGACGGGATTCGAGTCATTCGAGCAGTATGTGCATGCCACTCGAGGTAAGGCGGAATCCCACTTATGGAATCTCTTTTCTTGAAATCCCTATAAAATCCTTTTTATGATATTCTGTGGTGACAGAATCACTTTTTTCCTAAATGAGGCTAAGAGTCGTATGTGCGAGTCACTCGATCGAGCAATTGCTTTAAAGCACAATGGGACATTTGCTCGATGGGATTCGAGTCGACCAAGCAGTATGTATGAGTCAATCGATGTAAGATGGAATCCCTCTCATGGAATCCCTTTTTGAATCCCTATATAATCCCTTTTTAGGATATGTCTGTGGCTACAGAATCACGTTTTTGGTCGTATGTGCCAAAGTGCTAGTGCATAATGTGTCACTCGGTCCCTTTTCAAATAAGCACATATTGGCATATCCAGCATTTGCCTATGTGCTAGAATAATATATATATATATATATATATATAACTATGTAAACAACATTTCGGCAACTTCTTGTCATTTGGGCAACTTACGTCATTTGGGCAACCTCAGAGATATTTATCAATATATTTGTCACAAACGTCTATATTTATTAAAACATCTCTTATCACTTCTATTTTATCAATAAATAATGCATTTGTGTATTAAAATTGAAAATATATGCATTTTTAAAAGATATATGATTTTGCGTTGCCCAAATCTGGTTGTCTTAATGTTGGTTGCCTAAAGGTCAGAAAGTGTTTACTATATAAACGCCCTTTGGGCAACATTCTGTATATATTTATTTTCATATGGGAGTCATTCAGGCAACGTTATATATATGTTCGCTTTCTATATGAACGTCATTCAGGCAACGTTTTGCATTATTATCAATAATAAATAGACGACATCAAAATAACAAGCATTTGTTTTTTTAAAAGTGCGAAGTGGATCAGAATCTTGAATATCTGTCACAAATACAACATCAGAGTCGCGTTTGCGAAGTGCAATCATTCCTTGATCAGCACAGTGAACTTCAAATTGAACGATCACGAGGACGGTTCGCTCATGATCCCCATTCCTCAACTGCAATGTGGCCTTAGATAAGACTCTTGGTGTCATTTGCCCATGTGAGGTGTGGTGCCATTGTTTACTAATGCACAGAGCATGACAGTACAGTATGTGGTGATATATTTGGCTTCTGACACTGTCAACCCCGTTTCCGCCGGAATAAAATGTTGGAGAGTCTGATAGTTACTCGCCCCAGTTCAGTGGTTTGCTCGGTCTTATAAAGGAATTCCTCGTTCTGCAGTGTACCGTGCGTTTTTACCGAGAGGAAACACATTGTCCATTTTTGCGAGGGGTGGGGGCTCTCCGAGGAGTGCCAGCTACTTTAGATACTTTTGACGAGCGGCCTCTACTGCGATTGTCTGGGAGGCTTCTATTGAGTGGGGCTCGTGAGATACACGTCCCCTTTTCCGAGAGAGGAGGTTCATCTGCAAGTCACTGTCCAGATAAATTCAACCACGCCGTCTGTTTTGGTGAAGGGGATAAATTCAACCACGCCGTCTGATTGATGAAAGGGGACCTCGTCTGCAATACATCGTCTTCTAACGAGGACTGTGTGTATGTGTGTGTGTGTGTGTGGGGGGGGGGGGGGGGGGTCCAGATATACACTATTTTCTGGGGCAGGTCGGCCTGCATTTAAATTACCTTTAAAAGCACGATCGCTTTTACAGATTGTAAATGCGTGTGTGGGGGGAGGGGGTGATGGTTGTGAGGAACCAACAGCTGCCGATCTTACCAGGACGGCTGAAATCTTCGATAAAGGGAGTGCTGCTCGCGTGCAAAGCACTCCGCTTGTGGACGAGGGGTGTAGGCACTGTGCACTCTCAAAAATTCATCCAACTGCGCTTCCAGAGAGAAAGAAAATTATCTTCTAAGCAGAGTGCTACTTACTACCGTTGCTTTCACGCGAGTACTTAACTATCGCCCTTGCCATCCACCGTCCACTGCAAACTACGGTCCATGGTCTGATGAAAAGGCCCTCGTCTGAAATGCATAACTGGTGACACTCTCGTCCTCCGTGCGCCAAAGTTCAGCAGGGATGGGAGGACTCTTCTTCAAAGACACTCCTATAATTACTCTCCCCGTTTACCTGCTAGCGCATTCTTGATGCTATCCACACACACACTTATGTGGGTAGGATCCTAGTTCAACATATTCGGTGTTAACAAAAGGGTGTTTAACAGGAAGAAAAGTTCAACTGCAGGCTCGGGTTTAATAAACTCTCTATCATGAGAGCCTGGATTGCCCCTAACGAATAAAGTCCTATTTGGTTCCCAAAATCATTTTTAAAAAAATATTTGAGTGTGGACTGGTCTCAAATGCAACTAATGTCTCGTGTATTCATAATTTGGACAGTTCTTCGCGAAAGCCAGAACAAATCAAACATATCCGAATATCACAAAAAGGTTAGCAAATTATAGTCAAGTCTGACTCAGGGTTTGAATTCCAATTAAACCCACATCTTAGGAGTAGGGTGGTGAGGGGTGTACTTTGCAGTGCCCCCAAAGGCAACTATGACTCGTCTTACCATGAGGTGGGTCCATTTGGATGAAAACCAGGCATGGTCGGACGCGGCGTGTGCACATGCAAAGTGCGCAAGGGTATGGCAAGAAGGAAATGTCAGGTTTTTGGCTCGAAATTACAATAATGATCATTATCATAATTTGTGCTCGACGGCATAAAGACATGACCCATTCCGACCTTGGCGGAACACATTCGGTGTTGGTAAGTGGATGGCAAATAAGAATTGTTCGATTTCAGGCAGGCCTAGATTTCAATAAAAATCTATATTCTTCAGAACCTGGAGTGGTTTTAAGGATGCTAATTACATGTGTTATCAAGTAAAATGCATGAAAACCACGGCGGGTCGGATCCTAATTGAACACGCCCGCAAAGCACAGAGATGGCAAATAATGAAGGTCCCACTTTAGGCCCAGGTTTGAATAAAATCCTTATCTTGAGAGCCTGTAGTTGTCTCAAAGATAAAAAATGATTCAGGTGAACACGATTTGGGGTCATTGGCATGAAAACCAGTATGCGTCGGTGCTTCGCTAACGCATCCACAATTCACAGGAGGATGGGAAATTTAAGAAAAATATGCATTTTGGCCGGATTTAAAAAAAGACCACATCTTGTGAGCACGGAGTGACCCAAATGGCAACAAATAACATGTTTATCGTTATTTGGACTTCTTCGGAGAAAAGCAGACAGAGACTGAAATCCGGTTAAACGTCATTTGGGCAACGTGTTGTATATATTTTTATCATATGGGAGTCATTCAGGCAACGTTATATATATGTTCGCTTTCTATATGAACGCCATTCAGGCAAAGTTTTGCATTATTATCAATATTAAATAGACGACATCTAAATAACAAGCATTTGTTTTTTATAAGTGCGAAGTGGATCAGAATCTTGAATATCTGTCACAAATACAACATCAGAGTTGCGTTTGCGAAGTGCAATCGTTCCTTGATCAGCACAGTGAACTTCAAATTGAAAGATTACGAGGTCGGTTCGCTCATGATCCTCATTCCTCAACTGCAATGTGGCCTTAAACAAGGCTCTTGGTGTCATTTGCCCATGTGAGGTGTGGTGCCATTGTTTACTAATGCACAGAGCATGACAGTACAGTATGTGGTGATATAGTTGGCTTCTGACACTGTCAGCCCCGTTTCCACCGGAATAAAATGTTGGAGAGTCTGATAGTTACTCGCCCCAGTTCAGTGGTTTGCTCGGTCTTATAAAGGAGTTCCTCGTTCTGCAGTGTACCGTGCGTTTTTACCGAGAGGAAATACATTGTCCATTTTTGCGAGGGGTGGGGGCTCTCCGAGGAGAGCCAGCTACTTTAGATACTTTTGACGAGCGGCCTCAACTACGATTGTCTGGGAGGCTTCTCTTGAGTGGCGCTCGTGAGATACACAACGAAGGTCCCACTTTAGGCCCAGGTTTCAATAAAATCCTTATCTTGAGAGCCTGTAATTGTCTCAAAGATAAGAGATGATTCAGGTGAACACGATTTGGGGTCGTTGGCATGAAAACCAGTATGCGTCGGTGCTTCGCTAACGCATCCCCAATTCACAGGAGGATGGGGAATTGAAGAAAAATATGCATTTTGGCCGGATTTAAAAAAATACCACATCTTGAGAGCACGGAGTGACCCAAATGGTAACAAATAACATGTTTATCGTTATTTGGACTTGTTCGGTGAAACGCAGACCGAGACTGAAATCCGGTTGAACGTCATTTGCGCAACGTGTTGCATATATTTTTATCTTATGGGAGTCGTTTAGGCAACGTTATATATATGTTCGTTTTCTAAATGAACGCCATTCACACAACGTTTTGCATTTTATCAATTTTAAATAGACTACATCTAATCAACCAGTATTTGGTTTTTTTTCAATGTACGAAGTGGATCAGAATCTTGAATATCCTTCACAAATGGAATATGAGAGTCGAGTTAGTGAAGCGCAATGGTTCATTGATGGCACAGTGGTTTTAAAATTGAAAGATCACGGTGACTGTTCGCTGATGATCCTCATTCATCATCTGCCATCCGTGAGCCCTTAGAAAAGGTTCTTGGAGTCTTTTTCCCCTGCACTATGTGGTACCATTGCGAACTAATGCACAGAGCACAACAGAACAGCATGCGGGTTACACTGGCTTCTGACACTTTCAACACGGTATCCACCAGATTAAAATGTTGGGAAGTCTAATAGTTACTTGTCGCAGTTCGGTTGTTTTTTTTCGGCTGCGTTAACAAGCGAAATAGTCGCGTTCGTGTGTATGTATGCGTGCCAATGGTTTAAATGAAAGTGTCAATGACACTTTAGCATAACCTGACTTTGTGTTGTGTTTTGTGAAATGGATAATGTTGTCTATGAATTGATTATGAAATACGACAAGAAGTTTGATAAATGAGAATATGTTAATTTCTGTTCCCTATATGCTATGTTTCCAATAAGAATAGTTTGAAGTTTAGACTGTACTAAAGAAATGAGGCCTGGGTTAATGTGACACTCACAGTTAATGCATGGCGACCAAAGTTACCAAGTTTCAGTAAACTTATTCCAAAAAAAGCCATTTTACCAAGTTGCAATGAACTCCCTTGTTAAATATAGCTCGAAGACGTTGCTGAAGGAATCTTGTTCACACGACAGCTCGGCGGTCACGGTTGGCCGATCATGCCCAAAATAGGAAAGACTCACTTAGAGATCATACCACGTTATCCTACCAACTTGCAATGGAATCCTTTCATAAAAACAACCTGTAGACAGTACTAAAGGAATATAGGTCAACTGACCAGGCGGGATAACGGCTGAACGATCGTGACCAAAACAGAGCAGACTCATCTAAACATTATACCGAGTTATCCATCCAAGTTAACATGAAATCGCTTAACAAATATGAACTGTAGACTGTGCTAACAAATCTACGTCATAGGCGTCGATCATGACATTATACTGAGTCATCTTACAATTTTGCAATGGAATTCCCTTAATAAATGCAATCTGTAAACTGGGCCAAAGGAATCTAGGTAACGCGCCTCTGCGATAGTCACGGTTGACTGAACCCAACCAAACAGGACGTTCTCATCCAGTAATTACGCAGAGTCATCCTACGACGTTAAAATAAAATCCCTTCATAAATATGACCTGTGGAGTGTGGTAAAGATTTTCGGGCTTCGGGACTTGTAGCCGTCACGGTGGACCGATCGCTATCAAAAGGGCGCGTTCTTGTCTAGACATCATACGGAGTCATCCTATAAAGATTCAATGAAATCCCTTCCTAAATACGACCTTTAGACTATGTTAACGGTTTTTCGGGCTTCGGACCCACGTAACCGTCAGGGTTGACCGATCACGACCAAAATAGGACGTTCTCGTCTAGACATTATACGGAGTCTTTGTACCGAGTTACGATGAAATCCCTTCATAAATACGACCTTTAGACTGTACTAAAAGTTTTGGGGTTTCAGCCTAGGGCATTTAACACGGCGTACTATTTTCTGGGGGCAGGTCGGCCTGCATTTAAATTACCTTTAAAAGCACGATCGCTTTTACAGATTGTAAATGCGTGTGTGTGGGGAGGGGGTGATGGTTGTGTGGAACCAACAGCTGCCGATCTTACCAGGACGGATGAAATCTTCGATAAAGGGAGTGCTGCTCGCTCGCGTGCAAAGCACTCCGCTTGTGGACGAGGGGTGTAGGCACTGTGCACTCTCAAAAATTCATCCAACTGCGCTTCCAGAGAGAAAGAAAATTATCTTCTAAGCAGAGTGCTATTTACAACCGTTGCTTTCACGCGAGTACTTAGCTATCGCCCTTGCCATCCACCGTCCACTGCAAACTACGGTCCATGGTCTGATGAAAAGGCCCTCGTCTGAAATACATAACTGGTGACACTCTCGTCCTCCGTGCGCCAAAGTTCAGCAAGGATGGGAGGACTCTTCTTCAAAGACACTCCTATAATTACTCTCCCCGTTTACCTGTTAGCGCATTCTTGACGCTATCCATACACACACTTATGTGGGTAGGCTCCTAGTTCAACATATTCGGTGTTAAGAAAAGGGTGTTTAACAAGAAGAAAAGTTCAACTGCAGGCTCGGATTTTAATAAACTCTCTATCTTGAGGGCCTGGATTGCCCCTAATGAATAGTCCTGTTTGGTTCCCAAAATCATTTAAGAAAAATTATTTGAGTATGGATTGGTCTCAAATGCAACTAAAGGCTCGTGTATTCATAATTTGGACAGTTCTTCGCGAAAGCCAGAACAAATCAAACATATCAGAATATCACAAAAAGATTAGCAAATTATAAACAAGTCTGACTCAGGGTTTGAATTCCAATTAAACCCACATCTTAGGGGTGGGGTGGTGAGGGGTGTACTTTGCAGTGCCCCCAAAGGCAACTATAACTCGTCTTACCATGAGGTGGGTCCATTTGGATGAAAACCAGGCATGGTCGGACGCGGCGTGTGCACATCCAAAGTGCGCAAGGGTATGGCAAGAAGGAAAAGTCAGGTTTTTGGCTCGAAATTACAATAATGATCATTATCATAATTTGTGCTCGACGGCATAAAGACAAGGCCCATTCCGACCTTGGCGGAACACATTCGGTGTTGGTAAGTGGATGGCAAATAGGAATTGTTCGATTTCAGGCAGGCCTAGATTTCAATAAAAATCTATATTCTTCAGAACCTGGAGTGGTTTTAAGGGTGCTAACTACACGTGATATTAAGTAAAATGCATGAAAATCACGCCGGGTCGGATCCTAATTGAACACGCCCGCAAAACACAGAGATGGCAAATAATGAAGGTCCCACTTTAGGCCCAGATTTCAATAAAATCCTTATCTTGAGAGCCTGTAGTTGTCTCAAAGATAAGAGATGATTCAGGTGAACACGATTTGGGGTAATTGGCATGAAAACCAGTATGCGTCGGTGCTTATCTAACGCATCCACAATTCACAGGAGGATGGGAAATTTAAGAAAAATATGCATTTTGGCCGGATTTAAAAAAAAGACCACATCTTGTGAGCACGGAGTGACCCAAATGGCAACAAATAACATGTTTATCGTTATTTGGACTTGTTCGGAGAGAAGCAGACAGAGACTGAAATCCGGTTAAACGTCATTTGGGCAACGTGTTGTATATATTTTTATCATATGGGAGTCATTCAGGCAACGTTATATATATGTTCCCTTTCTATATGAACGCCATTCAGACAACGTTTTGCATTATTATCAATATTAAATAGACGACATCTAAATAACAAGTATTTGTTTTTTAAAAGTGCGAAGTGGATCAGAATCTTGAATATCTATCACAAATACAACATCAGAGTTACGTCTGCGAAGTGCAATCGTTCCTTGATCAGCACAGTGAACATCAAATTGAAAGATTACGAGGACGGTTCGCTCATGATCCTCATTCCTCAACTGCAATGTGGCCTTAAACAAGGAGGCTCTTGGTGTCATTTGCCCATGTGAGGTGTGGTGCCATTGTTTACTAATGCACAGAGCATGACAGTACAGTATGTGGTGATATATTTGGCTTCTGACACTGTCAACCCCGTTTCCACCGGAATAAAATGTTGGAGAGTCTGATAGTTACTCGCCCCAGTTCAGTGGTTTCCTCGGTCTTATAAAGGAGTTCCTCTTTCTGCAGTGCACCGTGCGTTTTTACCGAGAGGAAATACATTATCCATTTTTGCGAGGGGTGGGGGCTCTCCGAGGAGAGCCAGCTACTTTAGATACTTTTGACGAGCGGCCTCAACTGCGATTGTCTGGGGGGTGGGGGGGGGGGGGCTCCTATTGAGTGGGGCTCGTGAGATACACAACGAAGGTCCCACTTTAGGCTCAGGTTTCAACAAAAATCCAGCTACTTTAGATACTTTTGACGAGCGGCCTCAACTGCGATTGTCTGGGAGGCTTCTATTGAGTGGGGCTCGTGAGATACACGTCCCCTTTTACGAGAGAGGAGGTTCATCTGCAAGTCACTGTCCAGATAAATTCAACCACGCCGTCTGTTTTGATGAAGGGGAGAAATTCAACCACGCCGTCTGTTTTGATTTGGGGTCATTGGCATGGAAGTCAGTATGGGTCGGTGGTTCGCTAACGCATCCACAATTCACAGGAGGATGGGAAATTTAAGAAGAATATGCATTTTGGCCGGATTTAAAAAAAGACCACATCTTGTGAGCACGTAGTGACCCAAATGGCAACAAATAACATGTTTATCGTCATTTGGACTTGTTCGGAGAAAAGCAGACAGAGATTGAAATCCGGTTAAACGTCATTTGGGCAACGTGTTGTATATATTTTTTATCATATGGGAGTCATTCAGGCAACGTTATATATATGTTCGCTTTCTATATGAACGCCATTCAGGCAACGTTTTGCATTATTATCAATATTAAATAGACGACATCTAAATAACAAGTATTTGTTTTTTAAAAGTGCGAAGTGGATCAGAATCTTGAATATCTGTCACAAATACAACATCAGAGTTGCGTTTGCGAAGTGCAATCGTTCCTTGATCAGCACAGTGAACTTCAAATTGAAAGATTACGAGGGCGGTTCTCTCATGATCCTCATTCCTCAACTGCAATGTGGCCTTAAACAAGGCTGTTGGTGTCATTTGCCCATGTGAGGTGTGGTGCCATTGTTTACTAATGCACAGAGCATGACAGTACAGTATGTGGTGATATATTTGGCTTCTGACACTGTCAACCCCGTTTCCACCGGAATAAAATGTTGGAGAGTCTGATAGTTACTCGCCCCAGTTCAGTGGTTTCCTCGGTCTTATAAAGGAGTTCCTCGTTCTGCAGTGTACCGTGCGTTTTTACCGAGAGGAAACACATTGTCCATTTTTGCGAGGATGGGGGCTCTCCGAGGAGTGCCAGCTACTTTAGATACTTTTGACGAGCGGCCTCAACTGCGATTGTCTGGGAGGCTTCTATTGAGTGGGGCTCGTGAGATACACGTCCCCTTTTACGAGAGAGGAGGTTCATCTGCAAGTCACTGTCCAGATAAATTCAACCACACCGTCTGTTTTGATGAAGGGGAGAAATTCAACCACGCCGTCTGTTTTGATGAAAGGGAGTAGAAGTATATGTATGAAACGGCCCCCCATTAGCAGGACCCCGGGCAGGACCCCGGAAGTGACGTCATGTCACGTGACCTGGTGACGTCATGTTGTGTTGTCATGGTAACCCGCATGAGCGGCCATCTTGTGACGTCATCTCCATAGTGATACGTGGTGTGAGTGCGCATGCGCAGCGCGTGTTGTTAGGGTGATACATGTTTCCGTCGTCCATTTTGTATACTGGAGGCCGCCATCTTGGTTTCTATAGTAGCACCTGATTGCTAGGTTACCCAATTGTTCTGCAATGGAACGGGGTATGTTCGGAGGGTGTGTCCGATTGAATCGGAGTATTACGAATTACCCAAATAAACCCGACAATCCTTCCAAATCACCAAAATCCTCCCGAAATCACCGAAATTGACTTTATTTCCCCATTTTACCGGCTTAGCACGTAGTGGTATAGTAGTAAGGGGTACAAGGGGTGTGTTTCTTTGTAGAAGAGTCATGTTCTGGCTTAGAATTCTCCCAGAATTCCTTTTTGGATCCCATGACGTGTTATTTCCCTATTAAGAATAGCACGTAGTGCTATAGGGCAAATTTACCCAGAATTCTCTGCTTCTATCTATATATGCAATAGTTTATGTCTACCTAGGCATGTTCCTTTATTCTGGGGTATACTCCAGTAGCGTAGAAGAGCCTATTATTTGGAGCAGTTTATGTAATTATTACTATATTTAGCAATTTCTGGTCTATTCTTGTTAGTTCTGCCCCTATTCTAAGTACTCTTGTTGTTTCATTTATCTTGATCATTTATATAAAGAACCAATCAGATTGCTTGATTTCCCATAACCTGTACTTAATCGAATAGAGTTATCTCCCTTCTGTACAACAAAAGCCAATATCATTCCCAAAGCCATTATCATTCCCAAAGCCAATAAGCTATCGAGCAGTTACTGATAAGTCATTGCTCGAACGGCTCGAAGCTCATCGAGCAAATGAGACTTAGAGCAATTGCTCGATCGAGTGACTAGGCGTATTGCTCGAATGACTCAAAGTCCGTCGAGCAAATGAGCTATCGAGTAATTGCTCGTTCGAGTGACTCCTCGAACGACTCTTCGACTCATTTCAGTATTTGAGGATACCTATGGCCCGGTATTGTATTATTTGAGGATACCTATCGAGGATACCTTTTATGGGATACTTATCTGAGGATACTATTACCTATATCACAAGGCATACCTATCCCAAATATCCCTTATAAGCTAAAGAGCAAGAGAGTAATTGCTCCATGAGCAATTGCTCTATCGACTCGAAGCTCATCGAGCAAATGAGCCTAAGAGCAATTGCTCTATGAGCAATTGCTCGAACGACTCGAAGCTCATCGAACAAACGAGCTCTCGAGTAATTGCTCGTTCGAGTGACTCCTCGAATGACTCTTAGACTCATTTCAGAAAAAAGGGATTCCATAGCCATAGGCGTTTTCAAAAAAGGGATTCCACAAATGGGATTCCAAAAAGGGAATCCAAATTTCACGGACTCGGCTAAGAATCTCAATTACGGAATGCTTTATATGTATACAGGGGAAATCTGATTCAACCTTGATCAATGTTATAGTCGAGACTGAGATAGGTATAGCTAGGAAGTAGTGATATAAGTCAATATTAATGGATGGTAGTTTAGTCAATAGTACTGGTACAAGGCCACAATGGAACAAGACTGTTGTAGAAGCTAATGATAGGACAGATAGACCATAGACCTGTAGTGGACTTGGAGCTTTGGCGTCAAGATGGAAACGAATCCCGTTTGTGGAATCCCTTTTTTGGAATCCCATTTGTGGAATCCCTTATTCGAAAACGCCTGTGGCTATGGCATCTCTTTTTTCTGAAATGAGTCGTCGAGTCGTTCGAGGAGTCACTCGATCGAGCAATTGCTCGTTGGCTCATTTGCTCGATGGGATTCGAGTCATTCGAGCAATAGTTGCGAGTCACTCGACATAAGACGGAATCCCACTTTTGGAATCCCTTTTTGGAATCCCATTTGTGGAATCCCTTTTTTGAAAACGCCTATGGCTATGGAATCCCTTTTTTTCTGAAATGAGTCTAAGAGTCGTTCGAGGAGTCACTCGAACGAGCAATTACTCGATAGCTCATTTGCTCGACGAGCTTCGGGTCGTTCGAGCAATTGCTCATGGAGCAATTGCTCTTAGGCTCATTTGCTCGATGAGCTTCGAGTTGATAGAGCAATTGCTCATGGAGCAATTACTCTCTTGCTCTTTGGCTTATAAGGGATATTTGGGATAGGTATGCCTTGTGATATAGGTAATAGTATCCTCAGATAAGTATCCCATAAAAGGTATCCTCGATAGGTATCCTCAAATAATACAATACCGGGCCATGGGTATCCTCAAATACTGAAATGAGTCTAAGAGTCGTTCGAGGAGTCACTCGAACGAGCAATTACTCGATAGCTCATTTGCTTGACGGACTTTGAGTCATTCGAGCAATATGCCGAGTCACTCGATCGAGCAATTGCTCTAAGGCTCATTTGCTCGATGAGCTTCGAGCCGTTCGAGCAATGACTTATCAGTAACTGCTCGATAGCTTATTGGCTTTGGGAATGATATTGGGTTTGGGAATGATATTGGCTTTTGATGTACAGAAGGGAGATAACTCTATACGATTAAGTACAGGTTATGGGAAATCAAGCAATCTGATTGGTTCTTTATATAAATGATCAAGATAAATGAAACAACAAGAGTACTTAGAATAGGGGCAGAACTAACAAGAATAGACCAGAAATTGCTAAATATAGTAATAATTACATAAACTGTTCCAAATAATAGGCTCTTCTACGCTACTGGAGTATACCCCAGAATAAAGGAACATGCCTAGGTAGACATAAACTATTGCATATATAGATAGAATCAGGGAATTCTGGGTAAATTTGCCCTATAGCACTACGTGCTATTCTTAATAGGGAAATAACACGTCATGGGATCGAAAAAAGGGATTCTGGGAGAATTCTAAGCCAGAACATGACTCTTCTACAAAGGAACACACCCCTTGTACCCCTTAGTACTATACCACTACGTGCTAAGCCGGTAAAATGGGGAAATAAAGTCAATTTCGGTGATTTCGGGTGGATTTTGGTGATTTGGAAGGATTGTCGGGTTTATTTGGGTAATTCGTAATACTCCGATTCAATCGAACACACCCTCCGAACATACCCCGTACCATTGCAGAACAATTGGGTAACATAGCAATCACGTGCTACTATAGAAACCAAGACGGCGGCCTCCAGTATACAAAATGGACGACGGAAACACGTATCACCCTAACAACACGCGCTGCACATGCGCACTCACACCACGTATCACTATGGAGATGACGTCACAAGATTGCCGCTCACGCGGGTTACCATGACAACACAACATGACGTCACCAGGTCAAGTGACATGACGTCACTTCCGGGGTCCTGCCCGGGGTCCTGCCCGGGGTCCTGCCAATGGGGGCCGTTTCATACATATACTACTACTAAAGGGGACCTCGTCTGCAATACATCGTCTTCTAACGAGGACTGTGTGTATGTGTGTGTGTGTGTGTATTTTCTGGGGGCAGGTCGGCCTGCATTTAAATTACCTCTAAAGGCACGATAGCTTTTACAGATCGTAAATGCGTGTGTGTGGGGAGAGGGTGATGGTTGTGGGGAACCAACAGCTGCCGATCTTACCAGGACGGCTGAAATCTTCAATAAAGGGAGTGCTGCTCGCGTGCAAAGCACTCCGCTTGTGGACGAGGGTGTAGGCACTGTGCACTCTCAAAAATTCATCCAACTGCGCTTCCAGAGAGAAAGAAAATTATCTTCTAAGCAGAGTGCTACTTACTACCGTTGCTTTCACGCGAGTACTTAACTATCGCCCTTGCCATCCACCGTCCACTGCAAACTACGGTCCATGGTCTGATGAAAAGGCCCTCGTCTGAAATGCATAACTGGTGACACTCTCGTCCTCCGTGCGCCAAAGTTCAGCAGGGATGGGAGGACTCTTCTTCAAAGACACTCCTATAATTACTCTCCCCGTTTACCTGCTAGCGCATTCTTGATGCTATCCATACACACACTTATGTGGGTAGGATCCTAGTTCAACATATTCGGTGTTAACAAAGGGGTGTTTAACAAGAAGAAAAGTTCAAACTCTCTATCTTGAGAGCCTGGATTGCCCCTAATGAATAGTCCTATTTGGTTCCCAAAATCATTTAAGAAAAATTATTTGAGTGTAGATTGGTCTCAAATGCAACTAATGGCTCGTGTATTCATAATTTGCACAGTTCTCCCCGAAAGCCAGAACAAATCAAACATATCCGAATATCACAAAAAGATTAGCAAATTATAGTCAAGTCTGACTCAAGGATTGAATTCCAATTAAACCCACATCTTAGGGGTGGGGTGGTTAGGGGTGTACTTTGCAGTGCCCCCAAAGGCAACTATGACTCGTCTTACCATGAGGTGGGTCCATTTGGATGAAAACCAGGCATGGTCGGACGCGGCGTGTGCACATCCAAAGTGCGCAAGGGTATGGCAAGAAGGAAAAGTCAGGTTTTTGGCTCGAAATTACAATAATGATCATTATTACAATTTGTGCTCGACGGCATAAAGACAAGGCCCATTCCGACCTTGGCGGAACACATTCGGTGTTGGTAAGTGGATGGCAAATAAGAATTGTTCGATTTCAAGCAGGCCTAGATTTCAATAAAAATCTATATTCTTCAGAACCTGGAGTGGTTTTAAGGGTGCTAATTACACGTGATATTAAGTAAAATGCATGAAAATCACGGCGGGTCGGATCCTAATTGAATACGCCCGCAAAACACAGAGATGGCAAATAATGAAGGTCCCACTTTAGGCCCAGATTTCAATAAAATCCTTATCTTGAGAGCCTGTAGTTGTCTCAACGATAAGAGATGATTCAGGTGAACACGATTTGGGGTCATTGGCATGAAAACCAGTATGCGTCGGTGCTTCGCTAACGCATCCAGAATTCACAGGAGGATGGGAACTTTAAGAAAAATATGCATTTTGGCCAGATTTAAAAAAAAGACCACATCTTGTGAGCACGGAGTGACCCGAATGGCAACAAATAACATGTTTATCGTTATTTGGACTTGTTCGGAGAAAAGCAGACAGAGACTGAAATCCGGTTAAACGTCATTTGGGCAACGTGTTGTATATATTTTTATCATACTATTCTTGTATTCTTGTCTTTGCCATAAATACCCATAAGCGTAGCCATATCGATCACTATTACATCGTTTGTTTCATAACGATTATTAATTTCATATGAATGTTAGTCCCAACATTGCATTATGCTCCGACTTCAATAGTACCTAGCTTCAATAATGATTGAATTGAATAATCAGAGAACTATTACGCCGAAAAAGCCGACTTTCACGGCTTGGAATGTCCAGGGAGTCAAACTCCAAGATCCAGATTTTTTAAAGTGTATTACTAAATATGATTTCATTACATTAGTTGAAACCTGGCAAAACCAGGAGAGTGACGTTCATTTACCTGGGTATGAGCAAGTCGAACTTCCTAGGCAAAATGGAGACAGAGGAGGTATTGTCTTTTATTATAAAACATGTTTCAAACCATTTTTTGAAAACACAAAAATGATAGATGAAATTGCATTGTGCGTTGAATTTAAAGGAAAGATGTTTGGTTTGGACAACAAGATTGCTTTTATATCTGCATACGTTCCCCCAAGCAATTCAAGTTACTGGAATACAAGAAGAGAAATTAAAATGAAACTCTTTGAAAATATTCGTACGCATTTACTTGAATATCAAGTTCATGATATGGTTGTACTTGCTGGTGATTTTAATGCCAGAATTGGAGAGAAACCGGATCACGTTGCAGGCGATAATGACAAACACCTCCCCCTTCCCGATCATTACATTTTGGACACTGAGAAACTAAGAGCAAACATGGATCGACATGTTAATGTATTCGGTAATCAACTTTTGGCAATGTGTAGAAATGTGGGTTTGCGGATAGTTAATGGGAGAAAAGTGGGAGACACACTAGGTCATTTCACGAGCTACCAATATAATGGAGCCAGTGTTGTTGACTACGTTATTATATCGGAAATGTTTTTCTGTGATGTCGATTATTTTTGCGTAAAATTGCCCTCTGAATTTTCCGATCATTGTCAGCTTGTTACTCACTTCAAACATGATGTTAAATGCAACCTGTCAACGGAGGGAAAATACAAATATAAATATTCAAAACAAACTAAACTGAAGTGGACATCGGATAGCAACGAGAAAGCTATACAACGTCTTAATAACAGTAAGGTTAAACTTGAACATAACAAATTCCTAAGAAATGATTACAGCATTGATTGTAAGGGTACATCTGAAACTGTGCAAGATTTCATGTCAATCTTGAAATCAATCAACAATTCTGCCTGCATGAGATTACCGGTCCGTAAGGGTAACACAATGCGTAAACGGCGGTGGTTTGATGATAGATGCAAAACTTTGAAAAATGATTTAAACAAAGTTATAAATGAAATGCGGCATGATCCATCCAATGATGGTTTACGAATCAAGTATTTTACAATACGGAAGGCATACAAAAAGGAAACAAAGTTCAAAAAGAAACAATTTTTTTGTGCGTTGTACAAACAATTGGATGATTTGGAATCTAGCGACCCAAAACAATACTGGGACCTTTAGCCCAAGAACATTAGGTTTCACTAGGGAAAAAAATCGGAGAAAGCTGATTTTTTCAGGGAATGTCGAGTACATGTCACTGAACGATTAGACAAAAATCCCCTAAAATCCCAGTTGAGCTTTTTTTTCTACAGCCTTTTTTCGAAAACGCGTTTGAAAAAAATCAAAAAAAATCGCACGAACTTTGTAACCTCGAATTGATCCAACTGTATTTTTTGTTTACGCGTATTTCGAGCTACATAATGTCTAATATACATTTACCCAGAGGAAAATGTGCATTCTGTGACAATTTCTGCGAAAAATTATTGAAAATTCACAAAACAGTATCGGATTTACGCAAAAAATGACGATTTTCCTAACGGATTTGCCCATAGGGTCGTAGTACAGAACGGGATGTTAGTTGGACAGACGATAAAAAATCCACCACCATTTGAAGACTTTTATCATTGCTTACAAAATAGACATTATGGAAGACCCCCTCTGCTTCTGGCCGAGTTCCCCTTTTGGCATAAAATTCGTCAGCATGAGAACTCAACTATTTTCGGGCTTGGGACCGAACAGACACGTCTGTGTCTGGCAGCATTAGATCAATAAATAATATTTACAGAATGTACAAAAATCAATAAATAATATTTACAGAATGTACAAATCAATCAACATGGATTAAGTTACATTGACTATTATCAACGCTATATACAGAAATGACATGACCTATATACATATTATTCATCGAACTCAGAAATTTCCGACAGGACAGTGTTTCTGTGGTTGTTACAAGAATCCGAACTGCAATTACACAAACCTGAGCAAGAGAGTCCTGCCTTCTTACACCCACACCTTTTTGTACAAGCACTCTTGCAACCACAACTGATCAGATTCAGTAGGTTATCGGGGGCACATGGCTTTGTGGCTGCAGTCGGTACAAGAAGTCCATTGTCTAGCGACCACCCCAATCCGTCGGAGGAAGCGAAGTTCCCAGCCATTGTTGGACCTGGAGATACATCTGTAGACATGTTGTTGTGCAGCATCGCTGTTTGGTGGGAGTGAGGCTAGGTCGATGGGTTTATTCAGTTTAGATTTTGCTACATAACGCTTGTAAGTGACATATCTATATTGGTCGAGAGAGGAAACAGTTTTACTCCCGTATAAGATCAGGAGAAGTTGTTCCCCGGCAGCGGCTACTGCACTTGGTGTACTGTCATCCGCCAAAATTGTGTTGACATACTGTTGTGAGTCGCTAGTAACATCGGAGACAATTGTACTGAATACTTTCTTCTTACCAACTCGAAAGAGTGCAGAAGTAGTGTCACAACCACTTATAGAATGTGCTACAAGGAGGTTGCTTCTATGGTCACCCATTTTGGTTGCTATTTCACCAACTGAAACTAGTAAGTTTGGGGTAATGGAATACATCATGTGAATATTACATCCCGGTTGAACTCGAGAGGTAAGAATGACTAACAAGTCTGTGTCTGTTCCCACAACGACAACATTGTTGTCATCTTGAGCGATGTCAAGTGCAGTTTCGGCTATCAGTACATCAGCATCAGCCTCGGCCTGCTTGGACCGAATATTGATAGCAGATAGCTCCTGCATTAGAAGATCGATCAGTTGGGTTTTGTTCTTGGCATCTGCAAGGAAATCGGATTGGGGTGTGGTGGCTGGTAACTCGGGTGAGATATTGATATCAATGGAATACCTGTCTTTAGATCTACGGACTTGTTCCATGCCCTTTGTCGACATTGTACAAGCATAACCATCAAAAACAACCACGACGTTCGCCCCAAAATGTCTCACTAGATAATTGGAATATGATGTACATATGTCCTTATATGACGACTGTTTAGGCCATACAACTGCCCTCAATAAAAATCCACCATCTACAACAAACAGAGAATGTTCTGGGATTTTAGTTTGCTCGGAACCGTATGTTTTGAGGATCTTACCGAGCGTGCTTTTCTGTGTCGTCCTCATTCCAGCAGAATCAAACAATGCTGGTGGTTTCGGGGCGAGTTCATATTTGAGATACTCTTCCATCTCTGCTTGTGACTGAATAACACATGTGATGCGGTTGAACAGAATTGTGGGGTCAATCACTACCTTACTTCCACGGACTTTGATGCTATTTGCCATCGATGCGAAAGACTTCACAGTGTCAACACGTCGTAGTTTGATGCTGTTGAACGTTTTGCTTACAACATTCGATACGCAACATTCACCAATTTTGCGAACTTGGTCACAGTTCACAGTTTCGTCGGCCACAAGCCCGGTCGCTATAGAGATTAATTGTAGTGGATCTCTATTCTGAAAGGGAGAATGCACTCTGAGCCAGTTCATTAATTTGGTGATATCATTGGCATCAGTCAATTGTGAACTTTGACGAAGATCCCGATGTTGTTCGCCATGACCAGTGTGAACATGAACAAAATTTTCGAGAGCATTACATATCGGAAGGCAAAGAGGTAGTCCATGTACCCATTTCGCAACAGTGCTATCGGTTATTCCCCTGCCATGTGTGAGACCACCAGGGAGCTTGAACATTCTCATTAAACACTGCTCTATGGTCTGATCAGAATATATCCCGTCCCAGAATTTATCTGAGCGCCTTATGGTAAAGTAACCTTTCTCAGTGAACAACTTCGAATCATCCTGTTGCATTATTTCTGTTAGCTCATTCATCTGCTGCAAATAGAGATGAGAACTTTTTGCGTATGCAAAATGACCACCTGCGTGAAATACTGGAATCATATTGCGAACACAATATGTGTGGAGTTCCCAGTCGCCTGTGCGCTCTGCTCTCAAGAACAACTGGAGAAGACCTATTTGCTCGTAGTATTGTACCCAAAGCTTTCCTGTGCCTTTCGCATTCTGGAGCAGTTCGTGTAATTTTGACAGTAGATGGTTGACACTTTCTTGATTGACAGCGTCAGCTGTTGTACAGTCACCTCTGGCAAGTCCACAGAATATTTCATTGACTTCTGTGCAGTCTATGTTATCTAGTGTTCGGCTTTCTTCAAACATAATACGGTATTTGAATGAGAAAAGTCGATGCCGTTTGAATTTGAGTTTAGGTGGTATGGTTAATATTTCACACGTTTCACCAGTTCATTATGGAATAAATGACTATTGTTATATATCATTATAAAGCCACTGCTTTTCTGCAATTTTTGATATATAATTTAACTCCCAAAGTAGTCGTAAATTTGATTTAATGGACGTTGTGTACCGTTGTGTGTATGAAAACAATAATTTTTTTTTCGTAATTTTGTACATTTTCGTGAATATTTCACCATTGAGTGTGAGGATTGGTACAAAGTTGGCATTTTCTGTTGGGGATATGTATTCTCAATATAATTCAGCACGATATTTATGATTCTCACCCTACTAAGGCGAATAAGAATGAGAAATATGGAGCTGGGTCGAATTTTTTTTTTCAATTTTTTTTTCATCAAAAAAACGCTATAACTAAAAAAGCTCAACTCGGATTCGCGGGGACTTTTCACACTTTATCCGCAATGTGTGTCCCGGAAACATATAAAAAAAATCAGCTTTCTCCGATTTTGTCCCTTACTTTCTCATTTTTATGTCTAATGTGCCTGGACTACTTATTAACAAACTGCGACAAAAGAAGAACTGTGACAATCAACTTAATCCCGACACCGCAGTAGAATTTTTCTCCAAATTGTACTCTAAAAATGGAGATACTGGCGTTATTAATGATGATAATTCATTTTATTGTCCGGAAATAAAAATAAAGTTGAACAATACTCCTATCACACCATCGGAAATACTTTCAAAGTTGCGCGAATTGAAAAGTGGGAAAGCATCGGGTCTTGACAATATTAGTAACAGTTTGCTGAAAGCAGTTGGTCCATGCATGACAGATAGTTTATCAAAACTTTTCAACCAAGTTTTAACTTCTGGTTGTTATCCGGAAGATTGGAGTAAGTCTGTTCTTTCCTTAATATATAAGAAGGGTGATCGCAATGATCCAAACAATTATAGGGCCATTGCTGTAAGTTCCGCTATCGGAAAATTGTTCAACAAAATTATCAACCAAAGATTATCTGATTTTATAGATGATAACAATATTATTGGCGAAAACCAGTTTGGATTTTTCAAAGGAAAAGGGACCACAGATAGTGCCTTTGTTTTGAAAACGGTTATTGACAAATACAAATTTTCAGAAAAAACACTGTATGCTGCTTTTGTTGATTTTCGCAAAGCATTTGATTCGGTGAACAGGGAATTGCTCATGTTGAAACTTCAACATATAGGTGTGAGTGGTGAAGTATTCAACGTGATCAAATCTATGTTCGAATCTAGCTTTTATTTGACTAAAACTTCTATTGGGTTGGGACCAGCCTCCCTCTCTTCTGTAGGTGTCCGTCAAGGGTGCATCTTATCTCCCTCTCTATTTAAAGTTTTTATTGAAGACATAAAAGACATTTTCGACAATTTGTGTGATCCTGTGTGGATTCGTGGTTACAAATTAAATCACCTTCTTTTTGCAGATGATCTAGTAATGATATCTGATAGCCAGAAAGGGCTTCAACGGTGCCTCAACAAGCTCCACAATTACACTGAAACTAATATGCTGCAAATAAACGTTGGAAAAACAAAATGTTTAAGATTTGGATCTGCGTCAGTTAATGAAGCACAAAAGCAACCAATATTTTTATCGGAGACAAGCGTATTGATATGGCTGACGAATTTACATATCTAGGAATAAAATTCTCAAAAGATGGTACATTCTCTAAAGCCCAAAATGATTTGGTTGTTAAAGCCCAAAAAGCTTTATACTCACTTTTTCGTGCATTTAACGAAACTTCACGGGTTCCAATAAAGACAATGTCAAAGCTGTTTGATAAATTAATTCAACCTATAGCCTTATACGGGTGTGAAGTCTGGGGATCAGAAATAACGTACGGTAAGCGTTACAACATAGCCTGTGAAAAATTACACACTTCCTTTTGTAAAAAAGTCTTGGGGGTTGGGAAATTTTCCTCCAACCATGCGGTCCGCGCAGAACTTGGTCGATATCCGCTATATATCGAGGCGGTAAGTAGGATGGCTTCTTTCGCAATCAAAATATCTGAGAATCAAAATGACCTGATGTGGAATGTGGTAGCTGAACAAAGAAATCGTAAAGGCAAACCGGAATCCCCTTTCAAATTACTGGAAAGATACGGTCTCGCTGTCCCTCAACATCCAATTATCACTAACACTAATGTTATAGGTAAGCTCAAGTACAATTTGCGCTTGCAGCATGTAAACACGTTCAAGAAGTCAATGTTTGAGAACTGCAAAAAGAATGGAGATAATAAACTGAGAACTTACAGGCTGTTTAAAAATGACTATTCAGTGGAAACGTACTTAGTGGAAACGAACACGGCGGAAGACCGGGAAATTTTCACTAAGCTTCGTATCAGCAATCATAAGTTAGCTATTGAAAAAGGGCGACATTATCAACCGCCGAAGCCTGTTATCGACAGGATATGTACTCACTGTGAAGCAAACCCCGGGAAAATAGAAAACGAATACCATTTTCTTATGGAATGTACACATTATTCAGAGCTTCGATCAGAACTATTTGTTCTGATGAACAGTGAGATTGACGGTTTTATTGATCTGAGTATATTTGAGAAATTCAAATTAATATTTGAAAATAGAACCCCCAGTTTATGCCATAAAATCTGCAGCGTGATCCGGGATTTTTTCGCCAGACGATTATGATATCTTTAGTGACGTGTATTGGAAATTCTAGTTCACGTCTCCACGATCTTTTTCGTATCAAATTAATAAAAATATAGTACTTTGATCATGGAAAATTGGTGGATGAAATTGTAATATTTTGAGTACTACTTTTGTTCATGTTACTTGTAGATTATCGCATACTGTCCTATAGGGTGTTTTATGCTAATAAATGTTATGTTATGTTATGTTATGTTATGGGAGTCATTCAGGCAACGTTATATATATGTTCGCTTTCTATATGAACGCCATTCAGGCAACGTTTTGCATTATTATAAATATTAAATAGACGACATCTAAATAACAAGTATTTGTTTTTTAAAAGTGCGAAGTGGATCAGAATCTTGAATATCTGTCACAAATACAACATCAGCGTTGCGTTTGCGAAGTGCAATCGTTCCTTGATCAGCACAGTGAACATCAAATTGAAAGATTACGAGGACGGCTCGCTCATGATCCTCATTCCTCAACTGCAATGTGGCCTTAAACAAGGAGGCTCTTGGTGTCATTTGCTCATGTGAGGTGTGGTGCCATTGTTTACTAATGCACAGAGCATGACAGTACAGTATATGGTGATATATTTGGCTTCTGACTCTGTCAACCCCGTTTCCACCGGAATAAAATGTTGGAGAGTCTGATAGTTACTCGCCCCAGTTCAGTGGTTTGCTCGGTCTTATAAAGGAGTTCCTCGTTCTGCAGTGTACCGTGCGTTTTTACCGAAAGGAAATACATTATCCATTTTTGCGAGGGGTGGGGGCTCTCCGAGCAGAGCCAGCTACTTTAGATACTTTTGACGAGCGGCCTCAACTGCGATTGTCTGGGGGGCTTCTATTGAGTGGGGCTCGTGAGATACACAACGGAGGTCCCACTTTAGGCCCAGGTTTCAATAAAATCCTTATCTTGAGAGTCTGTAATTGTCTCAAAGATAAGAGATGATTCAGGTGAACACGATTTGGGGTCATTGGCGTGAAAGTCAGTATGCGTCGGTGCTTCGCTAACGCATCCACAATTCACAGGAGGATGGGGAATTTAAGAAGAATATTCATTTTGGCCGGATTTAAAAAAAGACCACATCTTGTGAGCACGGAGTGACCCAAATGGCAACAAATAACATGTTTATCGTTATTTGGACTTGTTCGGAGAAAAGCAGACAGAGACGGAAATCCGGTTAAACGTCATTTGGGCAACGTGTTGTATATATTTTTATCATATGGGAGTCATTCAGGCAACGTTATATATATGTTCGCTTTCTATATGAACGCCATTCAGGCAACGTTTTGCATTATTATCAATGTTAAATAGACGACATCTAAATAACAAGTATTTGTTTTTTAAAAGTGCGAAGTGGATCAGAATCTTGAATATCTGTCACAAATACAACATCAGAGTTGCGTTTGCGAAGTGCAATCGTTCCTTGATCAGCACAGTGAACTTCAAATTGAAAGATTACGAGGTCGGTTCGCTCATGATCCTCATTCCTCAACTGCAATGTGGCCTTAAACAAGGCTGTTGGTGTCATTTGCAAATGTGAGGTGTGGTGCCATTGTTTACTAATGCACAGAGCATGACAGTACAGTATGTGGTGATATATTTGGCTTCTGACACTGTCAACCCCGTTTCCACCAGAATAAAATGTTGGAGAGTCTGATGGTTACTCGCCCCAGTTCAGTGGTTTCCTAGGTCTTATAAAGGAGTTCCTCGTTCTGCAGTGTACCGTGCGTTTTTACCGAGAGGAAACACATTGTCCATTTTTGCGAGGGGTGGGGGCTCTCCGAGGAGTGCCAGCTACTTTAGATACTTTTGACGAGCGGCCTCAACTGCGATTGTCTGGGAGGCTTCTATTGAGTGGGGCACGTGAGATACACGTCCCCTTTTACGAGAGAGGAGGTTCATCTGCAAGTCACTGTCCAGATAAATTCAACCACGCCGTCTGTTTTGATGAAGGGGAGAAATTCAACCACGCCGTCTGTTTTGATGAAAGGGGACCTCGTCTGCAATACATCGTCTTCTAACGAGGACTGTGTGAATGTGCGTGTGTGTGTGGGGGGGGGGGGGGGGGGGTCCAGATATACACTATTTTCTGGGGGCAGGTCGGCCTGCATTTAAATTATCTCTAAAGGCACGATAGCTTTTACAGATTGTAAATGCGTGTGTGTGGGGAGAGGGTGATGGTTGTGGGGAACCAACAGCTGCCGATCTTACCAGGACGGCTGAAATCTTCAATAAAGGGAGTGCTGCTCGCGTGCAAAGCACCCCGCTTGTGGACGAGGGGTGTAGGCACTGTGCACTCTCAAAAATTCATCCAACTGCGCTTCCAGAGAGAAAGAAAATTATCTTCTAAGCAGAGTGCTACTTACTACCGTTGCTTTAACACGAGTACTTAACTATCGCCCTTGCCATCCAGCGTCCACTGCAAACTACGGTCCATGGTCTGATGAAAAGGCCCTCGTCTGAAATGCATAACTGGTGACACTCTCGTCCTCCGTGCGCCAAAGTTCAGCAGGGATGGGAGGACTCATCTTCAAAGACACTCCTATAATTACTCTCCCCGTTTACCTGCTAGCGCATTCTTGATGCTATCCACACACACACTTATGTGGGTAGGATCCTAGTTCAACATATTCGGTGTTAACAAAAGGGTGTTTAACAAGAAGAAAAGTTCAACTGCAGGCTCGAATTTTAATAAACTCTCTATCTTGAGGGCCTGGATTGCCCCTAATGAATAGTCCTATTTGGTTCTCAAAATCATTTAAGAAAAATTATTTGAGTGTGGATTGGTCTCAAATGCAACTAATGGCTCGTGTATTCATAATTTGCACAGTTCTTCGCGAAAGCCAAAACAAATCAAACATATCCGAATATCGCAAAAAGATTAGCAAATTATAGTCAAGTCTGACTCAGGGATTGAATTCCAATTAAACCCACATCATAAGGGTGGGGTGGTGAGGGGTGTACTTTGCAGTGCCCCCAAAGGCAACTGTGACTCGCCTTACCATGAGGTGGGTCCATTTGGATGAAAACCAGGCATGGTCGGACGCGGCGTGTGCACATCCAAAGTACGCAAGGGTATGGCAAGAAGGAAAAGTCAGGTTTTTGGCTCGAAATTACAATAATGATCATTATCACAATTTGTGCTCGACGGCATAAAGACAAGGCTCATTCCGACCTTGGCGGAACACATTCGGTGTTGGTAAGTGGATGGCAAATAAGAATTGTTGGATTTCAAGAAGGCCTAGATTTCAATAAAAATCTATATTCTTCAGAACCTGGAGTGGTTTTAAGGGTGCTAATTACGCGTGATATTAAGTAAAATGCATGAAAATCACGGCGGGTCGGATCCTAATTGAATACGCCCGCAAAACACAGAGATGGCAAATAATGAAGGTCCCACTTTAGGCCCAGATTTCAATAAAATCCTTATCTTGAGAGCCTGTAGTTGTCTCAAAGATAAGAGATGATTCAGGTGAACACTATTTGGGGTCATTGGCATGAAAACCAGTATGCGTCGGTGCTTCGCTAACGTATCCACAATTCACAGGAGGATGGGAAATTTAAGAAAAATATGCATTTTGGCCGGATTTAAAAAAGACCACATCTTGTGAGCACGGAGTGACCCAAATGGCAACAAATAACATGTTTATCGTTATTTGGACTTGTTCGGAGAAAAGCAGACAGAGACTGAAATCCGGTTAAACGTCATTTGGGCAACGTGTTGTATATATTTTTTATCATATGGGAGTCATTCAGGCAACGTTATATATATGTTCGCTTTCTATATGAACGCCATTCAGGCAACGTTTTGCATTATTATCAATATTAAATAGACGACATCTAAATAACAAGTATTTGTTTTTTAAAAGTGCGAAGTGGATCAGAATCTTGAATATCTGTCACAAATACAACATCAGAGTTGCGTTTGCGAAGTGCAATCCTTCCTTGATCAGCACAGTGAACTTCAAATTGAAAGATTACGAGGTCGGTTCGCTCATGATCCTCATTCCTCAACTGCAATGTGGCCTTAAACAAGGCTTTTGGTGTCATTTGCCCATGTGAGGTGTGGTGCCATTGTTTGCTAATGCACAGAGCATGACAGTACAGTATGTGGTGATATATTTGGCTTCTGACACTGTCAACCCCGTTTCCACCGGAATAAAATGTTGGAGAGTCTGATAGTTACTCGCCCCAGTTAAGTGGTTTCCTCGGTCTTATAAAGGAATTCCTCGTTCTGCAGTGTACCGTGCGGTTTTACCGAGAGGAAATACATTATCCATTTTTGCGAGGAGTGGGGGCTCTCCGAGGAGAGCCAGCTACTTTAGATACTTTTGACGAGCGGCCTCAACTGCGATTGTCTGGGGGGGGGGGGGGGGGAGGGGGTCCTATTGAGTGGGGCTCGTAAGACACACAACGAAGGTCCCACTTTAGGCCCACGTTTCAATAAAATCCTTATCTTGAGAGCCTGTAATTGTCTCAAAGATAAGAGATGATTCAGGTGAACACGATTTGGGGTCATTGGCGTGAAAGTCAGTATGCGTCGGTGCTTCGCTAACGCATCCACAATTCACAGGAGGATGGGAAATTTAAGAAGAATATTCATTTTGGCCGGATTTAAAAAAAGACCACATCTTGTGAGCACGGAGTGACCCAAATGGCAACAAATAACATGTTTATCGTTATTTGGACTTGTTCGGAGAAAAGCAGACAGAGACGGAAATCCGGTTAAACGTCATTTGGGCAACGTGTTGTATATATTTTTATCATATGGGAGTCATTCAGGCAACGTTATATATATGTTCGCTTCCTATATGAACGCCATTCAGGCAACGTTTTGCATTATTATCAATATTAAATAGACGACATCTAAATAACAAGTATTTGTTTTTTAAAAGTGCGAAGTGGATCAGAATCTTGAATATCTGTCACAAATACAACATCAGAGTTGCGTTTGCGAAGTGCAATCGTTCCTTGATCAGCACAGTGAACATCAAATTGAAAGATTACGAGGACGGCTCGCTCATGATCCTCATTCCTCAACTGCAATGTGGCCTTAAACAAGGAGGCTCTTGGTGTCATTTGCTCATGTGAGGTGTGGTGCCATTGTTTACTAATGCACAGAGGATGACAGTACAGTATATGGTGATATATTCGGCTTCTGACTCTGTCAACCCCGTTTCCACCGGAATAAAATGTTGGAGAGTCTGATAGTTACTCGCCCCAGTTCAGTGGTTTCCTCGGTCTTATAAAGGAGTTCCTCGTTCTGCAGTGTACCGTGCGTTTTTACCGAGAGGAAATACATTATCCATTTTTGCGAGGGGTGGGGACTCTCCGAGGAGAGCCAGCTACTTTAGGTACTTTTGACGACGGCCTCAACTGCGATTGTCTGGGGGGCTTCTATTGAGTGGGGCTCGTGAGATACACAACGAAGGTCCCACTTTAGGCCCAGGTTTCAATAAAATCCTTATCTTGAGAGTCTGTAATTGTCTCAAAGATAAGAGATGATTCAGGTGAACACGATTTGGGGTCATTGGCGTGAAAGTCAGTATGCGTCGGTGCTTCGCTAACGCATCCACAATTCACAGGAGGATGGGAAATTTAAGAAGAATATTCATTTTGGCCGGATTTAAAAAAAGACCACATCTTGTGAGCACGGATTGACCCAAATGGCAACAAATAACATGTTTATCGTTATTTGGACTTGTTCGGAGAAAAGCAGACAGAGACGGAAATCCGGTTAAACGTCATTTGGGCAACGTGTTGTATATATTTTTATCATATGGGAGTCATTGAGGCAACGTTACATATATGTTCGCTTTCTATATGAACGCCATTCAGGCAACGTTTTGCATTATTATCAATATTAAATAGACGACATCTAAATAACAAGTATTTGTTTTTTAAAAGTGCGAAGTGGATCAGAATCTTGAATATCTGTCACAAATACAACATCAGAGTTGCGTTTGCGAAGTGCAATCGTTCCTTGATCAGCACAGTGAACTTCAAATTGAAAGATTACGAGGTCGGTTCGCTCATGATCCTCATTCCTCAACTGCAATGTGGCCTTAAACAAGGCTGCTGGTGTCATTTGCCCATGTGAGGTGTGGTGCCATTGTTTACTAATGCACAGAGCATGACAGTACAGTATGTGGTGATATATTTGGCTTCTGACACTGTCAACCCCGTTTCCACCGGAATAAAATGTTGGAGAGTCTGATAGTTACTCGCCCCAGTTTAGTGGTTTCCTCGGTCTTATAAAGGAGTTCCTCGTTCTGCAGTGTACCGTGCGTTTTTACCGAGAGGAAACACATTGTCCATTTTTGCGAGGGGTGGGGGCTCTCCGAGGAGTGCCAGCTACTTTAGATACTTTTGACGAGCGGCCTCAACAGCGATTGTCTGGGAGGCTTCTATTGAGTGGGGCACGTGAGATACACGTCCCCTTTTACGAGAGAGGAGGTTCATCTGCAAGTCACTGTCCAGATAAATTCAACCACGCCGTCTGTTTTGATGAAGGGGAGAAATTCAACCACGCCGTCTGTTTTGATGAAAGGGGACCTCGTCTGCAATACATCGTCTTCTAACGAGGACTGTGTGTATGTGTGTGTGTGTGTGGGGGGGGGGGAGGGGGGTCCAGATATACACTATTTTCTGGGGGCAGGTCGGCCTGCATTTAAATTACCTCTAAAGGCACGATCGCTTTTACAGATTGTAAATGCGTGTGTGTGGGGAGAGGGTGATGGTTGTGGGGAACCAACAGCTGCCGATCTTACCAGGACGGCTGAAATCTTCAATAAAGGGAGTGCTGCTCGCGTGCAAAGCACTCCGCTTGTGGACGAGGGGTGTAGGCACTGTGCACTCTCAAAAATTCATCCAACTGCGCTTCCAGAGAGAAAGAAAATTATCTTCTAAGCAGAGTGCTACTTACTACCGTTGCTTTCACGCGAGTACTTAATTATCGCCCTTGCCATCCACCGTCCACTGCAAACTACGGTCCATGGTCTGATGAAAAGGCCCTCGTCTGAAATGCATAACTGGTGACACTCTCGTCCTCCGTGCGCCAAAGTTCAGCAAGGATGGGAGGACTCTTCTTCAAAGACACTCCTATAATTACTCTCCCCGTTTACCTGCTAGCGCATTCTTGATGCTATCCACACACACACTTATGTGGGTAGGATCCTAGTTCAACATATTCGGTGTTAACAAAAGGGTGTTTAACAAGAAGAAAAGTTCAACTGCAGGCTCGGATTTTAATAAACTCTCTATCTTGAGGGCCTGGATTGCCCCTAATGAATAGTCCTATTTGGTTCTCAAAATCATTTAAGAAAAATTATTTGAGTGTGGATTGGTCTCAAATGCAACTAATGGCTCGTGTATTCATAATTTGCACAGTTCTTCGCGAAAGCCAAAACAAATCAAACATATCCGAATATCGCAAAAAGATTAGCAAATTATAGTCAAGTCTGACTCAGGGATTGAATTCCAATTAAACCCACATCTTAGGGGTGGGGTGGTGAGGGGTGTACTTTGCAGTGCCCCCAAAGGCAACTATGACTCGCCTTACCATGAGGTGGGTCCATTTGGATGAAAACCAGGCATGGTCGGACGCTGCGTGTGCACATCCAAAGTACGCAAGGGTATGGCAAGAAGGAAAAGTCAGGTTTTTGGCTCGAAATTACAATAATGATCATTATCACAATTTGTGTTCGACGGCATAAAGACAAGGCCCATTCCGACCTTGGCGGAACACATTCGGTGTTGGTAAGTGGATGGCAAATAAGAATTGTTCGATTTCAAGCAGGCCTAGATTTCAATAAAAATCTATATTCTTCAGAACCTGGAGTGGTTTTAAGGGTGCTAATTACGCGTGATATTAAGTAAAATGCATGAAAATCACGGCGGGTCGGATCCTAATTGAATACGCCCGCAAAACACAGAGATGGCAAATAATGAAGGTCCCACTTTAGGCCCAGATTTCAATAAAATCCTTATCTTGAGAGCCTGTAGTTGTCTCAAAGATAAGAGATGATTCAGGTGAACACTATTTGGGGTCATTGGCATGAAAACCAGTATGCGTCGGTGCTTCGCTTACGTATCCACAATTCACAGGAGGATAGGAAATTTAAGAAAAATATGCATTTTGGCCGGATTTAAAAAAGACCACATCTTGTGAGCACGGAGTGACCCAAATGGCAACAAATAACATGTTTATCGTTATTTGGACTTGTTCGGAGAAAAGCAGACAGAGACTGAAATCCGGTTAAACGTCATTTGGGCAACGTGTTGTATATATTTTTTATCATATGGGAGTCATTCAGGCAACGTTATATATATGTTCGCTTTCTATATGAACGCCATTCAGGCAACGTTTTGCATTATTATCAATATTAAATAGACGACATCTAAATAACAAGTATTTGTTTTTTAAAAGTGCGAAGTGGATCAGAATCTTGAATATCTGTCACAAATACAACATCAGAGTTGCGTTTGCGAAGTGCAATCGTTCCTTGATCAGCACAGTGAACTTCAAATTGAAAGATTACGAGGTCGGTTCGCTCATGATCCTCATTCCTCAACTGCAATGTGGCCTTAAACAAGGCTGTTGGTGTCATTTGCCCATGTGAGGTGTGGTGTCATTGTTTGCTAATGCACAGAGCATGACAGTACAGTAAGTGGTGATATATTTGGCTTCTGACACTGTCAACCCCGTTTCCACCGGAATAAAATGTTGGAGAGTCTGATAGTTACTCGCCCCAGTTCAGTGGTTTCCTCGGTCTTATAAAGGAGTTCGTCGTTCTGCAGTGTACCGTGCGGTTTTACCGAGAGGAAATACATTATCTATTTTTTGCGAGGGGTGGGGGTTTTCCAAGGAGAGCCAGCTACTTTAGATACTTTTGACGAGCGGCCTCAACAGCGATTGTCTGGGGGGGGGGGGGGGGGGGGGGTCCTTTTGAGTGGGGCTCGTAAGACACACAACGAAGGTCCCACTTTAGACCCAGGTTTCAATAAAATCCTTATCTTGAGAGCCTGTAATTGTCTCAAAGATAAGAGATGATTCAGGTGAACACGATTTGGGGTCATTGGCGTGAAAGTCAGTATGCGTCGGTGCTTCGCTAACGCATCCACAATTCACAGGAGGATGGGAAATTTAAGAAGAATATCCATTTTGGCCGGATTTAAAAAAAGACCACATCTTGTGAGCACGGAGCGACCCAAATGGCAACAAATAACATCTTTATCGTTATTTGGACATGTTCGGAGAAAAGCAGACAGAGACGGAAATCCGGTTAAACGTCATTTGGGCAACGTGTTGTATATATTTTTATCATATGGGAGTCATTCAGGCAACGTTATATATATGTTCGCTTTCTATATGAACGCCATTCAGGCAACGTTTTGCATTATTATCAATATTAAATAGACGACATCTGAATAACAAGTATTTGTTTTTTAAAAGTGCGAAGTGGATCAGAATCTTGAATATCTGTCACAAATACAACATCAGAGTTGCGTTTGCGAAGTGCAATCGTTCCTTGATCAGCACAGTGAACATCAAATTGAAAGATTACGAGGACGGCTCGCTCATGATCCTCATTCCTCAACTGCAATGTGGCCTTAAACAAGGAGGCTCTTGGTGTCATTTGCTCATGTGAGGTGTGGTGCCATTGTTTACTAATGCACAGAGCATGACAGTACAGTATATGGTGATATATTTGGCTTCTGACTCTGTCAACCCCGTTTCCACCGGAATAAAATGTTGGAGAGTCTGATAGTTACTCGCCCCAGTTCAGTGGTTTGCTCGGTGTTATAAAGGAGTTCCTCGTTCTGCAGTGTACCGTGCGTTTTTACCGAGAGGAAATACATTATCCATTTTTGCGAGGGGAGGGGGCTCTCCGAGGAGAGCCAGCTACTTTAGATACTTTTGACGACGGCCTCAACTGCGATTGTCTGGGGGGCTTCTATTGAGTGGGGCACGTGAGATACACGTCCCCTTTTACGAGAGAGGAGGTTCATCTGCAAGTCACTGTCCAGATAAATTCAACCACGCCGTCTGTTTTGATGAAGGGGAGAAATTCAACCACGCCGTCTGTTTTGATGAAAGGGGACCTCGTCTGCAATACATCGTCTTCTAACGAGGACTGTGTGTACGTGTGTGTGTGTGTGTGTGGGGGGGGGGGGGGGGGGGTCCAGATATACGCTATTTTCTGGGCGCAGGTCGGCCTGCATTTAAATTACCTCTAAAGGCACGATAGCTTTTACAGATTGTAAATGCGTGTGTGTGGGGAGAGGGTGACGGTTGTGGGGAACCAACAGCTGCCGATCTTACCAGGACGGCTGAAATCTCCAATAAAGGGAGTGCTGCTCGCGTGCAAAGCACTCTGCTTGTGGACGAGGGGTGTAGGCACTATGCACTCTCAAAAATTCATCCAACTGCGCTTCCAGAGAGAAAGAAAATTATCTTCTAAACAGAGTGCTACTTACTACCGTTGCTTTCACGCGAGTACTTAACTATCGCCCTTGCCATCCACCGTCCACTGCAAACTACGGTCCATGGTCTGATGAAAAGGCCCTCGTCTGAAATGCATAACTGGTGACACTCTCGTCCTCCGTGCGCCAAAGTTCAGCAGGGATGGGAGGACTCTTCTTCAAAGACACTCCTATAATTACTCTCCCCGTTTACCTGCTAGCGCATTCTTGATGCTATCCACACACACACTTATGTGGGTAGGATCCTAGTTCAACATATTCGGTGTTAACAAAAGGGTGTTTAACAAGAAGAAAAGTTCAACTGCAGGCTCGGATTTTAATAAACTCTCTATCTTGAGGGCCTGGATTGCCCCTAATGAATAGTCCTATTTGGTTCTCAAAATCATTTAAGAAAAATTATTTGAGTGTGGATTGGTCTCAAATGCAACTAATGGCTCGTGTATTCATAATTTGCACAGTTCTTCGCGAAAGCCAAAACAAATCAAACATATCCGAATATCGCAAAAAGATTAGCAAATTATAGTCAAGTCTGACTCAGGGATTGAATTCCAATTAAACCCACATCTTAGGGGTGGGGTGGTGAGGGGTGTACTTTGCAGTGCCCCCAAAGGCAACTATGACTCGCCTTACCATGAGGTGGGTCCATTTGGATGAAAACCAGGCATGGTCGGACGCTGCGTGTGCACATCCAAAGTACGCAAGGGTATGGCAAGAAGGAAAAGTCAGGTTTTTGGCTCGAAATTACAATAATGATCATTATCACAATTTGTGTTCGACGGCATAAAGACAAGGCCCATTCCGACCTTGGCGGAACACATTCGGTGTTGGTAAGTGGATGGCAAATAAGAATTGTTCGATTTCAAGCAGGCCTAGATTTCAATAAAAATCTATATTCTTCAGAACCTGGAGTGGTTTTAAGGGTGCTAATTACGCGTGATATTAAGTAAAATGCATGAAAATCACGGCGGGTCGGATCCTAATTGAATACGCCCGCAAAACACAGAGATGGCAAATAATGAAGGTCCCACTTTAGGCCCAGATTTCAATAAAATCCTTATCTTGAGAGCCTGTAGTTGTCTCAAAGATAAGAGATGATTCAGGTGAACACTATTTGGGGTCATTGGCATGAAAACCAGTATGCGTCGGTGCTTCGCTTACGTATCCACAATTCACAGGAGGATAGGAAATTTAAGAAAAATATGCATTTTGGCCGGATTTAAAAAAGACCACATCTTGTGAGCACGGAGTGACCCAAATGGCAACAAATAACATGTTTATCGTTATTTGGACTTGTTCGGAGAAAAGCAGACAGAGACTGAAATCCGGTTAAACGTCATTTGGGCAACGTGTTGTATATATTTTTTATCATATGGGAGTCATTCAGGCAACGTTATATATATGTTCGCTTTCTATATGAACGCCATTCAGGCAACGTTTTGCATTATTATCAATATTAAATAGACGACATCTAAATAACAAGTATTTGTTTTTTAAAAGTGCGAAGTGGATCAGAATCTTGAATATCTGTCACAAATACAACATCAGAGTTGCGTTTGCGAAGTGCAATCGTTCCTTGATCAGCACAGTGAACTTCAAATTGAAAGATTACGAGGTCGGTTCGCTCATGATCCTCATTCCTCAACTGCAATGTGGCCTTAAACAAGGCTGTTGGTGTCATTTGCCCATGTGAGGTGTGGTGTCATTGTTTGCTAATGCACAGAGCATGACAGTACAGTAAGTGGTGATATATTTGGCTTCTGACACTGTCAACCCCGTTTCCACCGGAATAAAATGTTGGAGAGTCTGATAGTTACTCGCCCCAGTTCAGTGGTTTCCTCGGTCTTATAAAGGAGTTCGTCGTTCTGCAGTGTACCGTGCGGTTTTACCGAGAGGAAATACATTATCTATTTTTTGCGAGGGGTGGGGGTTTTCCAAGGAGAGCCAGCTACTTTAGATACTTTTGACGAGCGGCCTCAACAGCGATTGTCTGGGGGGGGGGGGGTCCTTTTGAGTGGGGCTCGTAAGACACACAACGAAGGTCCCACTTTAGACCCAGGTTTCAATAAAATCCTTATCTTGAGAGCCTGTAATTGTCTCAAAGATAAGAGATGATTCAGGTGAACACGATTTGGGGTCATTGGCGTGAAAGTCAGTATGCGTCGGTGCTTCGCTAACGCATCCACAATTCACAGGAGGATGGGAAATTTAAGAAGAATATCCATTTTGGCCGGATTTAAAAAAAGACCACATCTTGTGAGCACGGAGCGACCCAAATGGCAACAAATAACATCTTTATCGTTATTTGGACATGTTCGGAGAAAAGCAGACAGAGACGGAAATCCGGTTAAACGTCATTTGGGCAACGTGTTGTATATATTTTTATCATATGGGAGTCATTCAGGCAACGTTATATATATGTTCGCTTTCTATATGAACGCCATTCAGGCAACGTTTTGCATTATTATCAATATTAAATAGACGACATCTAAATAACAAGTATTTGTTTTTTAAAAGTGCGAAGTGGATCAGAATCTTGAATATCTGTCACAAATACAACATCAGAGTTGCGTTTGCGAAGTGCAATCGTTCCTTGATCAGCACAGTGAACATCAAATTGAAAGATTACGAGGACGGCTCGCTCATGATCCTCATTCCTCAACTGCAATGTGGCCTTAAACAAGGAGGCTCTTGGTGTCATTTGCTCATGTGAGGTGTGGTGCCATTGTTTACTAATGCACAGAGCATGACAGTACAGTATATGGTGATATATTTGGCTTCTGACTCTGTCAACCCCGTTTCCACCGGAATAAAATGTTGGAGAGTCTGATAGTTACTCGCCCCAGTTCAGTGGTTTGCTCGGTGTTATAAAGGAGTTCCTCGTTCTGCAGTGTACCGTGCGTTTTTACCGAGAGGAAATACATTATCCATTTTTGCGAGGGGAGGGGGCTCTCCGAGGAGAGCCAGCTACTTTAGATACTTTTGACGACGGCCTCAACTGCGATTGTCTGGGGGGCTTCTATTGAGTGGGGCACGTGAGATACACGTCCCCTTTTACGAGAGAGGAGGTTCATCTGCAAGTCACTGTCCAGATAAATTCAACCACGCCGTCTGTTTTGATGAAGGGGAGAAATTCAACCACGCCGTCTGTTTTGATGAAAGGGGACCTCGTCTGCAATACATCGTCTTCTAACGAGGACTGTGTGTACGTGTGTGTGTGTGTGTGTGGGGGGGGGGGGGGGGGTCCAGATATACGCTATTTTCTGGGCGCAGGTCGGCCTGCATTTAAATTACCTCTAAAGGCACGATAGCTTTTACAGATTGTAAATGCGTGTGTGTGGGGAGAGGGTGACGGTTGTGGGGAACCAACAGCTGCCGATCTTACCAGGACGGCTGAAATCTCCAATAAAGGGAGTGCTGCTCGCGTGCAAAGCACTCTGCTTGTGGACGAGGGGTGTAGGCACTATGCACTCTCAAAAATTCATCCAACTGCGCTTCCAGAGAGAAAGAAAATTATCTTCTAAACAGAGTGCTACTTACTACCGTTGCTTTCACGCGAGTACTTAACTATCGCCCTTGCCATCCACCGTCCACTGCAAACTACGGTCCATGGTCTGATGAAAAGGCCCTCGTCTGAAATGCATAACTGGTGACACTCTCGTCCTCCGTGCGCCAAAGTTCAGCAGGGATGGGAGGACTCTTCTTCAAAGACACTCCTATAATTACTCTCCCCGTTTACCTGCTAGCGCATTCTTGATGCTATCCACACACACACTTATGTGGGTAGGATCCTAGTTCAACATATTCGGTGTTAACAAAAGGGTGTTTAACAAGAAGAAAAGTTCAACTGCAGGCTCGGATTTTAATAAACTCTCTATCTTGAGGGCCTGGATTGCCCCTAATGAATAGTCCTATTTGGTTCTCAAAATCATTTAAGAAAAATTATTTGAGTGTGGATTGGTCTCAAATGCAACTAATGGCTCGTGTATTCATAATTTGCACAGTTCTTCGCGAAAGCCAAAACAAATCAAGCATATCCGAATATCGCAAAAAGATTAGCAAATTATAGTCAAGTCTGACTCAGGGATTGAATTCCAATTAAACCCACATCTTAGGGGTGGGGTGGTGAGGGGTGTACTTTGCAGTGCCCCCAAAGGCAACTATGACTCGCCTTACCATGAGGTGGGTCCATTTGGATGAAAACCAGGCATGGTCGGACGCGGCGTGTGCACATCCAAAGTACGCAAGGGTATGGCAAGAAGGAAAAGTCAGGTTTTTGGCTCGAAATTACAATAATGATCATTATCACAATTTGTGCTCGACGGTATAAAGACAAGGCCCATTCCGACCTTGGCGGAACACATTCGGTGTTGGTAAGTGGATGGCAAATAAGAATTGTTCGATTTCAAGCAGGCCTAGATTTCAATAAAAATCTATATTCTTCAGAACCTGGAGTGGTTTTAAGGGTGCTAATTACGCGTGATATTAAGTAAAATGCATGAAAATCACGGCGGGTCGGATCCTAATTGAATACGCCCGCAAAACACAGAGATGGCAAATAATGAAGGTCCCACTTTAGGCCCAGATTTCAATAAAATCCTTATTTTGAGAGCCTGTAGTTGTCTCAAAGATAAGAGATGATTCAGGTGAACACTATTTGGGGTCATTGGCATGAAAACCAGTATGCGTCGGTGCTTCGCTAAGGTATCCACAATTCACAGGAGGATGGGAAATTTTAAAAAAATATGCATTTTGGCCGGATTTAAAAAAGACCACATCTTGTGAGCACGGAGTGACCCAAATGGCAACAAATAACATGTTTATCGTTATTTGGACTTGTTCGGAGAAAAGCAGACAGAGACTGAAATCCGGTTAAACGTCATTTGGGCAACGTGTTGTATATTTTTTTATCATATGGGAGTCATTCAGGCAACGTTATATATATGTTCGCTTTCTATATGAACGCCATTCAGGCAACGTTTTGCATTATTATCAATATTAAATAGACGACATCTAAATAACAAGTATTTGTTTTTTAAAAGTGCGAAGTGGATCAGAATCTTGAATATCTGTCACAAATACAACATCAGAGTTGCGTTTGCGAAGTGCAATCGTTCCTTGATCAGCACAGTGAACTTCAAATTGAAAGATTACGAGGTCGGTTCGCTCATGATCCTCATTCCTCAACTGCAATGTGGCCTTAAACAAGGCTGTTGGTGTCATTTGCCCATGTGAGGTGTGGTGCCATTGTTTGCTAATGCACAGAGCATGACAGTACAGTATGTGGTGATATATTTGGCTTCTGACACTGTCAACCCCGTTTCCATCGGAATAAAATATTGGAGAGTCTGATAGTTACTCGCCCCAGTTCAGTGGTTTGCTCGGTCTTATAAAGGAGTTCCTCGTTCTGCAGTGTACCGTGCGTTTTTACCGAGAGGAAATACATTATCCATTTTTGCGAGGGGTGGGGGCTTTCCGAGGAGAGCCAGCTACTTTAGATACTTTTGACGAGCGGCCTCAACTGCGATTGTCTGGGGGGGGGGGGGGGGGGCTTCTATTGAGTGGGGCTCGTGAGATACACAACGAAGGTCCCACTTTAGGCCCAGGTTTCAATAGAATCGTTATCTTCTTATCTTGAGAGCCTGTAATTGTCTCAAAGATAAGAGATGATTCAGGTGAACACGATTTGGGGTCATTGGCATGAAAGCCAGTATGCGTCGGTGCTTCGCTAATGCATCCACAATTCACAGGAGGATGGGAAATTTAAGAAAAATATGCATTTTGGCCGGATTTAAAAAAAGACCACATCTTGTGAGCACGGAGTGACCCAAATGGCAACAAATAACATGTTTATCGTTATTTGGACTTGTTCGGAGAAAAGTAGACAGAGACTGAAATCCGGTTAAACGTCATTTGGGCAACGTGTTGTATATATTTTTATCATATGGGAGTCATTCAGGCAACGTTATATATATGTTCGCTTTCTATATGAACGCCATTCAGGCAACGTTTTGCATTATTATCAATATTAAATAGACGACATCTAAATAACAAGTATTTGTTTTTTAAAAGTGCGAAGTGGATCAGAATCTTGAATATCTGTCACAAATACAACATCAGAGTTGCGTTTGCGAAGTGCAATCGTTCCTTGATCAGCACAGTGAACTTCAAATTGAAAGATTACGAGGTCGGTTCGCTCATGATCCTCATTCCTCAACTGCAATGTGGCCTTAAGCAAGGCTCTTGGTGTCATTTGTCCATGTGGAGTGTGGTGCCATTGTTTACTAATGCGCACACATGACAGTACACTATGCGGTGATATATTTGGCTTCTGACACTGTCAACCCCGTTTCCACCGGAATAAAATGTTTGAGAGTCTGATAGTTACTCGCCCCAGTTCAATGGTTTCCTCCGGTATTATAAAGGAGGTCCTCGTTCTGCAGTGTACCGTGCGCTTTTACCGAGAGGAAATACATTGTCCATTTTTGCGAGGGGTGGGGGCTCTCCGAGGAGAGCCAGCTACTTTAGATACATATATATATGTTCGTTTTCTAAATGAACGCCATTCACGCAACGTTTTGCATTTCATCAATATTAAATAGACTACATATAAACAACCAGTATTTGTTTTTTCTTTTAAAGAACGAAGTGGATCAGAATCTTGAATATCTGTCACAAATGGAATATCAGTCGAGTTTGAGAAGCACAATGGTTCATTGATAGGCACAATGATTTTAAAATTGAAAGCTCACGGTGACTGTTCGCTGATGATCCTCGTTCTTCGACAAGGTTCTTGGAGTCATTTCACCGTGTACTGTGTGGTACTATTGCGTACTAATGCACACAGCAAAACAGAACATCAGGCGGATGTTTACCTGGCTTCTGACACTGTCAACCCCGGATCCAGCGGGTTAAAAGTTGGAGAGTCTGATAGTTACTTGTCACAGCTAGGTTGTTTTCTCCGACTGCGTTAACCAGCAAAGTAGTCGCGTTTGTATGTATGTGTGCGTACCAATGGTTCAAATGGAAGTGCCGATGACACTTTAGCATAGCCTGCATGTGTAGTGTTTTGTGAAATGGATAATGTTCAATGTCTCTGAAAGGATTTTGAAATACGACAAGAATTTCGATATTTTGTTTTCTGTTCCCTGTATACTGTACATAGATTTCAATAAAAACCTATCATCTTTAGAAACATGAGCGGTCTCACAGGTGCTAATTACGTGTGTTGTCAAGTAAATTGCATGAAAACCACATCGGATTAGATCCAAATTGAACACATGCGAAGTACACAGGGGTGGCAAACAAGGAAAGTCACATTTTAGGTTCAAGTTTCAATAAAATCCTCAACTTGAGAGCCTGTGATTGTCATCTTGAGAGCACGGGATGACCCAAATAGCAACTAATAACACCTTTATCGTTATTTGGACTTGTTTGGGTGAAAAGCAGGCAGAATCTGAAATACGGGTAAACGTCATTTGGACAACGTGTTGTATATAGACAGAACGCGATGTGTGTTTGAATCGGTGGGTGACTTACATAACTCGTTGGAATGGCGTAATCATATTTCGCTCGAGCCAAATCGGTGGGTGTTTTGCATAACGAGTTTGAATGGTGTAGGCATATTTCGCGAGAGCCGTAGGCTCGAACGAAATGTGATTACACCATTCCTTGACCTTCAGTTCACGTATCCCCAGAAACATTTCATATAAAACCACACCAGATTTTGGTCGGGCATTCAAAATAATGTAGATTTGACAAATGTTTTTACAGATAATTATATTATAAAAGTAGGCAAGTCGGTTTCAATGTAATAAGCATTTTTCTGTTTGCAGAATGACGCAGATAGAACATTTTTTAAACAAATTTACCATTTTTGCTCAGTGCTATAATGTCCGAGTACATAGAACATTTTAGCACAACAATTATGGCGCACTTGTATTGCTAAATTAGACTGAAAAAATAGAAAGGATAGGAAGCAATAACCTTATTGTGTTTATTATTATCTTAGCTGTTATGTACATACCCGGAAATAGCTATAGGTTGGTGTTGATGGATGAGATAGCGGGGGTTCCCCGCATTCTCGCTAAACCATAATCTCTTAGGTATCGACATCCAACTTCAGGAAACTGCATTTGCACCCTCCCCCCGTGGTGTAGCGGGCGGGGGGGGGGGGGGGGGGTGCTGAGGGAACCAAAGTTTCACATAACTTAGAGCCCCAAAGCTGCTCTCCACTTTATGCTTTACATGCTACAATTGCTTCAGATGCGATTTTCGAGCGCTGAATTTTGCAACATTCTCTCGGGAGAGGACTTGTCTTAACTAGGACCCACCGGTCGCTAACCCCTCCTCCCACTTATCTTACCTAACTCAGACCATTCGTCGTTACTCCTTCCTCCCACTTCCCTGACGGGATGTGGGAAGAGGGGGGTAACGATGGAGGGTCCTAGTTAGGACTAGGGGAGGATCCCCGAAATCTTACATCAACATTTCAAATCATGGCAAAATGGCTAGTCCCCCCCCCCCCCCCATTATAGAATCTTGGCTACGCCCCTACCCGAACCCATAAACGGCTGTACAGTGGGCCAATCTTGTAAAGGGGAAGCTAGTGAGGACAGAAAGAGATGATAAGATATCAAAATGTTTGATAAAAACAAAGAAAAACAAAGTACTCAAACTACTTTCATTCAACTAATTGGTCGACATGCAGGGATATCTCGCAATGCAGTACCTTCTGAACCATCTGGCTTCGGTCACTAACAGTTACTGTCATTCGCAGCTGATATACCTTCTTAACCCTTTACCAATGTGAGTTGCAGACGACACTTGGAAACAGATCCTGGTATAACTAAAACGTTTCATTTTTTGCTTACAAATCATATGTTATGATCCCTCATTGGAGCGAGCGCCTTATAAACAAATTGAATGGCGATTTTCGTGGGTAGCGCTGGCCGGTTTTGGCCGTTACATTAGGTAAAGGGTTAACACGACTTGAACAACAATGTGTTCGCTGATGCTTTCACGTATATAAGGGCACAAGACTGCATGTGCAGTACATACAGAGTCATTTGGAACTTTGACTCTCACTGTGTGGACATCCATCATTGTGCATTCCTGTCAGTCTAGTAGAGCTTGAAAACTAGGCTGCAAATTTGTACACCGTGTGTCAACGGGTAAACTATCCTGTGGGCCACGGTGTGCAAAGTTGCTATTGAGTTACCAAGTTCCCCCTGAAATTTCAGTGAAGTCGTTTGAAAAAGCGCTAGGCGATAAGAACGCAGATCAGTCACGCTGTTACTATTTTGAAGTAATAAAGGATTAATTAGTAGGGTCATGTGGGCTTCAGGAAACGCCTTTTTACCAAACGTGATCTATTTGTTTTATATCGTTAGAAGGCTAGAGGAAGAATTATCTCGCTCATCATCTCTATAAGGGCATTCCGAAGAGGTAATTGGCAATCGAATCCAGAAATATCAAATCGAATGGATGAGCAATTCACTCCATCGCTCCAAAAAGTGAGTAACAGTTTGAATCTAACCCGAGGACTCAGAACGAGAAACACATCTGCGAAAGTAGGCGTATGATGAATATAACACCTCACTTTGGACAATTTTGGCTAAGATAATGCCACAAGCAGAATTCGTATGATGGTGCAATGCAGAAATTTCCGCATCCTGGATTACTTTCAATCTGAATTCTATTTGCCACAGTATAAACTTTATATGTGGCCCAGTTGTTCAAGATGAGGTGTTCGATGCTTCAGGCAGGTGAAAATGTACTTCTCAGACTGTTTTCGTTTCATCTTGAGCCTGTAGGTTATAGACACAATTTGGTTTTGCATTGGTGACCTGCACGGTAATGCAGACCAGAGGATATGGGGTCTAATACAGAAAACGATATAAAACTCTAAATATCGTTAGGCGGTACACTAATTCATGTGAGGTTATCTGGCACGAACAATCAGAATATTGAAAATAGAAATAGATTACGATGCAACAGTATTGCCAAAAGCTAATGGGCAAACTTTCGAATGTGAAGCGTCCTCAAAATGGTCAAAATTATATATACGAGTGGTTATCCTAATGTTTAATGTTTTGGTTGGTATTATTTTCTGCATTGTTCTGATTGGTCACATCAGACATCGTACTTTGAGTTCGTGTAACTTATTGATGACTGGTCTGAGCCAAAAGTGTCCTATCAGCGGTGGAGTTAAACGAATACTTTGAGGGCACAAAACATCTTCACCTGAAGTTTAGCATATTAAAAAACGCCCATTTACTTAGAATGGTAACACATGCCCACGAAATGGAACAAAATTATGAACAAGGTTCAGTCCTAGAAATTCGCCGTGAAAATCGGCAATGCCATGGTGAGGGGTCTAGCATCCAGCCACGGCTCTTACCATCGCATTGCCGATGACCCTGGCGAATTTCTAAGGCTGTCGGTTTACCTGACGGCGAATACTTGTCGTTTAACTGAACGCAACTCTGAGGGCGAAAACCATGCCCACTAAAATTGAATTTTAACATGTATCAAACCAAAAATGAACCAACAACCAAGCTCATAAAAAGGAAAATAAACAAGACTTGAAGGCTAAACATATGCCTTCTCAAAGTTCAGGTCATTAATTGAAAATGAACAAAAAACAAAGGAATTTCGTCTTTGTCACCAATCGAACACAAGAGATAAATCAACTTTTTGCCTTTTAGAAATCGCGTAGATGAACAACGAAAATCATTTATTTAAAAAACAATGTGTGGAAAAGATGTTGGTCAACACATTTTCGTTGACCATCTTCACGAATTCTAACTATGTGACATCTGTAACCTTAATGTCACTATTGTCATGTCAGTACCATGGAAGCAATCTTCGCGTCCAAAAAACGAAAAAGGGCCTAGTGACATCACTTTTTAAGCTTATGGACGCGATGATTGCTTTATAGAACTCCCTATCCAGTAACGGCATAAACATGGGCATAATGTCCGTTGTCTTATTCTTAGGCAGAATTCGGCGTCTGCCGATCACAGTGACCCCTTGCAAATCACGCGGTCACACATAGACTTGTCGTTGCTCTTCGCGTATCAGGAAAACTTCCATGAACTCTGCTGAAGAAATGGTTTTCCCTTCTCGAGCACCAAATGTTTTATTTGGGTAAATAGGACTTTCGTGAATTTCATTTGAAACGCAGCCTTCTGGAAGTCCATGAAATCCTTCTCTTTTAGTTGCACGACTCTGGTATGATCAGGTCTCACAGTTGTGAGTCCACGGACCAAACCAACTGGGCTGAACATTTCAGAGACAGATAAAGCTTTCTGGTTGTGGGAGTTGCACACACGATTGCCCAGGAGTTGAAAGCTTCTGCTCTATAGTATCTAAAGTTAAATCTGGTGGCAAATCCATCAACTGATCCGGGTTTTTTAAGTAAAAGTTGTTCGACAAAATAATAAATCCCTGTATTGCCCGGGCCGCACATTACGTCACAGTGCATTTTGCGACTAAAATATCGACTATTTATCTATTTATCTGTGTTAAGGTTACTTTGAAGTAAAGTAAAGCGGTGCTTGTTTACTGTGGTGAAAAAGGTCTCTTTTACCGGTAAAATGTTAACCGGTAGCCAGTGTCGGGGGCGGGAGTCCTTTAAAATGGGCAACAGGGGTATAAAGGATTAGAAAAACCTGACTTTAAATCTTCTCTTGTGGCCACAATTATTCATATAAAGCTCCGATAAGTAAATATAAACACATTCCATCCATTTTAGAGGACATCCATCACAGGCAATAGTTACCGGATTATTTTACCAGTGAAGCGGAACTTGTTTACCACAATAAAGAGTACTGCTTCACCTACCATGGCTCTCACCGGGGCGGGAGGTATCGACTAAAACCTACTTGAAACACAAGACATTTAGAGCAAGCCCAATCTCCCATAGCGCACCGACACAGTCCATCAAATTTGGCAGATTGTGTAAATTTATTTTGTACGGGCGGATTCAGCTGGTAAGCACCCTATGCGGGCCCCTCCTTTTTTAACTCCACTTTTCAAGCCCCAGGACAAGAGGGTATAATATTATCCACGATAAAACTTAGGCGTCGGGTGCCTGGGTAGTGGATGTCTGTGTAATATCGTGGACAATACCTATCCCAGTAGACAAACAGAGATCCTGCGTGTTGCCAATGTCGTATGAGCCGTTATTGACCCACCATCACGTCAATTTTGAATCCGCAACCATGCATTCGAAATTTCCTTATGAAATTACAAGCGATGAGATTCTCCATATTTGAAGTTAAGAACAGATGCGTTCCAACTACATATCGAGTTTGTAAAACAAATACTGTAGTCTTCAATACTAGACTGTTCTATCATACACGGGTGTATGGCAGTTAGTAATTTTGTTCATCCTAAAATGTTCTATCTCCATGCTGCCTCAAAATAAATGTTTTACAGAAAATTTAACATTTATATATATCTAAATTACAAGAAAACGATATAAACTATACATTTGTGGAGCAACTTGATTACATTGTGTGAATACTGGGCGCAATATATTACCGATTTGAGATCTTAATAATATTTATCTTTCGTTCTGTAAATTCGCATACGCCATTCGTTAGCTTTCAGCATGTGATCCACTTCGAAGAGTCTCATTGGGCAAGCACATAAAAAATTTAAGCACGCATGATTTTGCCATTTTTTGGAGATAGAATAATTTCGCATAGCGTTTTGCGTGAATACGAACCAATAAACCCCAGATATGTTTTCATCAGCCGACGCAGAATGGAGCGGCCAATATGATGACACCAATATCTCATTTTCGCGCTAAAGTACAGATAGAACATTATCGCACTCATGCGTCGTTATGTAAAACATCCACCAATTCAAACACACATCGCGTTCTGTGTTTAATACACAACCCATACATTAAAATTAATTTAAATAAACAAACTTTAATTTTAAACCCAAAGTTGAAGAGTCTGTTTGTTTTGGCTGAAGCTGTATTGAGCAAAAGGATCGATAAAAAATCAAAAAACCTTTTCGGAACCAGTGTTTGTTGAAAATCGTATCGCTGTTTCTCTTCGGTTTGTGCCCATTCACGCCTAACAATTCGGTAGCTATTACTGTTAGTAAAAATATAAGTACAAATTTGTGCAGATTTGCAAAACAGCTGGGAGAAACATTTTTAAAAGAAGTTCGAAGCATGTCAAGATGTACGAAGATTTACCGAAATTAAGTTGTCCAATTTAGATGTAACGGATCCACAAAACCAGACGGCCACTGGACTGGGTTAATGTTCTGGTTGGAAATGATTGGGGGTTTTTGGGGTTTTTTTTATTATCTAATTTTTTGTTAACTAATTTTTTTGTGAACCGACTTAATTTTGCTTTGGACGTTTTCATTTTAACACTATGCGACAGACTGTCGATAATAATTGTATGACAACATTTGGGAACTTTTCGAAGCGTAACTAATGACTCGACGGGAAAGGAACTACTATAAACGGTGCTGGGGAAAAAAAGTTCCGGCTTGTACACTACCCATTGAATACATAATAATTTATGCCATAGCGGCCAATCCGTTAAATACAGGGATTTAAAGTTGATTGGATGTGTAATAAATATTTTTATCATATTGGAGTCATTTAGGCAACGTTATATATAAGTTCGTTTTCTAAATGAACGCCATTCACGCAACGTTTTGCATTTTATCAAAATTAAATAGACTACATCCAGGCAACCAGGATTTGTTTTTTTTCAAAGTACGAAGTGGATCAAAATTTTGAATATCTGTCACAAATGGAATATCAGTGTCGAGTTTGAGATGCACAATGGTCAGTTGGTGCGCAGAGTGATTTTAAAATTGAAAGACCAAGGTGACAGTTCGCTGATGATCCTCATTCATCATCTGCCATCCGTGAGTCCTTAGACAAGGTTCTTGGAATCATTTTCCCATATACTATGTGGTACCATTGCATACTGATGCACTCAGCACGACAGAACAGTACACGGGGGTATACTGGCTTCTGACGCTGTCAACCCGGTATCCAACGGGTTAAAAAGTTGGGGACTCTAATAGTTACTTGCCGCAGCTCGGTCGTTTTCTCCGGCTGCGTTAAACAGTAAAATATTCGCATTTGTATACATGTATGTATGTGTGCCAATGGTTCAAATGAAAGTGTCACTGACACTTTAGCATAACCAGACTGTGTGTTGTGTTTTGTGAAGTGGATAAGGTTCAATGTCTATGAAAGGATTATGGAATACAAGAAATTTGATAACTGAGAATATGTTAATTTCTGTTCCCTGTTTGCTATGTTTTCAATAAGAATAATTTGAAGTTTAGACTGCACTAAGGAAGTGAGGCCTGGGTTAATGTGGCACTCACAGTTAATGTATGGCGACCAAACATACCAAGTTTCAGTTTGTGCTAAACAAATCTACGTCATAGGTATGTGTGCCGTCACGGCTGATCGATCACAGCCAAAATAGGATGTTCTCATCCAGACATTATACTGAGTCATTCCACAATTTTGCATCGAAAATCCCTTCATAAATGCAATCTGACTGGGCTAAAGGAATCTAGGTAATGCGCCCCTGCGACTGACACGGTTGACTGAACCCAACCAAAAAGGACGTTCTCATCCAGTTATTTTTCAGAGTCATCCTGCGATGTTAAAATCAAATCCCTTCAAAAATACCACCTGCAGAGTGTGGTAAAGATTTTCGTGCTTCGGGCCCGCGTAGCCATCACGGTAGACCGATCGCGACCACAAAGGCGCGTTCTCTTCTAGACATTACACGGAGTCATCCTAAAAGATTCAACGAAACCCCTTCATAAATACAACCTTTATTTAGACTATGTTGAAGGTTTTCGGGCTTCGGATCCGCGAAGCCGTCAGGGTTCATCGATCGCGACCAAAATCGGACATTGTCGTCAGGACATTACATGGAATTTTCTTTTACCGAGTTACGATGAAATCCCTTCATAAATACGACCTTTAGACTGTACTAAACGTTTACGGGTTACAGGCTTGGGCATTTGACAAGTCTGACTGATCGCCATCAAAAGGAGAAAGTCTCTTCCAGACATGACCGTGAACCCGCATATGAAATTTCGTGGTGGTCGGACAAGAACTACGAGTTGTTGCCTGTGCTAAAGAAAATCTGAACAGACAGATTGACTTCCGTGCGCGTGGTGGCAATGGCTTATCTTGACATTGTCAAGTTAAGTTAAAAAGCAGTATGAACAAACAATCCACTAGAACAAATATAGATACGATGTGGTGCTAGGGCAAAGTAAAAGGGCAAAAAATATTTTATGCAGTTTATTAAACATAAGCTATCATCTCTTCATTAATTCCTACTGAATGTAGAATCATGAAAAATATGGCTAAAGATAGGTGGTGCTCGAAATATTTCCCACAATATAACCGATAAGTGTAGACACCTGTCAACGTACCTGCCGGGGAACTTGCTCACACATTGATTTTGGGTTTAAATTGGCAGACTGGTCTGCGAGTTGATTTCATCTGGTCAACGTGTCTCATACCGCGTCGAGGATACACCACTCAGTGAAGAGAGTGTGAATTGACATCTACACTCACAGTCAGTATAGGTTTATGAACCGACAGATACCTCCCCCCCCCCAACACACCCAAGCATACACATACCCTCACTCAAACACACCAACCTTTTTCCTTGTTTACCTTGAGAAATGAAGAAATTATTTTACTTAATGATATTGGACGAAACTTTTTATTTTACAATAAGAAACAGAGAAATAAATTTATTATAAATGAAGAAATCTGTTCTGGTACAGGGTGGTTAGTTAGCATTGTCCACGTTACATCAGGAAGAGGGAGGTCGTTACAGAAACGCGCCATATTCACTCAACACAGTTGATTGTGGACTAATTTTTAACCCAACTGATTTTAGAGTGTACTTTTGCAATGACCCGTGGGCTTTTTACCTAACGGAATCGCGTCTTACAAAACGCTTTCGGACAGTCCACTATTTGTCGAGAGGGAGGGAAGTTAGAACTGTATCGATCCGCTTTTGAAGGCAGGATCCTCTCCTGTAATGCGTGGTTCGTTTTTATGGGCTGAGGGGATGGGAGGTATTTGCATGCATTCAACTCTGTCCGCGTCTCCACTGCACTGTCCACGTCTTATAAAGGGGTCCTCGTTCTGCAGTGTGTCGTGTGCTTTTTACAGAGAGGGCCTATGACTGAATGTACACAGTGCCCATATTTGTGCGAGGAAGGAGGGCGGAGGAGGGGGGGGGGGGTGCTTATCCGAGGAAAGCCAGCTACATTCGACCTTTCTTTTATACGAGAAGCCTCATCTACGATGGTTTGGAAGGTTTTTTGTCAATGGGCCTCATCGAGAGATATTTATTTATTTATTTATTGGTTTTTAAGGTCACATATTTCTGCACAATGGCTAATCATGACCACGACAGTTTTACGGGTGGAGGAAGCCGGAGTACCCGGAGAGAACCACCGAGCCACGGCGAGCAACTGTCAGCTCCCCAACATATTAACTCCACACAAGCAGGGTTAGCATAGGTTGAAGACAGGTGCACCATCGACGTGCAGTACGCCTTAGTACACAGCGTCACCGTGCCCCCACATGGGCAATGGGGGTGAAGTGTCTTGCCCAAGGACACAACGCGGTTGCCGCAGGTGGGATTCGAACCGAGGACCTCTCGGCTTGCAGCCTGCACGTTTACCAACTGAGCCACTGCGCCCCGTCGAGAGATGGAGGTCCGCTTTTACCAGAGGGGAAGCTCATCTGCCAGTCACTGTCCCAATAACGTCAAATACGCCGTCCGTTTTTTGAAGAGAGATGCCCTCGTCTGCAAAGCATCGTGTTAGAACGAGGAGGGGGTGGTGCTTTTTTCTATCCACCAACTGTTTTCACTTCAACGATTGTGGAGTGGGGGGGGGGGGGGCGTTTAATTACCTTCAAATAAAAGATCGCTTATACCGACTATGTACAAAGTACTCCACATTCTAACGAGGGCTGAGAGCAGTGTCCACTCTCAAAAACTCATTCAACTGCGTTCACTGCTTGTAAAATACTCATCTTCTGAAGAAAGTACTATACTACCGTGGCTTTACCGCTCGTGGTTAGCTACCTATCGACCTTACATTTCACTTTGTTAAGAAGAATCCCTCGCCTGAAAGTACGGTCCGTGTTCTGATGAAAAGGCCCTCACCTAAAATGCACAGTTCGTGGTCAAAATCGGTGAAGCTCTCGTCCTCCATTCGCTAAAGTTCTCGAACGACACTCTAATTCTCCCGTTTTCCTGCTATCGCTTTTTTGACACTGTCCCTTCGCCTGCTATGGTGGGTAGGATTCCAATTGAACATATCCGGAGTTAACATCATGGGGATGTTAAATAAGAAACGTTCGATTTTACACTTTGATTTAAAAAAAAATCTTTATCTTTAGAGTCTGGAATGCCCCTATAGAATAGACACTTATCTCAGTGCGAATGGGTCTTAGATGTAAGGTATGACATGTGTATTCATAATTTGGACTGTTCGTCACAAAAACAGGACAGATCCCGCGAATCCGAAGTTCACTAGGGGTTGGCAAAATATAGCCATGTCCGCCTTAGCCATGGTTTACATTTCAATTAAACCCATATCTTGAGAGTCAGCAGTGCTGGCAAAAACTAACATGACTCGTCTTGTCATTGAGGCGGGTTCAGTTGGATGAAAACCAGACATGCTCGGACGCAGCTTGTACACATCCAGAGTTCGCAATGGTATGATACGTGAGAAAAGGCCGATTTGGGGCTCGAAATAAAAATAATGATCGATGTTGTCATAATCTGGGCTTGTTTGTATGAAAACAGACCCATTCCGACCCTGGCGAAATACATTCGGTATTGGTAAGTGGATGGCAAATTAGAATAATCCCATTTCAGGCCCAGCTTTCAATAAAAAGCCTATAATCTTTAGAACCCGGAGTGGTCTCAAGGGTGCTAATTACTTGTGTTATCAAGTAAATTGTATGAAAACCACGGCGAGTCGGATCATAAATGAACACATCTGGGGTACACAGGGGTGGCAAACAAGGAAAGGATCCATTTCAGTCCCAGATTTCAATAAAATCCTTAACTTGAGTTCCTGTAGTTGTCTCAAAGATAAGTAATGATTCACGTTAACATGATTTGTGATCGTTGGCAAGAAAGCTAATCCGCGTTGGCCTCTGGTTGAATCCATTCCCAATTCACAAGAGGATAGAAAATAAAAAAAATATGCATTTTGGCCTGATTTCAAAAATGACCACATCTTTAGATCATAGAGTGGCCTAAAATGGCAACTAATAACATGTTTGTCGTGATTTTGGCTCATTTGGGTGAAAATCAGGCAGAGTTTCAACCCTGTTTAACGTCATTTGGGCAACGTGCTGTATATGAATTTCTATCATATGGGAGTCATTCGGGCAACGTTATATGTATTTTCGCTTTCTATACATGAAAGTCATTCTCAAACGTTTTGCATTTTATCAATATTAAATAGACTACATCTAAACAACAAGTATTTGTTTTTTCAACGAAGTGGATCAGAATCTTGAATATCTTTCACAAACAGAACTTCAGAGTCGAGTTTGAGAAGCACAATGGTTCATTAATCAGCACAGTGATTTTCAAATTGAAAGATCACGGTGAAGGTTCGACCATGATCCTCATTCGTCATCTGTCATGTGCTCTTAGACAATGTTCTTTGTGTTTTTTTCCCATGTGGTGTGTGGTACCATTGTGTACAAATGAACACAGCATAACAGAACAGCACGCGGGTGTATAATTGGTTTCTGATACTGTCAGTCCGGTTTTTACAGGGTTAAAATGCTGGAGAGTCTAATAGTTACTTAACACAGCTCGGCGGTTTTCTCCGGCTGCGTTAACCAGCAAACCAATTGCGTTTGTGTGTATTTATGTGTGTCAATGGTTCAAATGAAAGTGTCAATAACACTGGACGTTAGCTTGGCTGTGTGTAGTGTTTGGTGAAAAGGATAATAATGAATGTTTATGAAAGAATTATGAAATACGACAATGATAGTTGTGAATGTGTTAATTTTTGTTCCCTGTATGCTATGTTTTCAATAAGAATAATTTGTGGTTTAGACTATGTTAAAGAAGTGAGGCCTGGGTTAACGTGGCCCTCACTGTTAATGTATGTCTACCAAAATTACTAAATTACTGTCAACTTATTCCAAAACGAGTTATCCTACCAAGTTACAATGAAATCCCTTCATAAATATTACTCGTAGACTTTGCTTAAGGAATCTAGGTAACGCGATAGCTCGGCGGTCAAGGTCGGCCGATTACGACCAAAATAAGAGAGTCTCATCTAGATATCATACCAAATTATCCTATCAAGTTACAATGAAATCCCTTCATACAAACAGTGCTAAATTAATCTAGGTCACGTGACCAGGCAGCGGTAACGGGTGAACTATAGTGAACAAAATAGGGAAGTCTCATCTAGATATCATATCGAGTTATCCTTCTCCGTTACAATGAAATCGCTTCATAAATATGAACTGTAGGCTGTGCTAAATAAAACTAGGTTACCGGCTTGAGCGGCCGTCACGGCTAAAATGCGACGTTTTCATCTAGACATTATACTGAGCCATGCTACAATTTTGCAATGAAATCCCTTCATAAATGCAATCTGTAGACTGTGCCCCGACACAGAGGCTGTAAAATCCCTAAAGTTTCTTGGAATAACCATTGACGAAAATTTGACTAACAAGGCACATTTTTTTTCTCGATTATATTCCAAAATAGCACTCGCGAACTATAGTCTTAACAAAGTCAAGAGGATTCTCCCCCATGGGGCCATGAAAACACGATACTACGCCTTAATACACAGCCAATTGTTATACGAAGTCCAGATATGGGGTAGTCCCAGGGCCACTAAGAAAGCCATGAACATGCAAAAGCGATCACTACGAATAATTTGACGGGAGGCCTCTCACCTGTGATGCGTGGTTCGTTTTCACGGGCGTGAGGGGAGGGGGGGGGGAGGGTGCATGCATTCAACTGTCCGACTTTTATTGGATGGGGGCCTCGTCTTCACTGCAGCGTCCACGTCTTCTGAATGGGAAGGGAGGTTTTCGTTCTACAATGTGCAGTGTGCTTTTTATTGTAAGGTTCTATGCCTGAAAAACAGTGTCCATTTTTTCGGGGGGGGGGGGGGGGGTCTTATCCGAGTTAAGCAGGCTACTTTCGACCTTTTTTGACGATACGCCTCACCATCAATGGTTTGGAAGGTTTTTATTCAGTGGGCCTCGTCGTGAGATACAAGTCCGCTTTTACAAGAGAGGAGGCTCAAATTGCCGGTCACTCTCCCGATAACATTAACATCATCCACGCCGACCGTTTCTGATGAGGGAGGCTCTCGTCTGCAAAACATCGTGTTATAACGAGGGGGGGGGGGGGGGCATCTTTTTATTCACAACAACTGTTCTTATCGAATGCGGGGATAGGGGGGGGGTGCATTTAAATTACCTTCAAAGACTCAATCGCTTTTATCGAATACATATGCGTGTATGTGTGTGTGGGGGGGAGGGGGGGGGGATGCATGCATTCAACTGTCTTACTTTTATCGGACGGGGACCTCGTCTTCACTGCACCGTCCACGTCTTATAACGGGAAGGGGAGGGGGGGGGGGGGCTCGTTCTGCAATGTGCAGTGTGCTTTCTATGGTGAGGTTATATGCCTGAAACACAGTCTCCGTTTTTTCGAGGTGGTCTTATCCGAGTTAAGCCGGCTACTTTCGACCTTTTTTGACGAGACGCCTCACCTGCAATGGTTTGGAAGGTTTTTATTCAGTGGGCCTCGTCCTCAGATGCACGTCCGCTTTTTCCAGAGAGCAGGCTCAAATTGCCGGTCACTCTTCCGATGACATTAACACATCCACGCCGCCCGTTTTGATCAGGGAGGCTCTCGTCTGCAAAACATTATTGTGTTATAACAAGGAGGGGAGGGAGGGGTGCATCTTGGTATTCACAACAACTGTTCTTATCGAATAGGGGGGGGGGGGGGGGTGCATTTAAATTACCTTCAAAGACACAATCGCTTTTACCGAGTATACATGTTGGGAGAAATGCACAGTTCGCGATCAAAATCGGCGAAGCTCTAATCCTCCATGCGCTCAAGTTCAGCTTGGGTGTGTGTTTGTGTGTGTGTGTGTGGGGGGGGGGGGGGCTCTTTTCGAACGACACGCCAATATTTACTCTTCATGTTTTGTTGCTAGCGGTGGGTAGGATCTAAGCTGAACATATCAGGAGTTAACCCTTTACCTGACACCAAAAGCTGACATCACAAGCAAGCAAAATTATTGAATAATTATTTGTTTTATTTTTTGCATGAAAACATAGCTTATGACCCATCATTTGAATGAATAAACTTAATGAGGTTGTTCCAAAGAGGAGTCGTAAGTTATGTTTTTAAAACAAAAAATGTAAAAATAATGAAAACTGAATGGTGATTTTTGTGAATATTGCTGGCTAGTTTTTGATGTTACGCTGGTCAGGGGTTAACATGGGGATGTTACATAAGAAAATCTGATTTTGGGCTCATACTTCAATAAAATCTATATCTTGAGAGCCTGAAGTGTCCGTAATGAATAGTCAGATTTCGGTCCCAGGGTCATTAAAAAAAAACGCTTAACTGAGTGTGAGAGGGTATCAAATGCAACTTATAGCTCGTGTAATTTAGACGGTTCTTCACGAGAAAAGAGGACAGATCAGGCGTGTTTGAAGTTCATAAGGGGTTGGCAAATTATAGCCAAGTCGGCCTTATAGAATTTACATTTTCTTTCCAATCCATATCTTGAGTGTCTGCATTGCTCTTAAGGTCAACTGTACTGTTTCATTCTGCCATCTGCCTCAAGAGATGTTAATTTCAATAACTTCTTCGACTTCTACTACTACTATAGGAGTCATTTAGGCAACGTAATATGTATGTTCGCTTTTCCATATGAAGGTCATTGAAACAACGTTTTGTTTTTATCGATATTAATATACGAGATTTAAAGAACAAGGGCGCCGGAACGATTTTCAAAGTGGTGTTGGGGAGGGGGTTGGGGGCTGGATCGGGCGATCGATGGTCGTCGGTAAAACGGGCCGCGGTACAAAAATTTAAATTCCAGTGTCCCAAAACCCCCATTTCCATGCATCTGAGCGGATATTTGGAGATTTTTCAGGAGGCGTATTTGAATGATTTCACACTTTGAGAGCCCTTAACAATTTTACGAGATTTTCAGACCTATGCCACTGCTTAACCCGCTGTATGATAGTCACAATTCTGACAAACATCAAACACGCTAACCTTACACCTGTACGAGAGAAACATAGCTGGCGAAAATATGGGGGAAGCTCTGGATACGCCCCTTGTTTCACCAGGCATTGTTTGTGTTAAAATATATGAATACAACAAAACATGGCCCGGCAAAAAAAGTGTGTGTGTGTGGGGGGGGGGGGGGGGGGGGGGGGGGGCTGACACCCCCCCCCCCCCCGGTTCAGCCGTCTCTGAACTTCTTTTTGCACAATTCGAAGCGGATCAGAATCTTGAATAACTGTTACAGGTAGAACATCAGGGTTGAAAAAGCGGAACACAATGGTTCATTGATCAAACTGAAGGATCACGGCCTCGTTTCGATCATGATCCCCATTCATCGTCTGCAATGTGTCCCTAGACAATGCTCTTGGTGTCATTGTGTACTACTGAACACAGCACAACAGTACGCGGTAGAATACTTGTCTTCTGACACTATCAACTCCGTTTCTACCGGGTTCAAAAGTTAGAGTCTAATAGTTACTCACCGAAGCTCGGTGGTTTTCTCCAGCTTCGTTCGTTGGCAAAACAAAGTCGCGTTTACAAGTGTGTATGAGTGACAAAGTTTCAAAAATCAGTATGAACTTACGATCCACTAGAGGAAAAATAGATGGGATGTGGTGCTAGGCCAATGTAAAAGGGTAATAAAAATTGGAAATATGTTTTATGCATTTTAGCAAACATTAGCTAACTTCAATTCCAACTGAAAGTGGTATCATGAAAAATGAAAAATATGCATAAAAATGGGTGATGTTCGAAAAATGTTCCAAAAATATAGCTGGTAAGTAGTCATCTGTGGAAGTACCTGCTGGAGAACCTGATAGCACTCAGATTTCGGATTAAGTTGACAAACTGGTCGGGAGTAGATTCCATCTGACCAACGTACACCAGGATCCTCCACTCAGTGAAGAGAGTGTCCCCTTCAATCTACACCTATAGTCAGTATAGGTTTGTGAACCGGCAGATAACCACTCGACCCAGGTACATACACAATCACTCAAACATACCAACATTTTTCCTTGTTGACATTGAGATTAAATGAAGAACGTTTGGTGTAGTTGATGATATTGGACGAAACTTTATATTTTACAATATCAGAGAAATTTATTACAAATGAAGAAGCCTGGTTGGTCAAAAGGTGGTTAATTAGCACTGTCCACTTTATAGCAAGAAAGTGTGTGTGTGGTGGTGGGGGGGGGGGGGGGGGTCCTACACAGTCGGGTCATATTCACTCAACCCCGTTGATTTGGGTTAATTTTTAACACAACTGTTGGATCGCAGTGGTAGACTGTTGGACTTCCATGGTAGAGGTCCCGAGTTCGATCATCGTCCGGGACGACCCGCGTTGTGTTCTTAGGCAAGGCACTTTATCACGGTTGCCTACATGGCCGCACGATAACGCTATGCACTCAGGCGTATTGCACATGTTTTCAATCGCTGTAACCTTGTCTGGGCAGAGCTTGAACAGAGTTGGAATGTTGAGGAGCTGACAATTGCTCGTCGATGCTCGGTGGTTCTCTCCGGTTACTCCAGCTTCCTCCACTTGTAAAACTGCCACGATTAGGCATCGTGCATAAGCATGTGAACTTAAACACCAAAATAAATAAAAAACTCAACTGTATTTAGAATATAGTTTTGTAATGAGCTGTGAGCTTTTTACCAACTGGAACCCCCGCCCTACAAGGCACCGTCAGACTTTCCACTATTTGTCGAGCGAGAGTCGCGTCTAAACTGTGCCTGTCAGCTTTTGACGACAGAGCCCACTCCTATAATGCGTGATTCGTTTTTTTATGGGTGGGGGGGGGGGGGTGGGGGTGGGTGGTGGTGGTAAGAGGGAGAGGTTGCGTGCATTGAACTGTCCATCTTTGCTCGGATGAGGACTTAGTTACCTCTACGTCGTCCTCGTCTTGCAATGGAGGTCCTCGTTCTACAATATTCTGTGCGCTTTCAACCGATAGGGCCAATGCCTGAAATACACTGTCCATATTTTTGCGAGGAACGGCGGGCGGAGGGGGGAGGGGGTGGGGTGATGCTTATCCGAGTAACGCCAGCTACTCTTTTGGAGAGAGGCCTTGAGATGGTTTGGAAGGTGCTGATAAGCCTTCTACATTGTGAAGTGTATCTCACGACGGGGCACACTCAATAAAAACTGTTACGATTCGACCTCGATTGCCTAAACACCAGGCCATGTCAGACCATGGATTAACACATCTGGAGTTCACAAGTTGTTGTTCAATAATATTACTCTGGACTCAGGCCTGGATTTCAATGAAAAATCTAATCTTGGTAGCCGAGTCCGGTATCAAAGGTTCCTAACGACATATGCTCTTGTGATTTCGGTTAGTTCGCAGGAAATCCAGGGCGGTTAGACAGATCCGGAGTTCACGGGGGATAACAAATAAGAGAAGTCCGCTTTTAGGTCCCGCCCACAGTTGAGCGCATTAAATGTCTAGCTTTTGGGCCCAGATTGCATTGAGACCCCCATTGCATGGCAGCATTTGGTGGTTTCAAGGGCAATTAATGACTCGTGTATTCATAATTTGAACCAGTTGAGATGAAAAGCAGGTCGGGTCGGACACTTGTTGAACAATTCGGAAGTTCACACAGGGGTGGCAAAATTCAAAAGATTCCACTTTTAGACGAATTTCAATAAATCCAACTTCTTGAGAGTCCGGGAGGGCTCAGAATTCAGTAGTGACTACTGTTATTTTATGTTGGGCACATTTACATCCGTAGTTCACATGACAATGTGAAATAAAAAAGTGTGATTTTAGGCCGCGAGTTCAATAAATCCATATCTTGGGTGCCTGCATGAAAACGAGGTCTGATCAGACCCTAGTTAAGCATATCCGTAATACATAGGAAGGGGGAGAGAAGGAGGGGAAAATAAAAATAAATGTCCTCTTTTCGACCAGGATTTCAATAAAACCGATATCTTGGAGAACTGGGAATGATCTCAAAGGCAACTAAGTACCCGAGTCATTATGATTCGCTAACTTGGGTGAAAAAACCCAGGTCGAATCAGCTCTTGAAAAACACATCTTAAGTTTGCAGGGGTATATTTATTTATTTATTTATTGACGTTTAAGGTCACATATTTATGCACAATGGCTAATCATGACCGTGACAGTTTTACGGGTGGAGGAAGCCGGAGTACCCGGAGAGAACCACCGAGCAACGACGAGCAGCTGCCAGCTCCCCAACTTCGTAACTCCGCACTGCAGCACAGGCAGGGTTAGATTGGTTGAAGACATGCGTACCATCGACGTGCAGTACGCCTTAGCACACGGCGTCATCGTGCTCCCACGCGGGCAGGGGTATAAGAAAATCTGTGTTGTATGCTCAGATTTCAATTCATCCATATCTTGTGTGTCTGGAGTGGTCTGAAAGGTAACAAACCATTCACGAAATTATAATTTCAGCTGGTAAACATGACAACCAGGCCGGGTCAGACAATGGATTAACATATCTAGAGTTCACATGGGAATGATAAATCGGAAAAATCCGCTTTTTGGTCGGATTTTATCAAAGCCCATATCGAAAGTCTGGGGTTTTCTTAAAAGTTATAAGTGACATGTATTTTCATGATTGAGGATTTCTTCGATGAAAAAGCATGCTGGGTCGGAATCATCCTATGTTCACAGGGGGTGAGAATGCCAAATAAGAAAATCCCTCTGTTTGGCCATATTTCAATAAAACCCATATGTTGAGAGCCTGTGGTGCCCGTGAAAGTCTTGCTGGCTTGTGTTGTCCCGATTGGGGCTCTTTGGAATAATAACATGCCGGGTCAGAGACTGGCCGTACACACCCGGAGTTCAGGGGATTTGAAATAAGAAAGGACTTCTTTGATGCCCAGATTTCGATAAAACCTTTTAAGGACGAACCAAACCAAAAAATTAAAATATGGCATTTCAGGTCATGTTAGGACAAGAGACAAGAGGTGTAAGGAAACACTGATGCACAGGTAGATCATGATACTTCGCCTGACGATACACGCATCGGTGATAACAGTCAAATATCGTTGATCGCGATACATGCAAACCGAGTTCAGCTGATGTCACAGACTTCTTTTTGGACAGGGAATCAGATTCTCGTAATAGTTTCGTAAAACCACAATATTCCCGTATTCTCGTAAAATCGAAGTGGATTGCAGCTATTCAAATGTAAATAAAGATTTGTTTATATGGGCGCGTGACAAACTTAATATCCGAATTATCAAAAGAAAATCAATATCCAGGTAATTCCGAACGCAGTCACGCAACAGTGTTTTGTTGCAACGAAAAAGGCAAGTTGGATCTGTTGAATTGAGCTCACGGAGTCTCCATGTAATGGAGATTCACATTCTAAATTCGATATATCGTCCCCTGAGTTCCAATGTGTTTTTTGTGAGAACTGACACACAGAACACTTTGGAATTCAGGGGACGGTATGATCAAATGATTTCTGTGCGCCGAAGGCACGTAAGGACGGTGTGGGACACGCCCCTTGAGACCCTCCACAGCCGCTTACATTTGTGGTACATGGGCGTGGAGAAGGAGGGGAAAGTATGAAGAATTTGGAGGAAGATCCGCGGTTGAAATTCTGGTTTCGTTTTTTATGGTATCTTATTTGTTGTTGAAACAGTTCAGGGTCATGTGCTGGTTTCTGGCATATGTGATCTTAAGTTGTCTTGATATTGTTTCATTGTGCCGATGGAGTTGATTTTTACTGAACCATTTTCCGTTGTCAAGCAGTCGTCTGTAAGGTTGGTAAATTCATCCCAGGACATGTTCTGGAAGTCGTATGGTGGTCTGTCCTCCTCCATCTCCTCGGGTACCTAAAAAGTGGATTTGAGGGATGGGTGGTTGGATTGATCAGAACCGGTAGGTGATCCAGGTTTAAGTCGGTTAACTTCCATCTCGTCGACCTTCTTCCCGCCTTCTGTCCTATGTGATGCAAAGGGGAGGGGGGGGGGGGGGGGCGAGAGTGTGGACTGTGTTGGGGATACTGAAATCATGATGATTATTATCATGATTTGAGCTCGTTCTGATGAAAAGTGGGCCGGGACGGACCCTGGTGGAACTCACCAGGAGTTCTCAAGAGATAGCAAACAAAGAAAACCATTTTTTTCGAACCGTATTCCAATAAGAAACAATATCCGAAAGTCTGGTGTGGTCTCAGCGGTTACTAATGATTCACTGATTTCGGCTCGGATCAAGGAATACCAGGTCGCATCAGACGCTGGCTGGCCATAATTACCCGGAGTTCAAAGGGTATGGCAAATACGAAAGGTCCACTGTTACCCCCAGATGCCAATAAATTCTCAGGTCTGCCCCTACCCCTTAAATTTAGTGTCTCACTCAAAATGGGAAAATTAAAGCACCAGAGGCGCCCAGATTCACTTTGAGGGTATTTTCAAAATTTTCTCGGGTAGACCCCTTCCCGAAACCCACCAATGGGAGGAAATAACGTAGGCCTGAGGTGTGATGAGTATGGCCCTCCAATTGGTGGGGTGGGGATTGGGAGTAGCCCCCCACACACACAACAATGGGAGGTCCATACCTACCTCTTCCCCCAGCCCCCGTATATGCCCGTTGCATATATCGACCTGGCAGCCGTTAACAAATATGCCCCCACCCCCTCAAAAGGAAATCCTAGCTACGCCCTCGGAGAGTCTGGAGTGGTATCAGAGCGAACTGATGATTCGTATGTCATCATTTGGACGAAGTCGGATGCCATTCCTGATAGGTCGGAATCTGCAGGATCCCACACGTGGTTCTCACGTGGATGACAAAATAAGAAAAATCAGACGCTGGTTGAACATATCGGGGGTTTATAGGAGGATTATTTACCACAGAAATAATGCCCCGATTTCCAGTAATGCAAAACATGAGAGTCCAAATATCAACCAAGAAAATTAACTTGAACAAACTTGAGTCTGAGCCCTTCCCTTCCCTTCCACCACCGGGATGCTGTATAACAAATGTGAAAGCTTCTGAATGCGGGATCTGAAGATTTTTGAAGACATTTCCCCATATCGCACTAAGTTGAAATTTGGGCCACCATAGGGGACCCAAATATTAACCCAGAGCCCCGATTTGAACAATCTTGAATTTCACCTCCCTAAAGATGTTGTATACCAAATACAAAAGCATTCTGGTTGGGGGGGGGGGGGAGGGGGGGGGGGGGTCCAGAGAAGATGGTTTTAAATGAAATTCCCTCATATTGCTACTACAACTATGGGAGTCATTTAGGAAGCGTTATATATATGTGGTTCATTGATCAGCATTGATCAAACTGAAGGATCGCGGCATCGTTTTCGATCATGATCCCAATTCATCGTTTGCAATGTGTCCTTTGACAAGGCTCTTAGTGTCATGGTGTACTACTGAACACAGCACAACAGTACGCGGTAGAATACTTGTTTTCTGACACTATCAACTCCGTTTCTACCAGGTTAAAAAGTTAAGAGTCTAATAGTTACTCGCCGCAGCTCGGTGGTTTTCTCCGACTTCGTTCACCGGCAAAACAAACTCGCGTTTCATGTGTGCATGAGTGACAAAGTTTCAAAAATCAGTATGAACTTACGATCCACTAGAGCAAAAATAGATGGGATGTGGTGCTAGGCCCATGTAAAATGGCAAATAAAAATTGGAAATATGTTCTATGCATTTTAGCAAACATAAGCTAACGTCCCTTTAGCAATTCCAACTGGAAGTGGTATCAAGAAAAATATGCCTAAAAATGGGTGAATTTTAAAAAACATTTCCCACAATATAGCAGGTAAGTAGTCATCTATGGAAGCACCTGCTGGAGAACCTGACCATACACAGGTCGACGAGTGAATTCCATCTGGCCAACATGCCGCGTCGAGGATACCCCACACAGTGAAGAGAGTGTGTCTTCCCATCTGCACCTTCAGCCAGTATGGGCGTATGAACTGACAGATAACCCCTCTAACCACGCATGCACATACCTCACTTATTGTAGCACTTCCGCGTTACATCTAGGAGAGCTGGGGGTCGTACAGAACGAGTCGAACTCACTCAACTCTGTTGATTTGAGGAAATTTTTAACCCAAATGATTTTAGTGTACAATTCTGCAATGGGCTGTGAGCTTTTTACTTAACGAAACCTCGTCCAGTAAGACACCGTCGGACAGTCCACTACTTGTCGAGCCGACTCGAGCGGGAGCCACGTCTGAACTGTTCCGATCCACCTTTTACGGGAGAGCTTGGTTCGTTTTTATGAGCGTGTGGGAGAGGGGTGCATGCATTCAACCGTCTGCCTTTTATCGGATGGGGACCTAGGCTCCACTGCACCGTCCACGTCTTATGAAGGAGGAGGAGGGTCCTCGTTCTGCAATGTGTAATGTGCTTTTTACCGTGAGGTCCTATGCCTGGGATAAAGTGTCCATTTTTTCGTGGGGGCGGGGGGGGGGGGGGGAGTCTTATCCGAGTTTAGCCGGCTACTTTCGACTTTTTTTGACGAGACGCCTCACCTGCAATGTTTGGAAGGTTTTTATTCAGTGGGCCTCGTCGTGAGATCCACGTCCGCTTTTACCAGAGAGGAGGCTCAAATTGCCGGTCACTCTCCCGATAACATTAACATCATCCACGCCGTCCGTTTATGATGAGGCAGGCTCTCGTCTGCAAAACATCGTGTTATAACAATGAGGGGAGGGAGGAGTGCAACTTGCTATTCACATAAACTGTTTTATCGAATGGGGAGGGGGGGGGGGGCATTTAAATTACCTTCAAAGACACAATCGCTCTTACCGAGTATATATGCGTGTGTGTGTGTGTGTGTGTGGTGGCGGTGTGTGTGTGTGTGTGTGGGGGGGGGGGGGGGTTATATGGGTGGGGGGCCGTTTTCGATCCTGGGGAGGCGGCTGAAAGTTTCGTATAAAGCACTCAGCATTTTATCGAGGGCTGGGGTCACTGTCCACCCTCAAAAACTCATCCAATTGCGCTTTCTGTGTTCAAAAACATCATCTGAAGAGAGTCCTAGTTACCAGCGTGGCTTGTCCGTACACAGTGGGCTACATCTCGACCTTATCTTCCACTTTTGTAAGAGGAAGCCATCGCCTTCAAAGTACAGTCCGTACACCGATGAAAAGGCCCTCGCCTGAAATCCACATTTCGCGATCAAAATAAGCGAGGCTCTAATCCTCCATGCGCTCAAGTTCAGCTTGGTGGGGGAGGTGAGGGAGGGGCACTTCTCGAACGACACTCCAATAATTACTCTTCATGTTTTGTTGCTATCTCATTCATGACGCGGTCCCTTCGCCTGCTACAATTGGTAGGCTCTGAGTTGAACATATCTCGAGTTAACCCTTTACCTGACACCGAAAGCAGACGTCACATGCAAGCAGAATTATTGAATAATTCTTTTTTCATTTTTTGCATGAAAAACATAGCTTATGACCCATCACTGGAAGGAATAAGCTTAATGAGCTCGTTCCAAAGGGGAGTCGTAAATTATGTTTTTAAAGTCAAAAATGTAAAAATAATGAAAATTGAATGGTGAATATTGCTGGCTAGTTTTTGGCGTTACGCTGGGTCAGGGGTTAACATAGGGATGTTACATAAGAAAATCCGATTTTAGACTCATACTTCAATAAAATCTATGTCTTGAGAGCCTGAACTGTCCGTAATGAATAGTCAGATTTCGGTCCCAGGGTTATTAAAAAGCCGATTTAACTGAGTGTGAGGGGGTATCAAATGCAACTCATAACTCGTGTACTCAAAATTTGGACGGTTCTTCGCAAGAAAATAGGGCAGATCAGGCGTGTTTGAAGTTCAAAAGGGGTTGGCAAATTATAGCCAAGCCGGCCTTAGAAGTTACTTTTGCTTTCTAATACATATCTTATGTGTCTGCATTATTCTCAAGGCCAACTGTGATGGTTATATTATATCGTCTGTACTGTGTTTCATTCTGCGATCTGCTTCAAGAGATGTTAATTTCAATAACTTCTTCGACTTCTACTACTACTATGGGAGTCATTTAGGCAACGTGAAATATGTGTGTCGCTTTTCCATATGAAGGTTATTCAGAAACGTTTTGCATTTTATCAATATTAATATACAAGATTTAAAGAACAGGGGCGTCGTAACGATTTTCAAGGCGTGTTCAGGGGGTAGGGGTGGGTACGACGGACCGACCATGGGTCAGCCCTCGTTACGAAAATTTTAAATTCCAGAGCCCCCAAACACCCCCATGCATCTGAGCAGATATTTTGAGATTTCTCGGGAGACGCGTTTGAAAGATTTCATACTTTCCGAAGTCAGAATCTTGAATAACTCTTACAGTGTTATGATTGGGGTTTGGCTTGGAATTACAACTCGTTTATACGGCATTTAATGTAACTCTAGCACAGCATGACAGGAACACTTTCTATGGACTTATGGTAGACCTGAAGTAAAGACGAATGAACGATATAAATGATGTATTTTACATGACTGGAGTATCTGCCAGTTAAAGAAGAAACATTTATATCCTCCGGTGTGGCCCAAACAACGGTAAACAAATCAAACTCAACATCATGGCAAATGGGAAAGCTCAATTAACAGGCACAGAATATTTATTCAGGGGGGGGGGGGGGGGCGTTGCGGTAACTGGTTCTCGTCAGGTCACCGAAGTTAAGCCACGTCGAGCCCGTTAGTCCTCAGATGGGTAACCGTCTGAGCGATCGATTCGGACTCCCGCGTTGTGTCCTTGGACAAGGCACTTAACCCCGATGGTCCACATGGGGGCACGATGACGCCGTGCACAAAGGCGTACTGCACGTCAATAGTGCGCATGTGTTCAATTAATCTAACCCTGTCTGTGCTGCAGTGCTGAGTTACGATGTCGGGGAGCTGGCAGCTGTTAAGCAACGTCGAGCGCGGTTAGTAGTTGGACGGGTGACCATTTCAGCGACTGCTTCGCTCTCCCGCGTTGTGTCATTGGGCAAGGCACTTAGCCCCGATTGCCTACATGGGGGCACGATGACGCTGTGGACTAAGGCGTACTGCACGTCGAAGGTGTGCATGTCTTCAACCAATCTAACCTTGCCTGTGCCGCGGTGCAGAGTTACGATGTTGGAGATCTGGCAGCTGCTCGTCGTTGCTCGGTGGTTCTCTCCGGGTACTTCGGCTTCCACCACCCGTAAAACTGTCACGATCATGATTAGCCATCGTGCATAAGTATGTGACCTTAAACACCAATAAATAAATAAATATTTATTTATTCAAAGCGCCATAATCATTTACTAACTGAGAACAACAATACGCGATTTACTGGCTAATCGTCTGCTCTGCTTAATAATACAATGACGCTCGCTGATTGAGTCGAAGGGATTAATTACAAAATACGTGTTTCTATCACCTGATTTTCAGCTTACAACAATAGATAGAACATCAGAGTCGAGTTTGATCAAACTGAAGGATCACGGCGACGTTTGGCACAGTGGATCACCGTTGGACTTCCATGGTAGAGGTCCCGAGTTCGATCCCCGTCCGGGGCGACCCGCGCTGTGTCCTTGGGCAAGGCACTTTATCCTGGTTGCGTACATGGGCGCACGATAACGTCAAGTACTGCACATGTTTTTAACCGCTGTAAAAAGTTGGAAAGTTGAAAAGCTGACAGTTGCTCGTCAATGCTCGATGGGTCTCTCCGGTTACTCCAGCTTCCTAAATCTGTAAAACTGCAACTGTCACGATTAGCCATCGTGCATAAGTATGTGACCTTAAACACCAATAAATAAACAAATAACTCAACTGATTTTAGAATATAGTTTTGTAATGAGCTGTGAGCTTTTTACCTACTGGAACCACGCCCTACAAGGCACCGTCGGACTTTCCACTATTTGTTGATCGGGAGCCACGTCTAAACTGTGCCGATCAGCGTTTGACGACAGGGCCCACTCCTATAATGCGCGATTTGTTTTTGTGGGTGTGGGGGTGCATTGAACTGTCCATCTTTGCTCGAATGGGGACCCAGTTACCGCTACGTCGTCCTCGTCTTGCAATGGAGGTCCTCGTTCTGCAATATTCTGTACGTTTTCAACCGATAAGGCCTATGCCTGAAATACGCTGCCCAAATATTTGCGAGGGACGGCGGGGTGGGGTGCTTACCTGAGTAAAGCCAGCTACTCTTTTGGTGAGAGTCCTCGTCTGCGATGGTTTGGAAGGTGCAGATAAGCCTTCTAACTGGAAACATTGTGAAGTGTATCTCAAACTTTCCCAACCATCGCAGTATTACGAGAACCGGGAATGGTCCTTTAACTAGTGACCCGTGTTACGATTCGACCTCGATTGCCTAAACACCAGGCCATGTCAGACCATGGCTTAACACATCTGGAGTTCAAAAGTTGTTGTCCAATAATATTACTCCGGTTTCAGGCCTGGATTTCACTGAAAAACTTAATCTTGGTAGCCGAGTCCGGTATCAAAGGTTCCTAACGACATATGCTCTTATGATTTGGGTTAGTTCGAAGGAAATCCAGGGCGGGTGGATCCTAGTTAAGACACATCCGGAGTTCACATGGGGTGACAAATAAGAGAAGTCGGCTTTTAGGTCCCGTCCACGGTTGAACACATTAAATGTCCACGAAGGGTGGCAAATAAGAATAGTTAGCTTTTGGGCCAAAATTGCATTGAGACCCCCATGACATGGCAGTCTGTGGTGGTTTCAATGGCAATTAATGACTCGTGTATTCACGAATTTCAATTTGAACTAGTTAACATGAAAAGCAGGTCGGGTTGGACACCAGTTGAACAATTCGGAAGTTCACAAGGGGGTGGCAAAATTCGAAAAATTCCACTTTTTAGGCGAATTTCAATAAAGAGCCTACTTCTTGAGAGTCCGGGGGGGGGGGGGGGGGGGTGTCAGAGTTCACTAGTGACTACTGGTATCTTGTGTTGGGCTCATTGATAATGTGAAATAAAAAAAGTTTGATTTTAGGCCGCGCAGACAATAAATCCATATCTTGGGTGCCTGCAAGAAGACGAGGCCTGATCGGACCCTGGTTAAGCACATCCGAAGTACACGGGGGGGGGGGGGGGGGGGGGGGGGGGGGGGTGAGTGAAGGCGGGTTAAATAAAAATAAATGTCTACTTTTCGACGAGGATTTCAATAAAACCGATAACTTGGAGAACTGGGAGCGATGTATGTATTTATTGGTGTTTAAGGTCACACATTTCTGCACCATGGCTAATCATGACCACGGCAGTTTTATCGGAGTACAGGAGAGAACCACTGAGCAACGGCGAGCGACTGTCAGCTCCCCAGCATACTGGAGTGGTCTGAATGGAAACAAACCATTCAGGAAATTATAATTGCAGCTGGTATGCATGATAACCAGACCGGGTCGGACCCTGGTTTAACATATATAGAGTTCACATGGGAATGATAAAGAGGAAAAATCCGCCTTTTGTCCGGATTCTATCAAAACCCATATCGAAAGTCTGAGGTTTTCTTAAAAGTTATAAGTGACATTTATTTTCATGACTGAGGATTGCTTCGATGAAAAGCATGTTGGGTCGCAATCATCCTGTGTTCACAGGGGGTGAGAATGTCAAATACGAAAAGCCCTCTGTTTGGCCATATTTCAATAAAACCCATATGTTGAGAGCCTGTGGTGCTTTCGAAAGCCTTACTGGCTTGTGTTGTCCCTATTGGGGGCCCTTTGGAATAAAAACATGCCGGGCCAAACTCTGGCCGTACACACCCAGAGATCAGGGGATTTGAAATAAGAAAGGACTTCTTTGATGCCCAGATTTCAATAAAACCCTTTAAGGACAAACCAAAACCAAAAATTAAAATATGCCATTTCAGGCCACGTTTGGACAAGGGGCTAGAGGTGTACGGAAACACTGATGCACAGGTAGACCATGATACTTCGCCTGACGATACACGTATCGGTGATAGCAGTCAAATATCGTTGATCGCGATACATGCAAACCGAGTTCAGCTAACGTCGCAGACTTCTTTTTGGACAGGGAAAGAGATTCTCGAAGTATTTTCGTAAAACTACAATAAGCCCGTATTCCCGTAAAATCGAAGTGGATTGCAGCTATTCAGATGTAAATAAAGATTTATTCGTATGTGCGTGTGACAAACTTTATATCCGAATTATCAATAGAAAGTCAATATCCCGGTAATTGCGAACTGCAGTCACGCAACAGTGTTATGTTACAACGAAAAGGGCAAGTTGGGTCAGTTGAATTGAGCTCACGAAGTCTCCATGAAGAGCTTCGCATTCTAAATTCGATATATCGTCTCCTGAGTTCCAATGTGTTCTCTGTGCCAATTGACACAAAGCACACTTTGGAATTCAGGGGACGGTATGATCAAATAATTTTTGTGTGCCGAGGGCACGTGGGACAGTGTGGGGCAAGCTCCTTGCGACCCTCCCCAGCTGCCTAATTTTGTGGTACATGGGCGTGGAGAAGGAGGGAAAAGTATGAGGAATTTGGAGGACGATCAGCGGTTGAAATCCTGGTTTCATTGTTTAAGGTATCTTAATTGTTAGTGAAACAGTTCAGGGTCATGTGCTGGGTTCTGGCATATGTGATCTTAAGTTGTCTTGATATTGTTCCATTGTGCCGATGGAGTTGATTTTTACTGTGCCGTATTCCGTTCTCAAGTAGTCGTCTGCAAGATTGGTACATTCATCCCAGGACATGTTCTGGAAGTCGTATGGTGGTCTGTCCTCATCCGTATCCGTCTCCTCGGGTACCTGAAAGTGGATTTGATGGATGGGTGGCTGGATCTCATTCCTGTCGTGGCAGGGTGGGGGGGGGGGGGGGGGGTGACGAGAGTGTGGACTGTGTTGGGGATGGTGAATTTATGATGATTATTATTATGATTTTGGTTCGTTCTGATGAAAAGTAGGCCGAGACGGTGATAATCCCCATTTCATCGTCTGCAATGTGTAAGGCTCTTGGTGTCATTGTGTGCTACTGAACACTGTACAGCACGCGGTAGAATACTTGCGCAGCACAGTGGTTCACTGATCAGCATTGATCAAACTGAAGGATTACAGCGTCGTTTTCGATCATGATCCCAATTCGTCGTTTGCAATGTGTCCTTTGACAAGGCTCTTAGTGTCATTGTGTACTACTGAACACATCACAACAGTACGCGGTAGAATACTTGTCTTCTGACACTATCAACTCCGTTTCTACCGGGTTCAAAAGTTAGAGTCTAATAGTTACTCGCCGCAGCTCGGTGGTTTTCTCCACCTTCGTTCAGCGGCAAAACAAAGTCGCGTTTACATGTGTGGGTGTGTGACAAAATTTCAAAAATCAGTATGAACTTACGTCCCACAAGAGCAAAAATAGATGGGATGTGGAGCTGGGCCAATGTAAAATTGCAAATAAAAATTGGGAATATGTTTTATGCATTTTAGCAAACGAAAGCTAACTTCCCTTCAGAAATTCCAACTGGAGGTGGTATCATAAAAAATATGCCTAAAAATGGGTGAAGTTCGAAAAATTTTCCAACAATATAGCTGGTACGTTGTCGTCTGTGGAAGTACCTGCTGGAGAACCTGACCACACACAGATTTGGGATTAAGTTGGCAGACTGGTCGGCTAGTAGATTCCATCTGGACAACATGCCCCATACCGTGTCGAGGATACCCCACACGGTGACGAGAGCGTGTCTTCCCATCTACACCAACAGCCAGTATAGGCGTATCAACTGAAGATAACCCCTCTACCAAGGCATACACATACCTCATTTATTGCAGTTATAATGATACAGGGCGAATATATACATTTTACATTGACAAATAGATAAATTAACTATAAATGAAAACGTCGGGTCGGTTACAGGGCGGTTATTTAACACTGTCCACGTTACATCTAGGAGAGGTGAGGGTCGTACAGAAACGAGTCGAATTCACTCAACCCTGTTGATTTGGGGTTATTTTTTTACCCAAATGAATTTAGAGTGTAATTTTGCAATGGGCCCTGAGCTTTTTACTTAACAGAACCTCGACCAATAAGACACCGTCGGACAGTCCGCTACTTGACGAGCGGGAGCCACGTCTGAACTGTTCCAATCCGCTTTTGACGAGAGGGCTCTCACCTGTGATGCTTGGTTCGTTTTTATGAGCGTAAAGGGGGGGGGGGGGGGTTGCATGCATTGAAATGTCCGCCCTTTATCGGATGGGGACCTAGTCTCCACTGCACCGTCCACGTTTTATGAAGGGGGGTGGGGGGTGGGGGCTAGTTCTGCAACGTGCAGTGCGCTTTTTACCGTGAGGTCCCATGTCCGAAATAAAGTGTCCATTTTTTTTTTTTTTGGGGGGGGGGGGGGGGGTGTCTTATCAAAGTTAGGCCGGCTACTTTTGACCTTTTTTGACGAGACGCCTCACCCGCAATGGTTTGGAAGGTTTTTATTCAGTGGGCCTCGTCGTGAGATGCACGTCCGCTTTTACCAGTGAGGAGGCTGAAATTGCCGGTAACTCTCCCGAAAACATTAACATCAACCACACCGTCCGTTTTTTGATGAGGGGATGTGGGGAGGGGTGCATCTTGCTATTCACAACAACTGTTCTTATCGAATGGGGGATGGGGGGTGGGGGTGCAATTGCATTACCTTCAAAGACACAATCGCTCTTGCTGAGTATATATGCGCGTATGTGTGGGTGTGTGTGTGGGGGGGGGGGGGGGGTATATGGGTGGGAGAAGCCGCTATCGGTCTTAGGGTGGCGGCTGAAATTTTCAACAAAGAGGGCGATGCTGGCGTACAAAACACTCCGCATTTTATCGAGGGCACTGTCCACTCTCAAAACTCATCCAACTGCGCTTTCTGATTTCAAGAAAATCATCTTCTGAAGAGAGTGCTAGTTACTAGCGTGGCTTGTCCCCACATAGTGAGATACCTATCGACTTTATCTTCCACTTTCGTAAGAGGAAGCCCTCGCCTTCAAAGTACAGTCCGTGCACCGATGAAAAGGCCCTCGCCCGATATACACATTTCGCGATCAAAATCGGCGAGGCTCTAATCCTCTAGGCTCTCAAGTCCAGCTTGGTGGTGGTGTGTGTGTGTGAGTGTGTGTGTGTGTGGGGGGGGGGGGGGGGGGCACTTCTCGAACGACACTCCAATAATTACTCTTCATGTTTTGTTGCTACCTCATTCGTGACGCGGTCCCTTCGCCTGCTATGGGAGGATCTCGGTTGAACATCAAGAGTTAAACCTTTACCCGACACCAAAAGCAGACATCGCATGCAAGCAAAATAATTGAATAATTATTATTATTTTTTTTTTTGCATGAAAAACATAGCTTATGACCCATTTTTGGAATGAATAAGCTTAATGAGCTCGTTCCAAAGAGGAGTCGTTAGTTATGTTTTTAAAGCAAAAATGTAAAAATAATGAAAATCGAATGGTGAATATTGCTGGCTTGTTTTTGGCGTTACACTGGGTCAGGGGTTAACATAGGGATATAAAATAAAAAAAAATCCGATTTTAGGATCATACTTCAATAAAATCTATATCTTGAGAGCCTGGAGTGACTGTAATAAATACTCCGATTTCGATCCCAGGATCATTAAACAAACCCACGTAACTGAGTGTGAGGGGGTATCAAATGCAACTTATAGCTCGTGTACTCATAATTTGGACGGTTCTTCACAAGAAAAGATCAGGCGTATTTGAAGTTCACAAGGGGTTGGCGAATTATAGCCAAGTCGGCCTTAGAAGTTACATTTGCTTTCCAATCCATATCTTGAGTCTCTGCATTATTCTCAAGCCCAACTGTGATGATTATATCGTCTGCATACTGTACACTGTGTTTCATTTTGTGATTTGCCTCAAGAGGTGTTAATTTCAATTACTTTTCGACTTTTACTATTACTATGGGAGTCATTTAGGCAACGTAATATATATGTGTCGCTTTTCCACATGAAAGTTATTCAGAAACGTTTTGCATTTATCAGTATTAATATAAGAGATTTAAAGTACAGGGGCGTCGTAACGAATTTCAAAGTGTGTGTGTGTTTGGGGGAGGGGTGGGGGTGGTTAGGGCGATCGATGGTTGTCGGTATGACGGGCCGACCATGGTTCAGACCGCGGTACGAAAATTTTAAATTCCAGGGTCCCAAAACCCCCATCTCCATGCATCTGAGCGGATATTTTGAGATTTTTCAGGGCACGTATTTGAATGATTTCACACTTCCAGAGCCGTAAAAAAATTGTCAAGATGTTCATAGCCACTGCTAAACCAGCTGTATGATAGTCACAGTTTGTGACAAACATCAAACACGCTAACCTTACGCTAGTACGAGAGAAACATGGTTGGCGAAAATATGGAAAGGCTCTAGATCCGTCCCTTGTTTCACCAGTCATTGGTTCTGTTAAAATGTATGCATGGCCTGGTCCCAGCCACCCCCCCCCCCCCCCTCCGGTTCCGCCGCCCCTGAACAAGAACTTCTTTTTGCACAATGCGAAGTGGATCAGAATCTTGAATAACTGTTACAGTGTTATGATTGAGGTTTGGCTGGGAATTACAACTCGCTTATACGGCCTTTATTGTAACTCGAGCACAGCATGACAGGAACACTTTCCATGGACTTATGGTAGACCCGAGGTAAAGACGAATGAACGATATAAATGATTTATTCTACATGACTGGAGTATCTGCCCCTGTTAAAGAAGAAACATTTATATCCCCCAGTGTCGCCCAAACAACGGTAAACAATTCAAACTCAACATCATGGCAAATGAGAGAGCTCAATTAACAGGAACAGATTATTTATTGAAAGGGGGAGGGGGCGGTGGCGTTGCTGTAACCGGTTCTCGTCACATCACCGAAGTGAATCAACGTGAGGCCACGTAACCTCGATTGTCCACATGGGGGCACGATAACGCCGTGTACTAAGGCGTACTGCACGTCGATGGTGCGCATGTCTTCAGCCAATCTAACCCTGCATGTGCCACAGTGCGGAGTTACGATGTTGGGGAGCTGGCAGTTGCTCGTCGTTGCTGGGTGGTTCTCTCCGTGTACTCCGGCTTCCTGCATCCGTAAAACTGTCACGATCATAATTAGCCAATGTGCATAAGTATGTGACCTTAAACACCAATGAATGAATAAATAAATAAATAAATAAATAAATAAATAAATAAATAAATAAATAAATATTTATTCAAAGCGCCATAATCATTTACTGAGAACAACAATACGCGATTTACTGGCAAATCGTCTGCTCTGCTTAATAATACAATGACGCTCTCTGATTGAGTCACAGGGATTAGGTTAAACGTATTTTTATTTGCCAAACAAATAAGTTGCAAATTGGGATAGGAGGACAAGTGCTTTCCACTTAGTGTACCCTCCGCTCCCTTAACATGATACAAAAAATCAATACAATGGCGAAACAAACAAATGAGAGAAATGTAAAAAAAAACATGTACAAGAAAATATAACTTCGCAATAAAAAATAGTGAGAAAGAGAGAGAAAAACAAAGTGATTGATTAATTGATTGATGTCCTTTCTGCACCTTGAGTCTGTCTCTGTGAATTTGATTTTCCATGCCGAGGGTCGACTAGGCGCTGCACTGCCACCGCACTCACAGGGATTAATTACAATATAGGTGTTTCAATCACCTGGTTTTCAGTTTACAACAATAGACAGAACATTCGAGTCAAGTTTTATCAAACTAAAGGATCACGGCGACGTTTCGATGATAATCCCCATTCATCGTCTGCAATGTGTCCATAGACAATGCTCTTGGTGTCACTGTGTACTACTGAACACCGCACAACAGTACAGCACGCGGTAGAATACTTGTCTTCTGACACTATCAACACCGTTTCTACTGGGTTCAAAAGTTAGAGTCTAACAGTTACTCGCCGAAGCTCGATGGTTTTCTTCGTTCACCGGCAAAACAAAGTCGCGTTTACATGTGTGTATGAGTGACACAGTTTCAAAAATTAATATGAACTTATGACCCACTAGAGCAAAAATAGATGGGATGTGGTGGAAGGCCAATGTGAAAGGGCAAATAAAAATTGGAAATATGTTTTATGCATTTTAGCAAACGTAAGCTAACTTCCCTTCAGCAATTCCAACTGGAAGAGGTATCATGACAAATATGCCTAAAATGGGTGATGTTCGAAACATTTTCCCACAATATAGCTGGTAAGTAGTTATCTGTGGAAGTACCTGCTGGAGAACATGACCACACTCAGATTTGTGATTAAGTTGGCAGACTGGTCCAGTAGATTCCATCTGACCAACGTGCCCCATACTGCACCAGGATCCTCCAGTCAGTGAAGAGAGCGTCCCCTTCAATCTTCACCTACAGTCACTATACGTTTGTGAACCGATAGATAACCACTAGACCCAGGCACATACACAATCACTCAAACATTGTTTTCCTTGTTAATCTTGAGATTAAGAGACGAACTTATTGTGTAGTTAATATTAGACGAAGCTTTGTATTTTACAATAAATTTATTATAAATGAAGAAGCCTGGTCGGTTACAGGGTAGTTATTTAGCAGATTTCAAGCTGCAGCAAGAAGGCGGAAAGAGGAGTTACGACACAATTGGGTCATATTCTCTCAACCCTGTTGATTAGAGTTAATTTTTAACTCTACTGATTTTAGAATACTGTTTTACAATGAGCTGTGAGCTTTTTCCAAACGGAGCCCCGCTCTTCAAGGCGCCGTCGGACTTTCCACTATCTGTCGAATGGGAGTCACGTCTAAACCGTTCCGATCTGCTTTTGACGAGAGGGTCCTCTCTCGTAAAGTGTAGTTTGTTTTGTGTGTGTTTGTGTGGGGTGGGGTGGGGGTATTTGCGTGCAGTGAACCGTCCGTCTTTGGGGACCTAGTTACCACTACGTCGTCATCGTCTTGTAATGGAAGTCCTCGTTCTGCAATCTTCTGTGCGCTTCCAACCGAGAGGGTCCGTGCCCGAAATGCACTGTCCATATTTTTGCGAGGGACGGGGCACGGGTGTGGGTGCTTATCCGAGTAAATCCAGCTACTCTTTTGGTGAGATACCTCGACTGCAATGGTTAGGAAAAAACAGATGAGCCTTCTATCTGGAAAAGGGGACGTGTATTTCACGACGAGGCCCAATCTAACTTCCCCAACCATCGCAGTACCACGAAAAAGTAACTAATGACCCGTGTTATCATGATTCGAACATCTGGGGTTCACAAGTTGATGTCTACTAATATTAGTCCGGTCTCAGGCCTGGATTTCAATGAAAAACCTAATCTTGGTAGCCTAGATTGGAATCAAAGGTTGCTAACGACATATGCTCTTATGGTTTATGTTAGTTCGCAGGAAAGCCAGGACGGGTGGATCCCAGTTAGACACATCCGGAGTTCACATGGGGTGACAAATAAGAGAAGTCCGCTTTTCGGCCCCGCCCACGGTTGAGCACATTAAAAGTTCACGGAGGGTGTCAAATAAGAATAGTCAGCTTTTGGGCCTAGATTGCAACGAGACCCCCTTACATGGCAGCTTGGTATGGTTTCAAGGGCAATTATGGCTCGTGTATCCATAATTTGTAATAGTTAACATGAATAGCACGTCGGGTCGGACACTGGTTGAACAATTCGTAAGGTCACATGGGGGTGGCAAATTCGAAAATTCTACTTTTTAGGCGCGGATTTCAAAAAGCCCACATCTTGAGAGTCCGGGTGCTCTCAGAGTCCACTATGTTATCTTGTGTTGGGCACATTTAGATGCTTGAGCACATCCGTAGTTCACGGAATAATGGGGAAAAAAGGCGTGACTCTAGGCTGCGAGTTCAATAAGGGGGCGGGGGCAAATGAAAAAAATGAAAATTGTGCGCTTTTCAATAAAACCGTTATCTTGGAGACCCGAGAGTGATCTCAAAAGTAAGTAAGTACCTGCGTCATTATGATTCGCTCGCTTGGGTGAAAAAACAGTTCGGGTCAGCTCTGGTAAAACACATCTCGATTTTGCAGGGGCATAGCACCTCAGAATATCTGCTTTTTAGTCTCAGATTTCATTACACCCATATCTTGTGTGTCTGGGGTGGTCTGGGAGGTTACAAACCATTCAGAAAATTATAATTTCGGCTGGTATGCGTGATAAGCAGGCCGGGTCGGACACTGGTTTAACACATCTAGAATTCACAAGGGAATGGTGAAGAGGAAATTCCGCTTTTTGGCCGGATTCTATCAAACCCCATATCGAGAGTCTGGTATTTTCTTAAAAGTAACAAGTGACGTGTATTTTCATGATTGAGGATTGCTTTGATGAAAAGTATGTTGGATCGGAATCACAGGGGATGAGAATCTCAAAAAAGAAAAGCCCTCTGTTTGGCCATATTGCAATAAAACTCATATATTGAGAGCCTGTGGCGCTCTTGAAAGCCTTACTGACTTGAGTCTTTCTGACTGAGGACACTTTGGAAGATCACTCCAGCCAGACTCTGGATGTACACATGCGGAGTGCAAGGGATTTAAAATCAGAAAGAACCTCTTTGATGCCCAGATTTCAATAAAACCATTTCAAGGACGGATACCAAACGAAAAATTAAAATATGGCCCTTCAGGCCATGTTTGGACAATGGCTAGAGATGTAAGGAAACACTGCTGCGTCGGACATCACGATACTTCGCTTGACGATACGCGCATCGGTGAAGCGGTCAAATATGGTTGATCGCGATATATGCAAACAGAGTTCAGCTCACGTTAAAGACATCTTTTTGGACAGGAAATCATATTCTCGTAATATTTTCGTAAAATCGTAATATTCCCGAATTCCGGTAAAATCGAAGTGGATTCCAGCTATTCAAAGTTAAACCTTCAATAAAGATTTGTTTTTGTTTGTATGTGCGTGTGACAAACGTAATATCCGAATTATCAAAAGAAAAGCAGTATCCGGGGAATTGCGAACTGCAGTCACGCAACAGTTTTATGTTACAACGAAAAATGTAATTGGACCTGTTGAGTTAAGCTCACGAAGTCTCCAAAATGCTTCGCATTCTAAATTCGATACATCGTCCCCTGAGTTCCAAAGTGTTCTATGTGAGTAGTATAGCATGTACCCGAAGGGTCCTATTTAGCCGGACCTACCCCCGGGCTTAGGAAGTGACGTCATGTCACGTGACCCTGTGTTCACAGGGGGTGAGAATGTCAAATACGAAAAGCCCTCTGTTTGGCCATATTTCAATAAAACCCATATGTTGAGAGCCTGTGGTGCTTTCGAAAGCCTTACTGGCTTGTGTTGTCCCTATTGGGGGCCCTTTGGAATAAAAACATGCCGGGCCAAACTCTGGCCGTACACACCCAGAGATCAGGGGATTTGAAATAAGAAAGGACTTCTTTGATGCCCAGATTTCAATAAAACCCTTTAAGGACAAACCAAAACCAAAAATTAAAATATGGCATTTCAGGCCACGTTTGGACAAGGGGCTAGAGGTGTACGGAAACACTGATGCACAGGTAGACCATGATACTTCGCCTGACGATACACGTATCGGTGATAGCAGTCAAATATCGTTGATCGCGATACATGCAAACCGAGTTCAGCTAACGTCGCAGACTTCTTTTTGGACAGGGAAAGAGATTCTCGAAGTATTTTCGTAAAACTACAATAAGCCCGTATTCCCGTAAAATCGAAGTGGATTGCAGCTATTCAGATGTAAATAAAGATTTATTCGTATGTGCGTGTGACAAACTTTATATCCGAATTATCAATAGAAAGTCAATATCCCGGTAATTGCGAACTGCAGTCACGCAACAGTGTTATGTTACAACGAAAAGGGCAAGTTGGGTCAGTTGAATTGAGCTCACGAAGTCTCCATGAAGAGCTTCGCATTCTAAATTCGATATATCGTCTCCTGAGTTCCAATGTGTTCTCTGTGCCAATTGACACAAAGCACACTTTGGAATTCAGGGGACGGTATGATCAAATAATTTTTGTGTGCCGAGGGCACGTGGGACAGTGTGGGGCAAGCTCCTTGCGACCCTCCCCAGCTGCCTAATTTTGTGGTACATGGGCGTGGAGAAGGAGGGAAAAGTATGAGGACTTTGGAGGACGATCAGCGGTTGAAATCCTGGTTTCATTGTTTAAGGTATCTTAATTGTTAGTGAAACAGTTCAGGGTCATGTGCTGGGTTCTGGCATATGTGATCTTAAGTTGTCTTGATATTGTTCCATTGTGCCGATGGAGTTGATTTTTACTGTGCCGTATTCCGTTCTCAAGTAGTCGTCTGCAAGATTGGTACATTCATCCCAGGACATGTTCTGGAAGTCGTATGGTGGTCTGTCCTCATCCGTATCCGTCTCCTCGGGTACCTGAAAGTGGATTTGATGGATGGGTGGCTGGATCTCATTCCTGTCGTGGCAGGGTGGGGGGGGGGGGGTGACGAGAGTGTGGACTGTGTTGGGGATGGTGAATTTATGATGATTATTATTATGATTTTGGTTCGTTCTGATGAAAAGTAGGCCGAGACGGTGATAATCCCCATTTCATCGTCTGCAATGTGTAAGGCTCTTGGTGTCATTGTGTGCTACTGAACACTGTACAGCACGCGGTAGAATACTTGCGCAGCACAGTGGTTCACTGATCAGCATTGATCAAACTGAAGGATTACAGCGTCGTTTTCGATCATGATCCCAATTCGTCGTTTGCAATGTGTCCTTTGACAAGGCTCTTAGTGTCATTGTGTACTACTGAACACATCACAACAGTACGCGGTAGAATACTTGTCTTCTGACACTATCAACTCCGTTTCTACCGGGTTCAAAAGTGAGAGTCTAATAGTTACTCGCCGCAGCTCGGTGGTTTTCTCCAGCTTCGTTCAGCGGCAAAACAAAGTCGCGTTTACATGTGTGGGTGTGTGACAAAATTTCAAAAATCAGTATGAACTTACGTCCCACAAGAGCAAAAATAGATGGGATGTGGAGCTGGGCCAATGTAAAATTGCAAATAAAAATTGGGAATATGTTTTATGCATTTTAGCAAACGAAAGCTAACTTCCCTTCAGAAATTCCAACTGGAGGTGGTATCATAAAAAATATGCCTAAAAATGGGTGAAGTTCGAAAAATTTTCCAACAATATAGCTGGTACGTTGTCGTCTGTGGAAGTACCTGCTGGAGAACCTGACCACACACAGATTTGGGATTAAGTTGGCAGACTGGTCGGCTAGTAGATTCCATCTGGACAACATGCCCCATACCGTGTCGAGGATACCCCACACGGTGACGAGAGCGTGTCTTCCCATCTACACCAACAGCCAGTATAGGCGTATCAACTGAAGATAACCCCTCTACCAACGCATACACATACCTCATTTATTGCAGTTATAATGATACAGGGCGAATATATACATTTTACATTGACAAATAGATAAATTAACTATAAATGAAAACGTCGGGTCGGTTACAGGGCGGTTATTTAACACTGCCCACGTTACATCTAGGAGAGGTGAGGGTCGTACAGAAACGAGTCGAATTCACTCAACCCTGTTGATTTGGGGTTATTTTTTTACCCAAATGAATTTAGAGTGTAATTTTGCAATGGGCCCTGAGCTTTTTACTTAACAGAACCTCGTCCAATAAGACACCGTCGGACAGTCCGCTACTTGACGAGCGGGAGCCACGTCTGAACTGTTCCAATCCGCTTTTGACGAGAGGGCTCTCACCTGTGATGCTTGGTTCGTTTTTATGAGCGTAAAGGGGGGGGGGGGGGGGGGGTTGCATGCATTGAAATGTCCGCCCTTTATCGGATGGGGACCTAGTCTCCACTGCACCGTCCACGTTTTATGAAGGGGGGTGGGGGGTGGGGGGGGGGGCTAGTTCTGCAACGTGCAGTGCGCTTTTTACCGTGAGGTCCCATGTCCGAAATAAAGTGTCCATTTTTTTTTTTTTTTTGGGGGGGGGGGGGTGTCTTATCAAAGTTAGGCCGGCTACTTTTGACCTTTTTTGACGAGACGCCTCACCCGCAATGGTTTGGAAGGTTTTTATTCAGTGGGCCTCGTCGTGAGATGCACGTCCGCTTTTACCAGTGAGGAGGCTGAAATTGCCGGTCACTCTCCCGAAAACATTAACATCAACCACGCCGTCCGTTTTTTGATGAGGGGGTGGGGGGCTCTCGTCTGCAAAACATCGTGTTATAACGATGAGGGGAGGGGTGCATCTTGCTATTCACAACAACTGTTCTTATCGAATGGGGGATGGGGGTGCAATTGCATTACCTTCAAAGACACAATCGCTCTTGCTGAGTATATATGCGCGTATGTGTGGGTGTGTGTGTGTGTGTGTGTGGGGGGGGGGGGGGGGTATATGGGTGGGAGAAGCCGCTATCGGTCTTAGGGTGGCGGCTGAAATTTTCAACAAAGAGGGCGATGCTGGCGTACAAAACACTCCGCATTTTATCGAGGGCACTGTCCACTCTCAAAACTCATCCAACTGCGCTTTCTGATTTCAAGAAAATCATCTTCTGAAGAGAGTGCTAGTTACTAGCGTGGCTTGTCCCCACATAGTGAGATACCTATCGACTTTATCTTCCACTTTCGTAAGAGGAAGCCCTCGCCTTCAAAGTACAGTCCGTGCACCGATGAAAAGGCCCTCGCCCGATATACACATTTCGCGATCAAAATCGGCGAGGCTCTAATCCTCTAGGCTCTCAAGTCCAGCTTGGTGGTGGTGTGTGTGTGTGAGTGTGTGTGTGTGTGGGGGGGGGGGGGGGCACTTCTCGAACGACACTCCAATAATTACTCTTCATGTTTTGTTGCTACCTCATTCTTGACGCGGTCCCTTCGCCTGCTATGGGAGGATCTCAGTTGAACATCAAGAGTTAAACCTTTACCCGACACCAAAAGCAGACATCGCATGCAAGCAAAATAATTGAATAATTATTATTTTTTTTTTTTTTGCATGAAAAACATAGCTTATGACCCATTTTTGGAATGAATAAGCTTAATGAGCTCGTTCCAAAGAGGAGTCGTTAGTTATGTTTTTAAAGCAAAAATGTAAAAATAATGAAAATCGAATGGTGAATATTGCTGGCTTGTTTTTGGCGTTACACTGGGTCAGGGGTTAACATAGGGATATAAAATAAAAAAAAATCCGATTTTAGGATCATACTTCAATAAAATCTATATCTTGAGAGCCTGGAGTGACTGTAATAAATACTCCGATTTCGATCCCAGGATCATTAAACAAACCCACGTAACTGAGTGTGAGGGGGTATCAAATGCAACTTATAGCTCGTGTACTCATAATTTGGACGGTTCTTCACAAGAAAAGATCAGGCGTATTTGAAGTTCACAAGGGGTTGGCGAATTATAGCCAAGTCGGCCTTAGAAGTTACATTTGCTTTCCAATCCATATCTTGAGTCTCTGCATTATTCTCAAGCCCAACTGTGATGATTATATCGTCTGCATACTGTACACTGTGTTTCATTTTGTGATTTGCCTCAAGAGGTGTTAATTTCAATTACTTCTTCGACTTTTACTATTACTATGGGAGTCATTTAGGCAACGTAATATATATGTGTCGCTTTTCCACATGAAAGTTATTCAGAAACGTTTTGCATTTATCAGTATTAATATAAGAGATTTAAAGTACAGGGGCGTCGTAACGAATTTCAAAGTGTGTGTGTGTTTGGGGGAGGGGTGGGGGTGGTTAGGGCGATCGATGGTTGTCGGTATGACGGGACGACCATGGTTCAGACCGCGGTACGAAAATTTTAAATTCCAGGGTCCCAAAACCCCCATCTCCATGCATCTGAGCGGATATTTTGAGATTTTTCAGGGCACGTATTTGAATGATTTCACACTTCCAGAGCCGTAAAAAAATTGTCAAGATGTTCATAGCCACTGCTAAACCAGCTGTATGATAGTCACAGTTTGTGACAAACATCAAACACGCTAACCTTACGCTAGTACGAGAGAAACATGGTTGGCGAAAATATGGAAAGGCTCTAGATCCGTCCCTTGTTTCACCAGTCATTGGTTCTGTTAAAATGTATGCATGGCCTGGTCCCAGCCACCCCCCCCCCCCCTCCGGTTCCGCCGCCCCTGAACAAGAACTTCTTTTTGCACAATGCGAAGTGGATCAGAATCTTGAATAACTGTTACAGTGTTATGATTGAGGTTTGGCTGGGAATTACAACTCGCTTATACGGCCTTTATTGTATAACTCGAGCACAGCATGACAGGAACACTTTCCATGGACTTATGGTAGACCCGAGGTAAAGACGAATGAACGATATAAATGATTTATTCTACATGACTGGAGTATCTGCCCCTGTTAAAGAAGAAACATTTATATCCCCCAGTGTCGCCCAAACAACGGTAAACAATTCAAACTCAACATCATGGCAAATTAACAGGAACAGATTATTTATTGAAAGGGGGAGGGGGCGGTGGCGTTGCTGTAACCGGTTCTCGTCACATCACCGAAGTGAATCAACGTGAGGCCACGTAACCTCCATTGTCCACATGGGGGCACGATAACGCCGTGTACTAAGGCGTACTGCACGTCGATGGTGCGCATGTCTTCAGCCAATCTAACCCTGCATGTGCCACAGTGCGGAGTTACGATGTTGGGGAGCTGGCAGTTGCTCGTCGTTGCTGGGTGGTTCTCTCCGTGTACTCCGGCTTCCTGCATCCGTAAAACTGTCACGATCATAATTAGCCAATGTGCATAAGTATGTGACCTTAAACACCAATGAATGAATGAATAAATAAATAAATAAATAAATAAATAAATAAATAAATAAATAAATAAATAAATAAATATTTATTCAAAGCGCCATAATCATTTACTGAGAACAACAATACGCGATTTACTGGCAAATCGTCTGCTCTGCTTAATAATACAATGACGCTCTCTGATTGAGTCACAGGGATTAGGTTAAACGTATTTTTATTTGCCAAACAAATAAGTTGCAAATTGGGATAGGAGGACAAGTGCTTTCCACTTAGTGTACCCTCCGCTCCCTTAACATGATACAAAAAATCAATACAATGGCGAAACAAACAAATGAGAGAAATGTAAAAAAAAAACATGTACAAGAAAATATAACTTCGCAATAAAAAATAGTGAGAAAGAGAGAGAAAAACAAAGTGATTGATTAATTGATTGATGTCCTTTCTGCACCTTGAGTCTGTCTCTGTGAATTTGATTTTCCATGCCGAGGGTCGACTAGGCGCTGCACTGCCACCGCACTCACAGGGATTAATTACAATATAGGTGTTTCAATCACCTGGTTTTCAGTTTACAACAATAGACAGAACATTCGAGTCAAGTTTGATCAAACTAAAGGATCACGGCGACGTTTCGATGATAATCCCCATTCATCGTCTGCAATGTGTCCATAGACAATGCTCTTGGTGTCACTGTGTACTACTGAACACCGCACAACAGTACAGCACGCGGTAGAATACTTGTCTTCTGACACTATCAACACCGTTTCTACTGGGTTCAAAAGTTAGAGTCTAACAGTTACTCGCCGAAGCTCGATGGTTTTCTTCGTTCACCGGCAAAACAAAGTCGCGTTTACATGTGTGTATGAGTGACACAGTTTCAAAAATTAATATGAACTTATGACCCACTAGAGCAAAAATAGATGGGATGTGGTGGAAGGCCAATGTGAAAGGGCAAATAAAAATTGGAAATATGTTTTATGCATTTTAGCAAACGTAAGCTAACTTCCCTTCAGCAATTCCAACTGGAAGAGGTATCATGACAAATATGCCTAAAATGGGTGATGTTCGAAACATTTTCCCACAATATAGCTGGTAAGTAGTTATCTGTGGAAGTACCTGCTGGAGAACATGACCACACTCAGATTTGTGATTAAGTTGGCAGACTGGTCCAGTAGATTCCATCTGACCAACGTGCCCCATACTGCACCAGGATCCTCCAGTCAGTGAAGAGAGCGTCCCCTTCAATCTTCACCTACAGTCACTATACGTTTGTGAACCGATAGATAACCACTAGACTCAGGCACATACACAATCACTCAAACATTGTTTTCCTTGTTAATCTTGAGATTAAGAGACGAACTTATTGTGTAGTTAATATTAGACGAAGCTTTGTATTTTACAATAAATTTATTATAAATGAAGAAGCCTGGTCGGTTACAGGGTAGTTATTTAGCAGATTTCAAGCTGCAGCAAGAAGGCGGAAAGAGGAGTTACGACACAATTGGGTCATATTCTCTCAACCCTGTTGATTAGAGTTAATTTTTAACTCTACTGATTTTAGAATACTGTTTTACAATGAGCTGTGAGCTTTTTCCAAACGGAGCCCCGCTCTTCAAGGCGCCGTCGGACTTTCCACTATCTGTCGAATGGGAGTCACGTCTAAACCGTTCCGATCTGCTTTTGACGAGAGGGTCCTCTCTCGTAAAGCGTAGTTTGTTTTGTGTGTGTTTGTGTGGGGTGGGGTGGGGGTATTTGCGTGCAGTGAACCGGCCGTCTTTGGGGACCTAGTTACCACTACGTCGTCATCGTCTTGTAATGGAAGTCCTCGTTCTGCAATCTTCTGTGCGCTTCCAACCGAGAGGGTCCGTGCCCGAAATGCACTGTCCATATTTTTGCGAGGGACGGGGCACGGGTGTGGGTGCTTATCCGAGTAAATCCAGCTACTCTTTTGGTGAGATACCTCGACTGCAATGGTTAGGAAAAAACAGATGAGCCTTCTATCTGGAAAAGGGGACGTGTATTTCACGACGAGGCCCACTCTAACTTCCCCAACCATCGCAGTACCACGAAAAAGTAACTAATGACCCGTGTTATCATGATTCGAACATCTGGGGTTCACAAGTTGATGTCTACTAATATTAGTCCGGTCTCAGGCCTGGATTTCAATGAAAAACCTAATCTTGGTAGCCTAGATTGGAATCAAAGGTTGCTAACGACATATGCTCTTATGGTTTATGTTAGTTCGCAGGAACGCCAGGACGGGTGGATCCCAGTTAGACACATCCGGAGTTCACATGGGGTGACAAATAAGAGAAGTCCGCTTTTCGGCCCAGCCCACGGTTGAGCACATTAAAAGTTCACGGAGGGTGGCAAATAAGAATAGTCAGCTTTTGGGCCTAGATTGCAATGAGACCCCCTTACATGGCAGCTTGGTATGGTTTCAAGGGCAATTATGGCTCGTGTATCCATAATTTGTAATAGTTAACATGAATAGCACGTCGGGTCGGACACTGGTTGAACAATTCGTAAGGTCACATGGGGGTGGCAAATTCGAAAATTCTACTTTTTAGGCGCGGATTTCAAAAAGCCCACATCTTGAGAGTCCGGGTGCTCTCAGAGTCCACTATGTTATCTTGTGTTGGGCACATTTAGATGCTTGAGCACATCCGTAGTTCACGGAATAATGGGGAAAAAAGGCGTGACTCTAGGCTGCGAGTTCAATAAGGGGGCGGGGGCAAATGAAAAAAATGAAAATTGTGCGCTTTTCAATAAAACCGTTATCTTGGAGACCCGAGAGTGATCTCAAAAGTAAGTAAGTACCTGCGTCATTATGATTCGCTCGCTTGGGTGAAAAAACAGTTCGGGTCAGCTCTGGTAAAACACATCTCGATTTTGCAGGGGCATAGCACCTCAGAATATCTGCTTTTTAGTCTCAGATTTCATTACACCCATATCTTGTGTGTCTGGGGTGGTCTGGGAGGTTACAAACCATTCAGAAAATTATAATTTCGGCTGGTATGCGTGATAAGCAGGCCGGGTCGGACACTGGTTTAACACATCTAGAATTCACAAGGGAATGGTGAAGAGGAAATTCCGCTTTTTGGCCGGATTCTATCAAACCCCATATCGAGAGTCTGGTATTTTCTTAAAAGTAACAAGTGACGTGTATTTTCATGATTGAGGATTGCTTTGATGAAAAGTATGTTGGGTCGGAATCACAGGGGATGAGAATCTCAAAAAAGAAAAGCCCTCTGTTTGGCCATATTGCAATAAAACTCATATATTGAGAGCCTGTGGCGCTCTTGAAAGCCTTACTGACTTGAGTCTTTCTGACTGAGGACACTTTGGAAGATCACTCCAGCCAGACTCTGGATGTACACATGCGGAGTGCAAGGGATTTAAAATCAGAAAGAACCTCTTTGATGCCCAGATTTCAATAAAACCATTTCAAGGACGGATACCAAACGAAAAATTAAAATATGGCCCTTCAGGCCATGTTTGGACAATGGCTAGAGATGTAAGGAAACACTGCTGCGTCGGACATCACGATACTTCGCTTGACGATACGCGCATCGGTGAAGCGGTCAAATATGGTTGATCGCGATATATGCAAACAGAGTTCAGCTCACGTTAAAGACATCTTTTTGGACAGGAAATCATATTCTCGTAATATTTTCGTAAAATCGTAATATTCCCGAATTCCGGTAAAATCGAAGTGGATTCCAGCTATTCAAAGTTAAACCTTCAATAAAGATTTGTTTTTGTTTGTATGTGCGTGTGACAAACGTAATATCCGAATTATCAAAAGAAAAGCAGTATCCGGGGAATTGCGAACTGCAGTCACGCAACAGTTTTATGTTACAACGAAAAATGTAATTGGACCTGTTGAGTTAAGCTCACGAAGTCTCCAAAATGCTTCGCATTCTAAATTCGATACATCGTCCCCTGAGTTCCAAAGTGTTCTATGTGAGTAGTATAGCATGTACCCGAAGGGTCCTATTTAGCCGGACCTACCCCCGGGCTTAGGAAGTGACGTCATGTCACGTGACCCAGTGGCGGCAGGTTTGGTTTTTGTGGTAACCCTCGTGAGCGGCAATTTTGTGACGTCATCCTCATAGTAATACGTGATGTGAGTGCGCATGCGCAGCTCGTGTTAGGGTGATACATGTTTCCGTCGTCCATTTTGTACACTTGAGGCCGCCATCTTGGTTTCTATGGTAGCACGTGGTTGCTATGTGACCCAAAACCTTATAATAGGACAGGGGTATGTTCGGAGGGTATGTTCTTTTGTACAGGAGTAATTTGCCGATTCGTAGGATTACCACAAACAACCCGACAATCCCTCCAAATTACCAACAACTACTTTATTTACTACGGATTCCCCATTTTGTCGGCTTAGCACGTAGTGTTACGGTACCGAGGGGGCCCAGGGGTATTTAGCCATTTCTGGTCTGTTCTTGTCAGTTCTGACCCTATTCCGAGTAGTTTTGTGGTTTCATTCATCTAGATCATGGAATCCCATTTTTTTCGGAAACATATGGCCTTCCGAACCCCTTTGTAGTCGTTTTGGGCCATGAGAAAACCCCTCAATGAAGCCTCATTTACTATCCCAGACTCATCTCGGTATTTAACAGGCATTTCCCATGGAATCCCACTTTTTGGAAAACATCTGGCCTTCCGAACCCCTTTTAGTACTTATGTGCCTACTGACACACAGAACACTTTGGAATTCAGGGGGTCGATATGATCAAATGACTTTTGTGCGCCGAAGGTGCGCAGGGCCAGAGTAGGGAAAGCCCGTAAGACCCCCACAGCTGTATTAGTTTGTCGTTCATGGACGTGGAAAATAAGAGACAAGAGTGAAGAATTTTGAGGACGATCAGAGGTTGAAATCCTGGTTTCGTTTTTTTATGGTATCTTCTTTGTAAGTGAAACTGTTCAGTTTGCCAGAAACTATGTACTGGTTTCTGGAATAGGTTTGGCATAGGTGATCTTAAGTAGTCTTGATACTGTTTCATTGTGCCGATGGAGTTGATTTTTACTGTGCCGTATTCCGTTCTCAAGCAGCCGTCTGCAAGGTTGGTAAATTCATTTCAGGACATGTTCTGAACGTCGTGTGGTGGTCTGTCCTCCTCCATCTCCTCGGATACCTAAAGAGCAGGGATGTAGCTAGAGGCTTTCGATTCGGGCGGAGGGGGGGGGGGGGTAGGGTAGTGAATTTCCAACTAGGGGAGGGACCGGGAGTAGTGCCCTGCAAAAATGACGCCCCCTCCATCCACATCAGAGAGCGCATATTCGTCCAACATGGAATTTTTAAATAAAATGAATGTGTACAAGTTGCTGCCTCCTCCAATGCTGGACGAAACTGTCCATTTCCATAGCAAGTAGACCAGTAGACCATTCCTATACATTAACATGCCATAGACATTGTGAATATTCGTAGAGGCTACTCCCCAGACATTCACATGTTGCAATGCTTACAAACAACGCAGCTGTCAACTTTCCTGCTTTTATAAGCTAACCTGACTGAAACTCAGTAGGCGCTATTGCTGTCACTTGCAGTTCGGCGTCCATCAACTTTTGAAACTTGTCTTCTTTTTCAAAACCACTGGACCAAATTCTAACATATGTACAAACATATGTTGAAAAGACCATCTTTGGAGTATACCCTTTCTTTTTTCGTTAAATGGAAGCAGATGTCATCTTCGGGTTGTTGATAATGCCCCAAGAAGCCTCAACATCTTCAAAAATCTTCTTCATGATCCACCAGAGAGGATGTCTTGATATATATACGCCAATGTTTAAAAAACATGAGGCCCCATGGGGCCCTTGGCGCTCACCTGTGAACAGTTGTTTAAAGAAGGATTTAATCAGCGTCTATAACCAGTTACACGTAACAGTACAGAAGAAGGAAGTCATTTAATTATTTTTAACTCTCTTGTCCATGCCAGATGATTTTTTTCTACTACTAGTACTGGCATGCTACCACAGAAATAATGCCCCGATTTCCAGTGATGCACAACACGAGAGTCCAATATCAACCTAGGGATTTAACTTGAACAAACTTGAGTTTGAGCCCTACCTTACCACCACCGGGGTGCTGTATAACAGATGTGAAAGCTTCTGACTGAGGGATCTGAAGAAGATTTTTAAAGAAATTTTTCCATATTGCACTAAGCTGAAATTCGGGCTACCATAGGGGGCCCAAATATTAACCCAGAGACCCGATTTGAACAAGCTTAAATCTCACACCCCATGAAGCTGTCGTGTACCAAATACAAAAGCATTCTGACTGGTGGATCAAGAGAAGATAATTTTTAATGAAATTCCCTCATATTGTACTAAATTAAAATTCAGGCAGCCATAAAAATGAAAGTGTCAATGACACTGTAGCTCAACTTGTCAAGACAAAGACATGTACATGTATAGTATGTGACACAGCAATGACAAACATCTAGGTAATGACCTGATAACAAAGGTACATATAAAGTATTGTAATGGTCTGTACATAAATACTGACCGTTGCTGTAGCAAATGTATAGGTAAAGTATTGTAAAGGTGGGTGACAGTCAGATGCTGAACTAGAAAAAATCTTTGAGTCCCAGAGTGGGTCTGACTGAACCCCCAAAATATTTGTTCTCATAGCACAGTGATAACAAAGGCACCCCAAAACACACTCGTTCCTGTCCCAAGGTGAAAACAAAAGTACTCAAGAAGTTTTGTGAAGATCAGTTCATAAATACGAGCTGTATAGAACTTGTGACAAAAAACTGATTGGACCTAATTTTGGTACAAAATGGCCACTGGCAGCCATCTTGAATTTTGGACCGTACCCAGAAACACTCATTCTCATCCCAAGGAGATAACAAAGGTACCCAAGAAGTTTTGTGAAGATCGGTTCATCAATACAGCCTCTACCCTGAGCCGTATTGACATGTGCACTTACAGTGTATAAGTAGCACTGAATAAATCAAAGTTCACCTAATTTGCATAATTTCTGCACAAGATAAAAACCCGTACTATATGTGATGTATTCCATGTTACTAAACATTCATATAAAAATTTATTCAAATCAGAACTTCCATACAGAAGTTCTGTACAAAAGACTGATTGCACTAATTTTGGTACAAAATGGCTGTTGGTGGCCATCTTGAATTTCGGACCACACCCCAAAACACTCGTTCTCATTCCACGGAGATAACAAAGGTACTCAAGAAGTTTCGTAAAGATCGGTTCATAAATACGGCCTCTAGCCTGACTCGTTTTGAAGTTGTGTACAAAAAACTGATTGAACCTAATTTCGGTACAAAATGGCCGCTGGCAGACATCTTGAATTTCGGACCGCACCCAGAAACACTTGTTCTCGTCCCAAGGTGATAACAAAGGTACCCAAGACGTTTCGTGAAGATCGGTTGATAAATACAGCCTCTAGCCCGAGCCGTATTGACATGTGTACTTACTGTGTGTAAGTAGCACTGAAAAAATCAAAGTTCATCTAATTTGCATAATTTCTGCACGAGAAAAAAACCCATATTATATGTGATGTATCCCATGGTACTAAACATTCACACAAAATATTATTCAAGTCAGAACTTTCATATGGAAGTTCTGTGCAAAAATCTGATTGCACCTAATTTTGTACAAAATGGCTGCCATCGGCCATCTTGAATTTTGGACCGCACCCAAAAACACTCGTTCTCGTCCCACGGTGATACCAAAGGTACCCAAGAAGTTTCGTAAAGATCGGTTTATAAATACGGCCTCTAGCCCGTGCCGTATAGGCATTTGCACTGACAGTGCTGAAAGTAACACTAAATACATCAAAGTTAGTCTAATTTGCATAATTTACGTACGAGAAAAAAAACCCGTATTATATGTAATGTATCCCATGGTACTAAACATTCATACAAAAAATTATTCAAATCAGCACTTTCATATGGAAGTTGTGTACAAAAAACAGATTTCTGCATCGTCGGTACAAAATGGCGGCTGACGGCCAACTTGAATTTCGGATCGGACCCCAAAACACTCGTTCTCGTCCCACAGTCATAACAAAGGTACCCAAGAAGTTTCGTAAAGATTGGTTCATAAATACAGCCTCTAGCCCGAGCCGTATTGAATTGTTGACGGACAGACGGCTAGACGGACGATGGACAACTGGCCATGGCATAAGCTCAAATTTGGCTTTGCCAAAGTTGAGCTAAAAAACTGATTGGATCTAATTTCGGTACAAAATGGCCATTGGCAGCCATCTTGAAAGTGTCAATGACACTGTAGCTCAACTTGTTTAAGACATGTACATGTATAGTATGTGACACAGCAATGACAAACATCTAGGTAATGACCTGATAACAAAGTTACATGTAAAGTATTGTAATGGCCTATACATAAATGCTGACCGTAGCCTGTAACAAATATATAGGTAAAGTATTGTAAAGGTGGGGGTGACAGTTAGATGCTAAACTAGAAAAGAAATCTTTGAGTCCCAGAGTGGGTCTGACTGAACCCAAAAATATTTGTTCTCATAGCACTGTGATAACAAAGGCACCCCAAAACACTCGTTCTTGTCCCAAGGTGATAACAAAGGTACCCAAGAAGTTTAGTGAAGATCGGTTCATAAATAGACTCTAGCCCGAGCTGTATTGACATGTGGACTTACATGTACTGCATATAAGTAGCAATGACTAAATCAAAGTTCATCTAATTTGCATAATTTCTGCACTAGAAAAAAAACCTGTATTATATGTGATGTGTTCCATGTTACTAAACATTCATACAAAAATTTATTCAAATCAGAACTTTCATGCAGAAGTTCTGTACAAATAAACAGCTGTGCAATGAGTGCATGATACACCTGTTATTAATTACAAGAGGGAAGCACGCAATATGAGCATACATGTGTACTAAGCATTTTCAAGTTATTGTTCAACATGTGGAAAATTGCTTATATTTTGATGAATAAAGTCCCTTAACTCTGGAATGACATATCAGACAGCGACACAAATCGAAAGTGGGAATCCTTCCATCAACATATACTTGCAACCAAAAAATCATGAAAATTGCTCTAATCATTTCAAGTTATTGTTCGACATGTGGAAAATTGCTTATATTTTGACGAATAAAGTCCCATAACTCTGGAATTATCAGACAGTGACACAAATCAAAAGGGAGCTTCCTTCCATTAACATATACTTTCCACAAAAAAATCACAAAAATTGCTCGAAGCGTTTTCGAGTTAACATACGACGTGTGGATGGAAGGACGGACAGCAATATACCATAATAAAACCGTTTTTTCCAAACGGGCGTATAAAAATTGATTGCACTAACTAAAGTAAAAAATGGCTGCTGGTGGCCTATAACCCGAGCCGTATTGGCATTTGCAGTTACAGTGCTGAAAGTAACACTAAATAGATCAAAGTTAGTCTAATTGGCATAATTTATGCAGGAGAAAAAAACCTGTATTATATGTGATGTATCCCATGGTACTAAACATTCACACAAAAAATTATTCAAATCAGCGTTTTCATATGGAAGTTCTGCACAAAAATCTGATTGCACCTAATTTTGTACAAAATGGCTGCCAGCGGCCATCTTCAATATTCTTCAATTTCAGACCGGACAAAAAACCACTTGTTCTCGTCCCACGGTGATAACAAAGGTACCCAAGAAGTTTTGTAAAGATCGGTTCATAAATACGGCCTCTAGCTCGAGCCGTATTGTCATTTGCACTTACAGTGCTGAAAGTAACACTAAATAAATCAAAGTTAGTCTAATTTGCATAATTTCGCATGAGAAAAAAACCTGTATTATATGTGATGTATCCCATGGTACTAAACATTCACACAAAAAATTATTCAAATCAGAGCTTTCATATGGAAGTTCTGTGCAAAAATGTGATTGTACCTAATTTTGTACAAAATGGCTGCCAGCGGCCGTATTGAATTTCGGACCGGACCCCAAAACACTTGTTCTCCTCCCACGGTGATAACAAAAGCACCCAAGAAGTTTCGTAAAGATTGGTTCATAAATACTGCCTCTAGCCCGAGCCGTGTTGATGCCGCACAGGCGGGCAGATGAACGACGGGCCACGACGATACCTCACATTTAGCTTCGCCAAAGTTGAGCTAAAAAGTCTTCATAAATGAAATACTCAAGACCCAGTTATGTACCACATGACAAATTTGATTTACATCTGTCCATTGGATCTGAGAAATTTTGAGTGCAGCCCAAATTTTGACATACTGAGTTTCTTTGAAAAAAAGTGAATTTGCATCTCTAAAGTAAGTTCCAAACAAGAAATCTAAGCATTATTGCAAGTGGCTTACAAAAAGAGGATTTTAAAAGCATTTTAGGCTTATGGAGCAATAACCACACCCCAAAGGATATAGTAATTTATTTATTTATTTTTTTTTATTTTGGGGTGGGGGGGGGGGGGAATCAGACGAGTAAATTTCACCAGCCTGAAGATGGCAGCAGCTTCATTTGAACAAAGGAGAAAAGGTTTACTCCAAGGGAGGATGGTAGGTGCCATAAATGAATGAATTTGGCCCAATGGGTTTAAATAATAAAAAATTTCAAACTGGAGAAACAGAATTTTACTGCCCCTGTAAATTCATGTCTGTGTGAAAATGCTTCAAGCATCAAAAATAAACAGAGCAGAAAGAGAATTGTTGGAGGCTTATTTTGGGGGATAAACTATTTTTAAAGAAATCAGAAAAAAGTTTTCATTAACAGTATTACATGAAATAAAATCTCTGGAACCCACATTGAAGTCTTGAGAGGGTTAAATTAATGACATTCACGCTGGAATCGGAAAAAAAAAATTCCAAGAAACCAGAAAAAACATACAGTTAAAACTAAAAGTCCTGTCACAAACTGTGCACCTATCTAGGCTTAATTACGCATAGGAATTGTGCGCAATTGCCATATCGAGTGGAATCCAAAACATAGCAGGTTCTCCTAGTTACTCATAGCAAGGACAGGCAATGTTTCTGCAAATGTACCTCCGGGTTATCCGGAGGTCCATTGGTTGAAACACTACTTGTGCACAGGCCATATGTACAGAATTTGATAGCCTTTCTATGGTCATAACGGGTAGATTAACGTGCAGATCAACGTGCTATTTGTGCGCATTTCATTACAGGACTTCTAGTTTTAACTGTATGAGCATCGAAGAGCAACTGTCAGCTCTTCAACATTTCAACTCTGTTCAAGCTCCGTTCAAGCAGGGTTACAGCAGCTAAAGACATGTGCACCATTGACGGGCAGTACGCCTCAGTACACAGCGCCATGTAGGCAACCTGGATAAAGTGCCTTGCTCAAGAACACAATGGGGTCGTCCCAGACGGGGATCGAACTCGGGACCTCTAGCAAAGAAGTCCAACAGTACACCACTGCACTCCCTTTTCACTCAATTAACCCTTTACCTAATGAATCAGCCTCATCCGTCTGCACAATATGCAAATTCAGCAGTTGAAGAAATATTAATTTTCAGAAAATTCCCACCACACTATATCATGTGACCCTTCACATTGGAACGAGCTCATCGAGCTCGTTCCGATGAGGGGTCACATGATATGGTTTGTTGACATATTTAGAAAATTCTGAAAACACTATAATTAAAATCATTAAGTTTTTATATCATCTGCTTTGGATAACCGTCAAGGGTTAAGCTTAAACTAATATAGAGAACATGTGTGTTCGACAGGTAACAGGAGTCTCTCCTGTCTCTTGTTGACATTAAGTGATAATAGTAAACAGTCTGAAGAACTTTTAACAATTTGTACAGGGAAAAATATTACAGCAAAAATGCTGACTCATCATTTTTTCAATGCCTCCTACCACACACTCCAACATTACCAAGGGCTATATTTTTTAACCATTCCATTCTACTGGTCCTAAGGATGCCCCATACCAAATATCAGTTCTTTGCTCCAAGTGGTTTGGGAAATGTGTGCTTTTGAATTTTATTTGGTTTGTAGCCCCTCGCATTCCCACGGGGCTGTGAAATTTTTTTTTTTTGCATCAATCAATTACTTGGGACCCACTTAACTATATGCCAAATTGGATTGAAACTGGCCCATCAGTCCCTCAAATAGAAATTTTGAGCGGAACCCAAAATGGATATGCCCACACAGAGCCCAAATATTGACCTACCAACTTCCCTTGAACAAACTTTAATCTTCAACACTAAAGGATGTTCCATACCAAATCACAAGGCATTCCCTCTGGTGGATCATGAGAAGATTTTTAAAGATTTTGGGCATAAACCAGAGCCCAAAGATGGTGGCTGCTTCATTTGAACAAAACAGAAAGGGTATACTCCTTAGATGGTCTGTGCAATATGTATCTGAATTTGGCCTGATGGTTGTGAAGAAGAAGTCACTTTTGCAGAAGTTAATGGATGACGGACGACGGATGCCAGACAACGGACGCAAGATGACAAGTGATGGCGGTAGCTCCCGTTGACTTACAGTCAGGTGAGCTAAAAAGAGTTTTAAAGATTATTCCTCCTATAAGACAAAGTTAAAATTTAGTCTCCAACAGGGAGTCAAAATATTAAGGCATGGACTTGGTTTGAACAAACTTAGATCTGGCCTCCCTATAGGATGCTGTAAACCAAACATCAAAAGATTCAGCCTGGGGGATCTGAAAACTGAAAAAAAATTTTGAAGATTATTCTACAGATTGCACAACATTAAAATTTAGACTCCTATAGAAAGCCCAATTAATAACTGATAGACTTGATTTGAACACACATCAATCTGACCCCTGTAAAAATTCTGTATGCCATATATCAAAAGATTTCAACTAAAGGCTCTGGAGACAAAGATTTTTAAAAATGATTCCTCATATTGCCATTATTATTCGAGTAAGTTAAAATTTTGGCTCCAACAGTAAGCCCAAATACTGACACAGGAACTTGGTTTGAACAAACTTAAATCTTACCTCTCAAAGGATGATGTATACTCTCAAGTGCCGAATAAAAGTGTTTGCCGAATAAAAGTGCTGGGTAACAATTTACACTACTGAAAAGAATAATAGTGCTGGTGCACAATAAATGTGCTGGCTTACAAACTTAACTAATTTCACATGAGTACCAAAATATGTCGCTCCCCTATACTGCTACTGACTTGCCAAGAAATTGCCAAACACAATTTCAGTTGGTTCGATAACCGTTCCATGACCATTGATAAAAATCTGTATTATACACTTAATTGCTAACTGCAGTGGAAATTGATATAAAATAACTTTTGCTGTCTTTTTATTGGAAAATTTAATGAAAAAAAACCCAGCCTCAATGGTTGACTTTCTCAACACCAAGGGTGAAGCATTGTAAAATATTAATCACTTTATCAAACACAGTTTCATAACTGGAACTTGACACTTGCTCCAGATTTACAATGTCAAATATATTTATTTCTACCAGGGACCCCCAATGAGAGAATTTTAGGGAGATGTGACTTCTCCCTCTCAGAAAAAGAGGGAAAAGCAAGAGCTCTTTTGAGAGAAGTGAAATTTCTAAAGAGAAAAATTCAGAGTTGAGAATTTAATATTTCAAAATTCAACAGACCTTTCAAACTCTGAAAATCAAGTTTGTGGGATCCAGTAGAGGAGCCATGAGATTCCAGCCTCCACCCTACCCCGCCCCCCCACCCCAAACCAAAGAGGAGCCATGAGATTTCCAGTCTCCACCTTACCCCCCCCCCCCCATCAGATTTTTTTTTATTTCCCCGCCATCAGTACAAGTACAGTGCCCACTGTCCTGCCCCCTCCCCCACCCCCCCCCCCCCCATTTTCTACACTCTTCACAAGCATAGCCCCACAGGATTTTGGCAGAGAGAAGTAAAATTTCTAAAGAAAGAAATACTGAGAAGAGATTCAACCCCAGGAAGTGAAGCAGTGCCTGTTCAGTGTTGTACACAGGCTCTGTTTTTCTGGTAAAATAGGACCCAGTCACCAATGCTTGGGAGGTGCAAATACTTTCTAAAATGGGCAAAATTGCTTATTAATGCTCACCCATGGTCTTCAGTTGATAGTCATGTTGTGGTCATGATTAGCCATTGTGCAAAAATATGTGACCTTAAACACCAATTAATAAATACTGAGAAGAGAATTTCATTAAATATTTCAAATTTATTTGTCAATAAACATGACAAACACTGAAAATCAAGTTAGTGCCCCCACAAGAACCCCGGGAAGATAGGTGTTAGGCAGTGCTTGTTTACTGTGGTTTACTGTGGTAAACGTACCGTTTTACTGGTAAAATAGAACGCAGTCACTAATGTTCTAAAATTGGCAACATGGGGCATGAACGATTAACTGACCTTGACTTCACCTCCATGCTGTGGTCACGATTAGCCATTATGCAGAAGTATGTGACCATAAACACCAATAAATAAATCAAGTTAGTGGGTGGGATCCAGTGGAAGAACAATGGGATTTCTAAGGAGCCAAGCGTCTACCCTAAAAAGTTATTTTTTTATTGGCCTCACTTGGGGAAAAAAATAAAGGTAATGGGTCACAATATCCGTGACGGTTTGTATTTTTTTTTCACAAATTAATAAACATGCCCACACGTTTATTCGGCACCTGAGAGTACCAAATATCAAAATATTCTGGCTAGTGGGTCTGAAGATTTTTAAAGATTATTGCTCATATTGTAAGAAACTAAAATTTGGACGAGAAGATTTTTGTAAAATTTTTGCAACTATGCTGACACAGCATTTTTTTCATTCCCCTCCTACAGTACACTATGAACAGAACTGATGGCAAAGTCAATTCTACTAGTCCTAAGAATGCTTCATATCAAAGTAACATATCTCTGCTGTGTGCAGTTTGGGGAATGTGCATGAAAATGTTTCTATTTTTAGCTCCTGGGGTTCCCATAGGCATACAGGATATTCTTTTGTTGCATGAATCAAGTATTTAAATATGATTAAATAATACAGGGAACCCACTAAATTGGATATCCCTCAACTGGTAGACTGCTGAATTATTTTTAGTCATCAAAATTTGTTCACATATCTTTGCCTTGTTACAATAGGCACTCTCCCATAAAATGTAACAAGACAAATCCTCACAGACTTAATAATTTCACTTCAAAGGTGGTATGGAGAACATCCACTGAATATGAAGCCTTTAAGTTGTGGTACCGACACTTCAGAATAAAGCCCAAATATGTGCTACCAGCACTCTGTCAGTTAACTGAATAACCCTGTTAATTGAATATAGTTTTGTAACACCAGGCCTTTAGATTAGCCCAAGTTCACACCATTTACAGGTGTGCTCAAATTAGAGATGATGTGAAGACAGCAAGAATGAAAGTGTCAATGACACTGTAGCTCAACTTGTCAAGACATGTACTTGTATAGTATGTGACACAACAATGACAAACAACTAGGTAATGACCTGATAACAAAGGTACATATAAAGTATTGTAACAGTCTGTACATAAATACTGACCGTAGCCTGTAACAAATGTATAGGTAAAGTATTGTAAAGGTGGGTGACAGTCAGATGCTAAACTAAAAAAGAAATCTTTGAGTCCCAGAGTGAGTCTGACTGAACCCCAAAATATTTGTTCTGATAGCACAGTGATAACAAAGGCACCCCAAAACACACTCATTCCTGTCCCAAGGTGAAAAGAAAGGGACCGGTACCCAAGAAGTTTTGTGAAGATCAGTTCATAAATACGAGCTGTATAGAAGTTGTGACAAAGAACTGATTGGACCTAATTCTGGTACAAAGTGGCCACTGGCAGCCATCTTGAATTTTGGACCGCACCCAGAAACACTTGTTCTCATCCCAAGGTGATAATAAAGGTACCCAAGAAGTTTCGTGAAGATCGGTTCATAAATACAGCCTCTAGCCCGAGCCGTATTGACATGTGCACTTACAGTGTAAAAGTAGCACTGAATAAATCAAAGTTCATCTAATTTGCATAATTTCTGCATGAGAAAAAGACCTGTACTATATGTGATGTATTCCATGTTACTAAACATTCATACAAAAATTTATTCAAATCAGAACTTTCATACAGAAGTTCTGTACAAAAGACTGACTGCACTAATTTTGGTACAAAATGGCTGCTGGTGGCCATCTTGAATTTTGGACCACACCCCAAAACACTCATTCTCATCCCACAGTGATAACAAAGGTACCCAAGAAGTTTCGTAAAGATCGGTTCATAAATACAGCCTCTAGCCTGAGCCGTATAGAAGTTGTGTACAAAAAACTGATTAGACTTAATTTCGGTACAAAATGGCCACTGGCTGCCATCTTGAATTTTGGACCGCACCCAGAAACACTCGTTCTCATCCCAAGGTGGTTGCGTGAAGATCGGTTCATAAATACAAACTCTTGCCTGAGCCGTATTGTGTACTTACTGTGTGTAAGAAGCACTGAAAAAATCAAAGTTCATCTAACTTGCATAATTTTTGCACGAGAAAAAACCCGTATTATATGTGATGTATCCCATGGTACTAAACATTCACACAAAAAAAATTATTCAAATCAGCATTTTAATAAGTTTTGCGCAAAAATCTGATTGCACCTAATTTTGTACAAAATGGCTGCCATCGGCCATCTTGAATTTCAGACCGGACCCAAAAACACTCGCTCTCGTCCCATGGTGAAACAAAGGTACCCAAGAAGTTTCGTAAAGATCGGTTCATAAATACGGCCTCCAGCCCGAGCCGTATTGTCATTTGCACTTACAGTGCTGAAATTAACACTAAATACATCAAAGTTTGTCTAATTTGCATAATTTGAGCATGAGAAAAAAACCTGTATGATATGTAATGTATCCCATGGTGCTAAACATTCATACAAAAAATTATTCAAATCAGCGCTTTCATATGGAAGTTCTGTACAAAAAACAGCCATCTTGAATTTCGGACCACGCCCAAAAACACTCGTTCTTGTCTCACAGTCATAACAAAGGTACCCAAGAAGTTTTGTAAAGATCGGTCCATAAATACGGCCTCTAGCCCGAGCCGTATCCAATTGTTGACGTACGAACAGACTGACGGACAACGAGCAATGACAAAAGCTCAAATTTGGCTTCGCCAAAGTTGAGCTAAAAATATATAAATTCTTCATTCCTCTTCTACATTTAAGAATAACTTCCCTCACAATATGATCATAGAAACACAAAGAAAGGCCTGACAATAAATCATAACCATATAAGACTGTTATTTCTGGTTTAATGTGCCCAAAGTAGGGCAAAATGGTGAGCCCAAAATAAATGAATTTAAAGGCCTTTTAACACAAAACCATTTACTATTCTTCCAGTACAAATTTGACCTGTTAATTGAATATAGAGTAATGATGAGTAAACTCCTATTGATAGAATAATTAAAGTATCAATGACATTGCTGCTCAATTTGTACAAGGGACTGAACTAAATAGAAAGATCCAGTAATGCCCCGTCATTCACTCACGTTTCTATACAAAAGGCATCCGATTCACACCAAAGCTACATATGAAATCTGAAAAAAATTGGGTGAGGGAAGGAGTCTGCTGGGTGTACCAATAGAATTGTTGACAATTTATATGTCAAATCCAAGATGGACGGTGACGGCCATCTTTTTCAATGGAATGCAGTCAAATCTGATAACTCCCATCTTGACATCATACCTAACTTACATATAAAATTTGAAAAAGACTGGGTGAGAGGTGTGGCCTGTAGGGTCTGCTAATGGAATTGTTGACAATGTATATGCCAAATCCAAGATGGCTGCTGGTGGCCATGTTTTGCAACAAAATTCAGAGAAATTTGACAGCTCCATCTAGACATTCACCACAGCTACACATGAAATTTCGAAGAAGATTTGGTGAGGGATGTTGCCTGTAGGGTGTGCTAATGGGATTGTTGACAATTAATATGCCAAATCCAAGATGGCCACTGGCAGCCATGTTTTTCAACAAAATGCAGAAATATTTGATAGCTTTCATTTGGACATTACGCCAAAGCTACATATGATATTTGAAAAAGATCGGGTGAGAGATGCAGCATGTAGGTTGTGCTAATAGAATTGTTGATAGTTTATATGCCAAATCTAACATGGCCACTAGCAGCTATGATTTTCAACAAAATTTGAAAAAGAATCGATTGCTCCCATCTAGACATTGCCTCAAAGCCACATATGAAATTTGAAACCCATCAGGTGAGAGCTGCGGCTCATAGGGTGTGCTAAAGGAATTATGGACAGACAAACGTACCTACAGACGTACGTACATATGGAGATACGGACAGATGACAGATCACAACCAATCCCAATAACTCAACATTGTAAAGTTGAGCTAAAAAGATTGTAAACTGCCGAGAAATTACCCTGACTCTCCCCAGTTTTCCTTTGTTTACAGACCTATTTTGCTTCAGTACAACCAATACAGGCATTTACAGTACAGCCTACGATAAAGTGGAATAATAACTTGCTATTTGGTCAATATTTGCACCACATTCATATCTGAATATCGCGATATTTTTTATAGCAATAACGCGTCAGTTGGTCTTGTTATGTTGGTCATAATAACACACTAAGAGGACAAAATCCCCAAACCCTATATACATGCTATCAACAGCATGTCCCATGTATACCTGTCTGTGTTGTAACCACCCACCCCCACCCCCACAACACACATTTTAATTGGCACATCTTAACATTTAATTAGGCCATTTTGTTGCGTTCACATAGATTTTTAATTCATTTTACATGCACATCACCCCAATTCGTGGCAATATCGTCGTTATCGAAACATGAAAGGAAGAGTCGCCCCAACCCTTCCCTCTCCCCTTGATTTTAGAGCTTTATATTTATAAAACTTTTAACTATAGTTAAGTAAAGACACTCTCATTTGACTCTCGTGAAGCTGGGGAGACCAGGGAAATCTAAGCTTTAATTGCATTGACATCAATTAATACATCGACTGTGTCAGTTCGTTTAACATATAAAGCATGGCTCTAATCGTCCATATTATTATAAATATTTGCTACTCTTCTTTCCACCCAAAAAATTACGAATGATAGTTTTGGAAATCTTCCATCATGCGACTCATGCATGCATTTGTCTTACGATATTTGCCACAACACGTTGAAAATATCGCGTTAATGCTATAGAAATATTGCCAAAATAAGGCGTTACTATGGCATCATTAACAAAATAATATAGCTCAATGGTATACTTTGTAATAGGCTGTACTGTAATCTATTATATCTTGTTTGACATTGACAGAGCTCATGGAACTCTGTCAAACATTAACAAGATGGAATAAATACTACAGTAATCTGTAGAATACGGGAAGGTGATACAATCCCTGTTAATTGAAAACCATTGTTAATTAAATACCCCTGTTAAATGAATACTCCTCTTAATTGAATACTCCTGTAAGTCCTGTTAATTGAATAATTCATTTGGCAAAGTGGTAATTCAGTAAACAGGGTTCCACTGTACAGTGTACTGCATGCCAAATTTGGTTCAAATTGACTCATCTTTTCAGGAAACAGAAATTTTAAGCAGGGCCAACAAAATTTTCCCCTCCAATTTCAAAAGCAAAGACTGTTCTACAAACTTTGAACAAATTTGATTTTAGGCCTTAAAAGAAAGCATGGTACCAAATATCAAGTCACTGTACTGACTGGTTCATGAGATCTTTTTTCAAATTTGGAAGCATTTACCCCATCCCAACCCCCTCCCTTTGGGACTGGGCATGCTGATTTGAACAAAAATACAAAAACAAAATGCAGTTAGCCCAGCAGTTTTGAACAAGTACAAACAACATGTTCATGGACGATGGACAGACAAAGGACAAGTGGCCACTATAGCTCACCCTTAATTTCAGACAGGTGAGCTAAAAAAAATAATCCTCAGATAACAGTAAGTTAACAAGGGTTTGCCTCATGGCTAAACAAAATGGTAACTGTGAACTAGAAAGCATTAGTGTACATTTTCTAAATAACTTATCTGCAAAAAACTTACATGTATTTATTTATTTACTGGTGTTTAAGGTCACATATTTCTGCACAGTGGCTAATCATGACAACAGTTTTACAGGTGGAGGAAGCTGGAATACCCAAGTGAACCACCGGGCATTGGAGAGCAGCTGTCACTGTCAGCTCCGTTACATACAAACTCCACACAAGCAGGGTTAGCATTGGTTGAATACATTGGTGCATCATCGACACACTGTATGTCTTATCACACAATGCCACCATGCCCCCACATGGGCACTGGGGGGTGAAGTATCTTGCACAAGGACACAACGTGGTTGCCGCAGGTGGGATTCGAACTGCATGACCACTTGGCTTGCAGCCTGCACCTCTACCTGCTGAGCGACTTACATACATACAAGTCTGCCCAATAATTCTGATGCCGAATATCTGATGGTGCCCATTTTCAAACTCAGTCAAGACAATTTTCCTGGAAACCCATATAATAAAAAAAGAATCAAATCATTTACATTTGTTCAAGTTATGGCAATATCAAGCACAAATTTTGCAAAATTAAAGTGTCAATGACACTGTATCTCAACTTGTGTAAGACATGTACATATATTGTATGTGGCACAGCAATGACACACATCTAGGTAATGACCTGATAACAAAGGAACATGTAAAGGATTGTAAAGGTCTGTACATAAATACTGACTGTAGCCTGTAACAAATGTATAGGTAAAGTATTGTAAAGGTGGGTGACAGTTAGATGCTAAACTAGAAATCTCCACTGGGTTAATGTTGCAATCTATGGTGCACCATAAGCCAAATGTTAGCAACTGTTTTAGCCTGTGTGATTCAAACCCTTCTAAGGTTGTTGATTCAACTAATTAGCAAATATTTGTCCAGTCCTTCTTAAAATATAGGTATTTGAATTTTTTAGCTGTAGCTTGATAACAAACGTAGTCCTAGGAGTTCTGAACAAAAAACTGACTACACCTAATTTTGGTATAAAATGGCCACTGACAGCCATCATGAATTTCAAACTGCACCCAAAAACACTCCTTCTCGTCGCATGGTAATAACAAAGATACCCAAGAAGTCTCGTAAAGATCGGTGCACCAATACGGCCTCCAGTCCGAGCCATATAGCAGTTCTGTACAAAAAACTGATTGTACCTAATTTTGGTACAAAATGGCCACGGCAGCCATCTTGAATTTTGGACCGCATCCAAAAACAATTGTTTTCGTCCGAAGGTGATAACAAACGTACCCAAGAAGTTTCATGAAAACCGGTTCATAAACACAGCCTCTAGCCGGAGCCATATTGACATGTGTGCTCACTGTGTATAAGTAGCACTGAATAAATCAATGTTCATCTAATTTGCATAATTTCAGCACGAGAAAAAAAACCTGTAGTATATGTGATGTATTCCATGTTACTAAACATTCATACAAAATTTATTCAAATCAGAATTTTCATACAGAAGTTCTGTACAAAAAACTGATTGCACTAATTTTGGTGCAAAATGGCTGCCTGTGGCCATCTTGAATTTCGTACCGCACCCAAAAACACTCGCTCTCATCCCGCGGTGATAAACAAAGACACCCAAGAAATTTTGTAAAGATTGGTTCATAAATATGGCCTCTAGCCCAAGCCGTATTGAATTGTTGACTGGTGGACAGACATACAGCCAGACAGAGAGATGGACGACGGGCCATGGCATAACCTCAAATTTGACTATATCAAAGTTGAGCTAAAAAAAAATGACAAAGTCAGCCAAGAATTCTGCTGCCACATATATTGGACCGAGCCCATTTTCATACTCGATCAAGAAAATGTTCCTGGAGACCAACATAACACAAATGAATTGGGTCAGTTGACTTTTGTTGAAGTTATTGCATTATCAAGCACAAAATTCGCAAATGAAAGTGTCAATAACACTGTAGCTCAACTTGTGTAAGACATGTACATGTATAGTATGTGACACAGCAATGACACACATCTAGGTAATGACCTGATAAAAAGGTAGATGTACATGTATAGTACTGTAAAGGTCTGTGCATAAATACTGGCAGTAGCCTGTAACAAATGTACAGGTAAAGTATTGTAAAGGTGGGTTACCCGGGGGTCCAATGGCAGAAACATAGCATGTGCACAGGATGGCAGAAACATATACATGATTTGATAGCCTTACTATAGTCATAACACTTAGATTTAACGCGCAGATCGACATGCTATTTGTGCGCATTTCATAACAGGACTTCCAATTTTAACTGTATACAGAGGCATCCTACCTAGTTACAATGAAATCCCTTCATAAATACGACCTGTAGACTGTGCTAAATTTTTTTCAGGTTTTGGGCTTGGGCAGCCATCAGGGTTGACCGATTGTGACCAAAAGTGGTTGTTCTCATCTAGACATGACCCCAACCCGGCATATGAAATTTTGTGACAATTGGGCAAGAACTCTGGAGTGTGGCCTGTGCTGAAGAAAAATGTGCACAGACTAACAAACTTCCGCACACGTGATGGCAATAGCTTATCTTTACTTTGTCAAGTTAAGCTAAAAAACCTGATTGCTCCTAATTTCGATATAAAATGGCCACCAGCAGGTATCTTGAATTTTGGACCACACCCCAATAACACTTGTTCTTGTCCCAAGGTGATAACAAAAGTATCCAAGAATTTTCATGAAGATCCGTTCATAAATACAGACTCTAGCCCGAGCCATATTGACATGTGCTCTTACATGTACTGTGTATAAGTAGCACTGAATAAATTAATGCTCATCTAATTTGCATAATTTCTGCACAAGATAAAAAACATGTATTATATGTGATGTATTACATGTTACTAACCATTCAAACAAAAATTTATTCAAATCAGAACTTTCATATAGAAGTTCAGTTCAAAAAACTGATTGCACTAATTTCGGTAAAAAATGCCTGCCGGTGGTCATCTTGAATTTCGGACCACACTCCAAAACACTCATTCTCATCCCACAGTGATAACAAAGGTACCCAAGACATTTCGTTAAGATCGGTTCCCCTCAAATTGCCATGTCAGCCCATTAATTTTGCTGCCGTATATCGGACAGAGTCTGTTTTCAAAGGACCATAACTCTGTCAAAAAATATTGGACCAAGCCCACTATCAATCCCATCCTGTATCATGTGGTTATAAACCTAGGTATAAAGTTCTGTTTCATTCTGTACACTCAAACTAAAGTTATCACCCAGAAGCCAATATCAACATGTTTTCTAAGTTGGAAAAGGACCAAACATGTAACTCAGATAAAAAATATTGGACCAAGCCTATTATCAATCCCAACCTGTATTATGAAGTTATAAACCTATGTATAAAACTACATTTCATTTTGTTCAGTCAAACTAAGTTTCATTTTGTTCAGTCAAACTAAGTTATCTCCCAGAAATCATTTCTTTCGGATGGGCAACTATATGCTCCCCCAAAATTTTTTTTGGAAGCATAAAAATATCAGATCAAGCCCACTATCAATCCCACTCTGTATTATGTGGTTATAAACCTATGTATACATTTTTTTTTTAATTCAGTCAAACTAAAGTAAACCAAATTTATTCGGGTTTAATGTCACTTTCTACAGCCAGGGTCACTTCATGTTGGAAAGTTTTATGGAAGGAGGAAGCTGGAGTACCCAGAAAGAACCACCGTGCAATGTCAAGCAACTATCAGGCTCCTCAACATACTAACTCCACGCAAGCAGGCTTAGCATTGGTTGAAGACATTAGTGCACCATCGACGTGTTGTATGTCTTAGTACACAATGCCACTGTGCCCTTACGTGAGCATTGGGGTGGAGTGTCTTGCCCAAAGACACAATGTGGTTGTTGCAGGTGGGATTCAAACCAAGGACCTCTCGTCAGGAAGCCTGCACCTCTGCCTGATCCACCACTGTTGCAACCACTTTTGTTATACCGCCCACTTTTGTTATACCTCACCAGTTTTGTAATAGTGATCACCCATTGTTGTTATACCTCACCAGTTTTGTTATAGAATGCCAGCTTTTGTTATAGTTTGAGGTCACCATTTTTGTTATAGAAATCGCCCATTTTTGTTATAAAAAAACAGCTAGCCACTTTTGTTATATAAATCGCCAGCTTTTGTAACACTTGAAATCAAAACTTGCATTCGCCCCTATTCTAACGTGTGTTTGATGGAAGTGATTTTGGATGGAGTTGGGGTGTATTTGAAACGTACATGTAAGGAAAAGGGAAACACAAATTTGTTTTTATTCGATGGCCTGCATGCTTGCCTGCTGTCTGCCTGCTGACCGGCCGGCCTGCCCGCTTGTCTGCCTGCCTGCCTCCTAGCTTGCCTGTCCGATGATCACACGGAAGCCCACCCGAAGCCCTCCCGCCCACCCGCTTGTCTGTCTGTCAGTCCGTTTGTCTGTCCGTTCAGGCTACTTCAGAAGTACGTGGGTGAACAAGTTGTGCGTACAGACGTTACTTGTGCAAACCGGTGATATAACCACTGGTCCAGTCCCCTCTTCTGAGGAGCGGCCCCTCAAAACACCCACTTTTGAGGTGCAAAAGCGGTTGCATGTGCGGAATTTTACCCGTACCTAACACTGAAATCACCTCACAAGTACATCCGTTCGTCCGTCCATCCGTCTGTCCGTGTTTAAATTTTGTACCTAATGTGGTAAATCTTGCGTCCAGGACGTCCTTAAATTGTTTTGGGGATAATGTGGTAAACCACATTCTAGTTGTTATTTTAAAATATTTAATGTGGTATAATTTTTCATTTGGCGAAACTTACCACATAAGGCCTTGATAGACTTATCTTATAGAGGGTGTATGTCCAGTGGGGTCTGATGTACTATAACAAAAGCTTGCGTTCTATTACAAAACTGGTGAGATGTAACAAAAATTGATGATCGCTGTTACAAAACTGGTGAGGTATAACAAAAGTGGGCGGTATAACAAAAGTGGTTGCCACACACCACTCCCCAAGTGAACCAATATAATGTAATAATATAAATAAATATTGGACCGAGCCCACTATCAATCCCAACCTGTATTATGTAGTTATAAACCAATGCATAAAACTTTGTTCTATTTCATTCAGTCAGACCCAATCTATCATTCAGAAACCAAGATCAACATGTCTTCTAAGTTGGAAAAGTGCCATAACTCTGTCCAAAAATATCAGACCAAGCCCACTATCAATCCCAACCTGCATTTTGTGGTTATAAACCTACGTATAATATTTTGTTTAATTTTGTTCACTCAGACTAAAGTTATGATCCGGAAACCAATATCAACATGTCTAAGTTGGAAAAGGGACATAACTTGGCCACAAAATACCAGACCAAGCCCACTATCAATCGCAAACTGTATTATGTGGTTATACACTTACGTATAGAATGCTGTTTCGTTTCACTCCGGCAAACTAAAGTTATCATCCGAAAACCATTTTTTTGAGACGGAGAGACAGACGACAGTGTGGCTACTATATGCTCCCCTAAATTTTTGGGAGAAGCATTAAAATTGGGCTCCTACAGTGGTTGGGTCAGCTCAAACATCATTTCAGGGACTTGAATCTGATGATTGATCCCTTAAGGCTGCTCTATACCAATCATCAAAAGTTTCTGACTGATAAATCTGAAGAACTTAGATTTTTAATAAATATTCTTCATATTGTACTTAGTTAAAGCCAGAGTTCCTATTTGGAGTCCAGATATGACATACATAACATACAGTATGGCTGCTGTGTACTGGTCACTTTCCCCAGGTGGGTAATATTTCCACAGACACACTAATATTAGATTCCAAACACTGATTATAGGAATAATCATCAAAATTTTAATTAACTCTTTACCTGAAACAAAAATCAGAAATTTTAATAATTAAATTTCCACATATATTGTCAACAGCTCAGCTTGTGACCCCTCACTGGAATGTGCTCAACATGCTCGTTCCGACAGATGGGTTATAAGCTATGTTTTTGAGATCAAATCTGAAAAAATAATAAAAAATGAATGGATGATGTTTGTGAAAACACTGGCAAGTTTTGGTCATTACTTTTGGTAAAGGGTTAATTAAGCAATGGATACAACCCAGTGCTTCATTAATTAAAACTTTGATTATGATTTTTATTACCTGGTTAATGCATGCATGGACATCACTGACCACACATGGATTACGACCAGTTCATGATGACTGTATTGTCTTAAACTTGGTTAAAACTTGGTCCTCCACAGTGAGCCCAAAGATTTGAACATGTGGGCAATCAGGATGAAGTGCCTTACCCAAGAACACAATGCAGTTTGAAGTTCAATGCCGTAACCACTGAGCTACTGTGCACCCTTGTTTTCTATATAATTTTTGGGGCAGTCTTTTCCTGGTGGTAAGTTCTCCTATATATTTGGGAGACATCTTCTCCCAGATAATGACTTCAACAAAACTGTTTGGACTCACTTCTCTGGGGCCCAGTTTGCTGCAGCCAATCTTATTTCATTTTAATAAAATGGTAGTATGCAGTTATAGGAAGATTTATGTATAAAAAATACATTTTTGTATTATCTTGCCCATGAGTCCCTTGTCAGTTAGTGGTTCATGAAAAGAGCCATAGGAATTAGTAATTGGACAATGTGAATACAGCATGACCAAGAGGTTCTATCAGGAAACTGCCCAAGTGAAGATTCATGATTACTGATGAACTAACTGAAATCATCACTGATAATTGCATTCCAATCTATTAAAAACACAATTTGATATTTTGTCACATTAAATGCTATATGTGATCTATTTTGCTAAGAATAAAGCTATAAGTATAAATAATTATGGTTACCACAGGGCATTCTCTGGTGAATAATGGGACATTGCAGAGTATTCCAACTCACAAACATGTATTTCTGATCAGTGCTGGAATGCTGTGCAATAATCAAATAAGTGTTTCTAATTTCTTCTAATTCTATTTTTGGAAATACTTATTTTCTCTTTTTACAGAGTTCCTGATTTTCAATGCCCAAACCTGATGAAATTTAATAAAAAAAAGTTCTGTGTCAAAGTATACTTCATTATTATTAGAAGTATGCTTCTCATTAGGTAGAGGTGCATGCAAAAAGGTCCTCGGTTTGAATCCCACCTGCGACAACCACATTGTGTCCTTGGGCAAGACACTTCACCCCATTGCCCATGTTGGGGCACAGTGGCATCGTGTGCTAAGGCATACTGCACATCAATGATGCACTTGTCTTCATCCAATGTTAACACTGCATGTGTGGAGTTAATATGTTGGGGAGCTTGACAGTTGCTTCCACTGCTTTGTAGTTCCCTCTGCATACCCCCAGCTTCCTCCACCTGTATAACTGTCTGACATGTGGTGACCTTGGCTTTCGAAGGTGTAATTAAACCCCAATAAATAAATAGTAGTATTCTCATAAACATCTACATTAGTGGTTATAACAGTAATAACACAACTTTGTCAGGCAGGGATTTATGGTTCTATTAGTAATCATCCCATGCAGAATGATTAACAGTCCTCTGTCTCATTAGCAGCTGAAGACTTAATCTCGGACTGCTCATAGTCATAAGACCTTGTGACTTCAGGCCATTTCATTGTTATTAATCATTTCTGTTGGGCCTTTAAAGAAGGTAATGCCCTGGAAAATCATTATATTGTAACATTAATAGTGGATTTCAGCAGATTTTACAATGAAATCGGCCTATTTGCATGTACGATATACATGTATAGGCAGCAAATGTATCTTGACAGTTGCTCGCCTCTCCATGGTGGTCCTCTTCATGTACTCTGGCTACCCTACCAGTAAAACTGTCTAGCACAAGGTGATCCTGGCTGTCAAAAGTGTTGTTACAACCCCAGTATGACAATAGGTAAAACTGAAGAATGGGGGGGAACCTGCAGTTTATTTATACATACTCAACTCCTCAGTTTTCAGTGTTTATTTTCTTTTGTTTATTTTCATATGTACCCAAAAATAATAATGGTTTCCATTTCAGATCCCACAATATCATATTTATTAGTTATTTTAACTAGTTGAAGGTTAGATTATTTTTGGTGCTCGGTTTTGTTATTCAGCATTTGTTTTATTACAAATTATTGGAGAGTTTCCATGGGCCATCTCAAATAATTTTTAATCAAACAATTTTTATAAACAAAATATTATTTGCGTTTGACTTAATATGAAACATGAGCAACGAAAATGTTGGTTTTTTTATACAGCACGCTTATTCTTTTTAAAACCCTCATATATAGTGGCTTCTAGCACTCAGACGATTAACACTTTCCATGCTCTAATCTTAACATACACATACTGCTAAACAAAATATCCATCTTGAAATAGACAAATATAGGGGACATCCTTAATGGTTTAGGGTCTCTATAGTGAGAATAGGGGTCAGCAATGGCTTCAGAACTGACCAAAACTGACTTGATTTCTCCCAAGTTCTAAATTTACTTTATAATACAGTATGTGGAGAGTGTATTTTCTCTAAATCACTCACAGCATGGAGATTCTGCATGGAGAGTGTGTTTTCACTAAATCACTCACAGAGTGGAGATTCTACAAATTTGTTGCAAAGCATAACAATCACAAGTTTCCAGCCAATGGACCTACAGGTTAAACTCTGAAATCCATTGGCTGAAACATTACTGGTTTCTTCTGTTTATATGTTCAAAATTTGAAAGTGATACTTTGTGTGACAACTCCACTCCATGGGTGATTTACATGTAGTTACAATCCATTCTTCACATTCTGTACAAGCAGAGCCAAAAAACAGTTAGGGGGAAAGTGTATACCATTGTCATGCACCCACAGAATGAGCTTAAAAAAGTGACACAAGAGAGTTAAATCACAGGGGTTCATTACCAACAATGATTTATTAATAGAATATAGAATAATATTATTAGACAATCATAACTTATAGCAGCTATTATGAATATTATAATATAACACAAGGAAAGACACAGAATTCCTACCTCGATTTTTCAAAGAGTTAAATATTTATTCTATTCATATTCATTCATTTACTTCTACACACTGTTTTGTTGAGAAAACATTTATCTCCTAGATGATACACAATACTTGATTTTATCATATTAAAATCAAAGTTGTAAACACAACATGATTTATTGTCACTTTCATTGAAAAAGTAGAAACCCTGCTTTTAGTTGTTGCCCTTCATGACAAGTCAGCCCAGAACATTTTGTCTGCAAAGACACTTCATTCTTAATAGTCACTTGCTCAAATCTTTAAGGGACTGCAGAGCCAGGGTTGGAAGCAGACAGCCCCCCCCCCCCCCACCCCACACTCACAATTTGTACCACAATGTTGAAAATTGTAAACAACTGAGTTTCAACAATGATCTTATTATTATCCTGGTTCAAGGGTTTATACATTAAATGGCTTGGTATTCACTCTACTGTGGTCACCCTTAATACAAGAACGTACTTACCAAATATTCGCTGTGTCGAAGCAGTTTCGAAGCAGTTAGTACATCCAAAATCATGCAAAAGTACACAGTGTAGGCCTACTGTGTGAATTAGGCAATTTTAGGAAACTAGTGGATTAACAGCATCAGTTTGGTACATAGTTAGTTCACTGGAGCACTGGTGTTTTTCTGGATCAGAGTCCCAAAATTCCCACTTACATTTCACTCCCCCCCACCCCTTTCCAAGTTAGACCAATGCATAACACCTCACTTTTAACTGCAACACAAAATAAGAGCCTCCCCCCCCCCTCCCAACTTACAGAATTTTTCAACTGTCTAGTTCAGATGCCACTTTAGATCACACTTTGCGGTATATTCTTCTGGAACATAGAAAAGTATTTGTTACTAGTTTATTAGCTGAGGGATGGAAGGTGGGGATGCTCATATTTTATGTTGTAGTCAAAACTGAGAGGCTGCACATTAGTCTTACTTTGAATAGGAGGTGGGGGGCACTGAAATTCTGGAGAGTTTTTCCAGACCCCTCATACAGAAAATCAAGTAACAATTTATAACCTCCAAAGCGTGTGGGGGCGCAGTGGAACTAGTACTGTGTACTAAGGTATACTCTTTGATGCTTTGTCTTCAACCAATGCTAACCCAGTTTGTACAAAGTTAGTACTCTGTGAGTCTGACAATTGCTCACCACTACTTGGACTATCCAAAGTTTTGCTAAATGTGAATAAACAAGAGGCCCCACGTGGCCTTAATCGCTCACCTGACAAAGTGACTCTAAGAAGTATTTTAGGTCACCTTCACCATGTCATGCTTCATCAACATTAACTGGATGAGTGATAGATTTTGTTTGAAGTTCAACATTTGTTACCTAAAATTAGATTTCTTTAAAATCATTGGTGTGTGGCCAATCTCCAATGATTTTTAATAAAGCAAATTTATCTCTGCAGACAAACTGGTTTAGCATGAAGCACAAACAAGGAATGTGAAGAGATAGCCTTGGACATCTCTCCCCAACTGTGGATATCTTCCATGTGCTACATGTATATATTTGCATGCAAGAAAACAAAAATTTTCACAAATTTTCCAAAATATTAGTTTTTTTTATCATCATTGGAACAAGCTCAAACAGCTTATTCCAATAGGGGTATGGGAAGATCAGGTATATTTTTGAGACAGAAATGTGAATATATAAATAATGGTGTTTTTTTGTGAATGATGCTGGAGAATTTTGCGTAAAGATATGGTAAATGGTTTGTTCTAGATACAGAATGATGCAAAAGTATTTAAATTTGATTAGGCAAGTTGTTCCTATAATGCATTTAAAAATTGAAGTAACTGTTTTTTTGCTGACGAACTTTTAGATGTGTGTGTCTGTGTTTGTGTGTGTGTGTGTGTGTGTGGGTTTGTCTTACCAACTTGATGAGGTCACTAGACAAAAGAGTTTGCGTGTTTCCCCTTACCGAGGTACAAAAGACAAAAGAAACCCTTTACCTCGGTTGTTTTCCCAGAACTGTACCGGCAAAACGAGGTAGAAACCGTTAGTCCACACAAAGGACAAACAATGGGGTACCTCGGTATGTAGGGTAGACAAGACTGTGTGTGTGTGTGGGGAGGGGGGGGGGGGGGGTAAGAGTGTTCTTGCAAACAAAATTCCTGAATAAATGGAAAATTTTATTTTTTGTGTGAAAGACATAGTGCGTGAATGTTGATTGGAACAAGCTTAAAGAGCTCATTTTAATGTGAAGTCATAAAGCTGTGTTTTACGTACGAAATTCTGGAATAACTAAAAAAATTGCTTTTTTGACTCAAAAAGCATGGTGTGCGACCTCTCATTGGAATGAGCTCAAAAAGCTCATTCCAATGGGGTATTTACAAGCGATAAGTACATGTATGTTTAAGAGACAAAAATTAAAATTTGAATAGCGATTTTTGCGAAGAATGCTGACAAGTTTTGGCAGTTATGCTGGTGAAAAGGTAAGATATGCAAAGTGGTTGTTTTTTAGAGGCGACATTTAATTAAGGGGAATTAACCCTTGATTACTGAGGTAACTTCTAAAAGTACTGAAATTTCATGAAGCAATGTGAATAACAGACAACAGTTGCCTAAAAATTTCATGAATAACTAAAATTTTTATTCTTTTGTCTCGAAAACATGGCATATGACCTTTGTTGGAATGAGCTGAATGCGTGTGTTCCAATGAGGGGTCATAAAATTTGAACGGAGATTTGTGTGAATAATGCATTAGTACTGCTAGATTTGGGTAAACGGTTCACCCTGGATACCACCCCTTCTAAAGTAGATCTTTTCTGCAAATTTTGTCTAAGATTCTATCAACTTTACAAATAAATACGTTCATAAATCACAATCAGATCCACCCCACAATGTTGCATACCAAATATCAAAAGATTCTGCCTGCTGGATCTGGAGAAGAAGATTTTTTAAGAAATATGCCTGAAATGCACTAAGTTAAAATTTGGGCTCCTATACGGAGCCCAAATATAAACCCAGGGGGCCAATTTGAACAAACTTGAATCAGATCCACCCCACAATGTTGCTTACCAAATATGAAAAGATTCTGAAGCTGGATCTGGAGAAGAGGATTTTTTAAGAAATTTGCCTGAAATGCACTAAGTTCGAATTCGAGCTTCTATAGTGAGCCCAAATATGAAACTAGGAAGCCGATTTGAACAAACTTGAATCAGCTCCACCCCACAATGTTGCATACCAAATATCAAAAGATTCTGCCTGCTGGATCTGGAGAAGAAGATTTTTTAATAAATTTGCCCGAAATGCACTAAGTGCGAATTCGGGCTTCTATATTAAGCCCAAATATGAATCCAGGGGGCCGATTTGAACAAACTTGAATCAGATCCACCCCGCAATGTTGCATACCAAATATCAAAAGATTCTGCCTGCTGGATCTGGAGAAGAAGATTTTTGAAGAAATTTGCCCGAAATGCACTAAGTTTGAATTCGAGCTTCTATAGTGAGCCCAAATATGAATCCAGGGGGCCGATTTGAACAAACTTGAATCAGATCCACCCCGCAATGTTGCATACCAAATATCAAAAGATTCTGCCTGCTGGATCTGGAGAAGATGATTTTTTAAGAAATTTGCCTGAAATGCACTAAGTTTGAATTCGAGCTTCTATAGTGAGCCCAAATATGAATCTTGGAAGCCGATTTGAACAAACTTGAATCAGATCCACCCCACAATGTTGCATACCAAATATCAAAAGATTCTGCCTGCTGGATCTGGAGAAGATTTTTTAATAAATTTGCCCGAAATGCACTAAGTCCGAATTCGGGCTTCTATATTAAGCCCAAATATGAATCCAGGAGGCCGATTTGAACAAACTTGAATCAGATCCACCCCGCAATGTTGCATACCAAATATCAAACGATTCTGCCTGCTGGATCTGGAGAAGAAGATTTTTGAAGAAATTTGCCTGAAATGCACTAAGTTTGAATTCGAGCTTCTATAGTGAGCCCAAATAGGAATCTAGGAAGCCGATTTGAACAAACTTGAATCAGATCCACCCCACAATGTTGCATACCAAATATCAAAAGATTCTGCCTGCTGGATCTGGAGAAGAAGATTTTTTAATAAATTTGCCCGAAATGCACTAAGTGTGAATTCGGGCTTCTATATTAAGCCCAAATATGAATCCAGGGGGCCGATTTGAACAAACTTGAATCAGATCCACCCCGCAATGTTGCATACCAAATATCAAAAGATTCTGCCTGCTGGATCTGGAGAAGAAGATTTTTGAAGAAATTTGCCCGAAATGCACTAAGTTTGAATTCGAGCTTCTATAGTGAGCCCAAATATGAATCCAGGGGGCCGATTTGAACAAACTTGAATCAGATCCACCCCGCAATGTTGCATACCAAATATCAAAAGATTCTGCCTGCTGGATCTGGAGAAGATGATTTTTTAAGAAATTTGCCTGAAATGCACTAAGTTTGAATTCGAGCTTCTATAGTGAGCCCAAATATGAATCTAGGAAGCCGATTTGAACAAACTTGAATCAGATCCACCCCACAATGTTGCATACCAAATATCAAAAGATTCTGCCTGCTGGATCTGGAGAAGAAGATTTTTTAAGAAATTTGCATGAAATGCACTAAGTTCAAATTCGAGCTTCTATAGTGAGCCCAAATATGAATCTAGGAAGCCGATTTGAACAAATTTGAATCAGATCCACCCCACAATGTTGCATACCAAATATCAAAAGATTCTGCCTGCTGGATCTGGAGAAGAAGATTTTTTAAGAAATTTGCCTAAATGCACTAAGTTCGAAATCGGGCTCCTATACTGAGCCCAAATATGAACCCAGGGGGGCCGATTTGAACAAACTTGAATCAGATCCACCCTACAATGTTGCATATCAAATATCAAAAGATTCTGCCTGCTGGATCTGGAGAAGAAGATTTTTTAAGAAATTTGCCTGAAATGCACTAAGTTCGAAATTGGGCTCCTATACTGAGCCCAAATATTAACCCAGGGGGACGATTTGAACAATCTTGAATCAGATCCACCCCACAATGTTGCTTACCAAATATGAAAAGATTCTGCCTGCTGGATCTGGAGAAGAAGATTTTTTAAGAAATTTGCCTGAAATGCACTAAGTTCGAATTCGGGCTTCTATAGTAAGCCCAAATATGAATCCAGGGGGCCGATTTGAACAAACTTGAATCAGATCTACCCCGCAACGTTGCATACCAAATATCAAAAGATTCTGCCTGCTGGATCTGGAGAAGAAGATTTTTGAAGAAATTTGCCTGAAATGCACTAAATTCGAATTCGAGCTCCTATAGTGAGCCCAAATATGAATCTAGGGAGCCGATTTGAACAAACTTGAATCAGATCCACCCTACAATGTTGCATACCAAATATCAAAAGATTCTGCCTGCTGGATCTGGAGAAGAAGATTTTCAAAGAAATTTGCCTGAAATGCAGTAAGTTCAAATTTGGGCTCCTATACTGAGCCCAAATATAAACCCAGGGGGCCGATTTGAACAAACTTGAATCAGATCCACCCTATAATGTTGCATACCAAATATCAAAAGATTCTGCCTGCTGGATCTGGAGAAGAAGATTTTTTAATGTTTTTCCCATTGCCTGCAGTGTTAAAAAGTGCTGACTCAGCACTTTTTCAAAGTCCCGAAACTGAACCCTATGATAAAACCGATGGCAATTTTTTTTACCAATCCTTTCTGTTGGTCCTAAGGAAGCTGCACACCAAATAAAAATTCTCAGTGCCGTGCAGTTTTGGAGATATGGGCGTTTTAAATTTTTTCTATTTTTAGCTCCTGCGGTTCCCACGGGGCTGCGTGAAAAATTTTTTTTGCATAAATCAAGTACTCATGACCCAATAAGCCCTCACATAAAATTTGGTTCAAATCAGCCTCTCGGTTTGGAAAATAGAAATTTTGGGCGGGGCAAAAAATTTTGCCCCTCCCATAATGACGCCAAGTATAGCCCCACAAACTTCTCTTGAACAAATCTGAGTCTACACCTCAAAAGGAAGCTGCACACCAAATATCAAGTCTCTGCTACTGCTGGTTCATGAGAAGAAGATTTACAAAGATTTTGGTGCCCCTTGGGGGCGTGGCACCACCCAGGAGGAGGGGCAACTTCATTTGAACAAATCTGAATTGGCATTAGGTAATAAACATTTAGCCAACATTTGAATAAAATTGGGCTAGTGGTTTAGGAGGAGAAGTCGATAATGTAAAGTTAACGCCGGACGACGACGACGACGGACGACGACGGACGACGGACGGAAAGTGATTAGTAAAGCTCCCCTTGAGCTTCGCTCAGGTGAGCTAAAAAAACAATACAAAGTGACCTTGATTATTTTGATGCATCTGTAGGATTACCAACACTGACTTGGTGTGCGTCAGTCTTTCGATTTGGAAAATGGAAGGCCCACTGTGTACTGCTCGCAACCATCTGAGGTGAAGCATACTATATATAATTGTTGAGTACCGGCATTGGGAACGTTTTTTTCAAGAAATACATCAATGAACACTGTGCACTCCAAAGATGAACAGAAGATAATTCAAATGAAGTGTCATTGACACTGCTCAACGTGTCCAAGAACGGACTGAACAATATAGAAAGATCCAGTAACACCAAGTCATTCACTCAAATTTCCTCAGAAAAGGTGTCTCACCAAAGCTACATATGACATCTGGTGAGGGATTCAGCCTGTTGGGTGTACTAATGGATTTGTTGACAATTTATATGCTAAATCTAAGATGGCTGATGGTGGCCACATCATACCAAAGTTGAATATAGAATTTGAAAAATATAGGGTGAGAGGTGTAGCCTGTAGGGTGTACTAATGGATTGTTGAAAATTTATAGCAAAATCCAAGATGGCCACTGCTGAGCATGTTTTCCCACAAAATTCAGAAAAAATTATATCTTTCATCTAGATATCACATCAAAGCTACATACGAAATTCAAGAAAGAGTGGGTGAGAGATGCTGTTTGTAGGGTGTGCTAATGGAATCGTTGAAAATTTATATGCGAAATCCAAACTGGGTGCTGGCAGCCATATTTTTCAACAAAATTCAGAAACATTCAATAGCTTCTATCTAGATATCAAACCAAAGCTACATATGACATTTGAAAAAAGACTGGGTGCGAGATGCTGTCTGCAGGCTGTGCGAATGAAATTGTTGACAATTCATAATCCAAATCCAGGATGACTGCTTTGTGGACATGTTTTTCAACAAAATTTAGAAATATCTGAAAGCTCCCATCTGGACATCACACCAAACCTATACATGAAAGCAGAGAAAGATCAGGTGAGAGATACAGCCTGTAGAGTGTGCTAACAGAACTATTGACAATTTATTTGGTAAATCCAAGGTGGCCACTGGTCCCTGGCAGTCATGTTTTGCAAAGGACTTGAAAAAAATTTGATACATGTAGCTCTCATCTGGACATTGCCCCAAAGTCACATATGAAATTAAGGACTGACTGGGCGAGAGCTGCAGTCTTTAGGGTTTGCTAAAGGAATTGTGGATGGAGAGTTGAGCTAAAAAAAATGTTTTTTTTCGAGTAAGCCCTTCGCAGCAATAATCAAATTTATTTCAGTTTGGTATAATATCTTAAATGTGCATGAGCAAAGGGACAGTGAGAAGCATTTTTGACCTTTTAATGTTTTGTTGAATTACATTGTTTACATACCGGTTCTCCGAAAGTATTTATTTATTTATTTATTTATTGGTGTTTAAGGTCACATGGTTTTGCACAATGGCTAATCACGACCACAACAAGAGTATCAACCCAAGACCAAGGGTGAGCATTAATAAGCCATGTTGCCCATTTTAGAGAGGGTTTGCACCCCCCAAGCACTGATAACTGGGTCCTATTTTACCAGTAAAACAGAGCCTGTTTACCACAGTGAACAGGCACTGCTTCACTTCCTGGGGTTCCCACTGGGATCTCCGAAAGTGAAGTTTGATTAGTTACAATGTAGTAGTCTTGGAATGCTACTACAAATCCATATCATATTACCCCTCACTGGAATGAGCTCGACAAGCTCATTACAATGAGGAGGGTTCAAATGATATGGTTTTGTTGAAGTTTATAAAAAATGTCTGTACTGCACAAATTGTATATTATTCAATGCATGCCATTGAACGTTAGGGAAGGGTTAATTGCTTGCTGGGTCGAACTGAAGTACACTGCTGTCTACTCACAAAAATTAAAAATTGCACGTTCGATGGTGTGCAGGAGATAACTTACCTGAAACTTGAAAGAATGGGCATTGTTAAGCCAATAATTTCCTAATATTGTCCAATAGGTCTACATTTTGGTACTCTTGCATGATTTTTTGCATACTCAATCACTTACTATTTTCAACATTGTTGTTCAAAATATGCCAGGCAGAAATGACTATTTAGAATGTAGTGTCCTCATGGACAAAATGTTCAGGGCCAACTCGACTTGGAAGGGACATTCCTGTGTAGTTCAGGAAAGGAATCGGAGCCTCTGGAACTGGGAAAAATTTGTGTCATGAAGGTCTAAACTAGAAAAACAAATTTTTGTATGTTTTTACAAAGTGGATACAAATGATTTTGATTGATATTTGTTGTCTTGATGTATCAGATGTCATGATGTAATGAAGAGATGAAAATTACAACAATTCATTGTTTTGATCAGAAAAAATACTTAATTATCAGGCATGAACTACACATAAAAAGTTTCAGTGGTTTAGAGAAGGAGAATAAATGCTGATTTGGTGATGGGAAAGGATCCTTTTTTGGTACTCTGTTGCTGGCACGGATTATCACTACATGGGGGATGTGGTGATGAGATGCAACAGTTAAAAGCCAAGCTTCCAGAAATGATAAAGAGTTCTTTTCAACAATTGATCATACTTTGCAGTGTGCAAAATTTCAGAAATTACTCTAACCGACAGACCTTTTATGTTTGGGTTGGACAAGCCGAACATTCAGCTGTGTAAAGATTCTTGGGAAGCTGTTTTTTAATCATTAACAAGTATTACTATATTGCATGGGATTGAAATATATATATAGCCTCTCAAGGCAAAAATGTTTGAGAATACAAGAAAGGCTGATTAAGTTATTTAGACCATTCAAGATGCATATTTGGTAGATGGTCATCCGTTCATGTAATCACCATGTGAACGAAACAAGTGTTCTTGTAAAATTTTGCACACTGTTTTATTCACTGATTGTATTTTAATTTGATGAAAACATGTGTGTCATCTACAAAACAAAACTTTCCCCAAGAAAATGGTTGTAAATACAATAAATTCAGAACAGTTAAAAAAATTGAGGAAGGAATTCTGTGTTCTCCCTTGCATCATATTACAGTATTCATCTTGAGCGATATCCAGTTATCCTAGTCTGATAATATTTTATTGTTAAATCACTGTTTGTAACAAGCCCATGGTTAAGGTGCTACAAAAGTAAGGGAAATTTGTTTTCTTTGAAATTTCCACCACTGATATCCCATAAATGTGAATTAAATATCCACAAAATATACATCAAAATAAAGGCTGAGATGCATAGAGCACAAAATTATATGTTAATCAACTCATGGAGTTGACACAGTCAGCAATGGTTCCTGGAAGTCTGCTACTGTATATGTTCAGGAACTGATAAAAAATAATACAGTGGTGTAGCCAGGGAGGGGGGGGGGGGGTGCCATCCCACTAAAATGATAGTGCCCCTCCCCCTCCCCCAAATGGGAAAATTAAAGCATCAGAGGGTCCCAGATTCACGCTGAGGGTAGGTATATTGAATTTTCAAACTTTTATTTGAGGAGCCCTTTTCCGCATCTGGACCCCCACCAATAGGAAGGAGGATACCGTAGGCCTGAGGTGGGGGTAAGTATGGCCTTCCCATTGGTGGAGGTTTGCCCCCACCCACCAATTGGAGAACCATACCTACCTACTCCCCAGGCCTACAACGACCTGGAACCCGGGAACCCCCAAAAAGATTATGGCCCCACCCATTAATACATAGCCAAAATAATATTTCAGAACAACTTGTGGCCAAATATGCTTCAGTAATCATTATAATTGATATTGTATATATATTTTTTATGTTCTATACATCACACTCTCATTTTGATGCATAATGTGTGGTCATACTAAACACTGAGGGATACCGAGTATTAGGAAAATAGTGGGAATAGAATGAAAAGGGTATGAGGTGGAGTATTATGAGTTTATAAATAGATTTAAGCAGTGAGTGCATGGTTTTAATGCCATATTTGAGAATTATGAGTGCTAAAATAATAGAGCTCATAAAAAAATCTTCCTCTTGGTATTTAGTAGGAAGTTTTGGTAATTAGTATTTATAGCGGCCGCACCTCAGTAAGAGATAGCATGAGTTACAGTGCTGGAAATGAACAAAATGATGGATGCAGTTTCACGCTCTGTGAAATCAGAGACAGGAGTAAAATGCACCTGTGAAATATTAGTGCATGTATTGAATTTTAAGAGAATACCATCACCAAACACCAGAAAGAAACTTTAAATTATAAGGACCTGCTGAACTACAGTTAAAACTAGAAGTCCTGTCATGAAATGCGCACAAATAGCACGTTGATATGCACGTTAATGTACGCGTTATGGTCCAAGTAAAGCTATCAAATTATGTACATATGGCCTGTGCACAAGCAATGTTTCAGCCAATGGACCTCTGGGTAAAACGGAGGTCCATTAGCAGAAACATTGCATGTGTTTGCTATGAGTAACCAAGAGAGCCAGACGTGCTTTGGATGCCATTCGATATGGCAATTGCGCGCAAGTCCAACGCGCAATTAAGCCTAGATAAGCGCACTATTTGTGACAGGACTTCTAGTTTTAACTGTATGATAGTAACTTGTCACTGGCCACAGAGTGCAGCTTTCTCAAAGCAACATACAATTATATGTCCTCAAAGTGTAATAGAGATCCACAATATTTGTCAACAAATGCATTATTTTTAAATCCAGTTAAACAGAAAGCATGGGTGCCAATGGGAGCATTCACACTCGCATTCATCTCATTTCCAGAAATGGAGAGTTAGTGATGGAATTGTGGACCTAGATGACAAGGCAAAACCCAGAGTTTTTTATGGCTGCACAGTAAATCAATAAACCAATATATACCGGTATTCAATCCAGTATTGATTGAACAGTGAATAAAATCTTGAAGTTTGAGATAATAACCTATATATGCTTATCGTTCATCTGGACATTAATAAAGAGGATAGATTACAGTACAGACATTGTGGATGGGTCAAAATCCAATGGGTGGGGATTTTCCCATGCAAATAATTCAGAGATGATCCGACACCTACATGTAGCGTAATTTCCACCAATGAAACACCAGGGTAATCCTGGTGCATCATTGGTGGAAATTTTGCTAGATGATTATTTCTGAATTATATGCGTGGAAAAAATGTCAACAGGTGGATTTTGACGCGTCCACGATAGCCCTACTGGATGACAGTTCACAGATTTGGAAAGCATCTGTGGCAAGCACATGGGGCAGGGCGTCAGCTGTCTTAGGGAGTTTGAGCATTGAAGAGAAGGGTCTTCCCACAGGAACATTTTAAAACAGTGCTATCGAATATGGTGATGAGACACAACTTTTTGACAAACTGTTTGTAGTTCCAGATGAACAACTTTTCGGTTTTATGTTTTTTCATTTTAGATAACCATTAACCACCAGAGGAACAATAAAATACTTCCTCTCAAATTTTATGACCTGATTGAATAGTGGTGTAATTACAAAAATATCAATTTATTGTCACTATTTATTTACCAACAATTTGATTTTCAAGATGCCTCAAGTATTTTTTTCGCCTGTAGTCTCAAATGAATATCATCCCTTTATCTAATGAATCAGCCGCATCACAAAATTGCGCAGTCGAAAAAATATTATTTTTAATAAAAATTGAGCAAAACCATATCAAGTGACCCCTCAATTAAAGCGAGTCTGTCAAGCTCATTCCAATGAGGGGGTCACATGATATGGTTTTATTGCTAAACTAATATTTAAAATAAATGAAAGTGTGAATGACACTGTAGCTCAACTTGTCAAGACATGTACATGTATAGTATGTGACACAGCAATGACAAACATCTAGGTAATGACCTGATAACAAAGGTACATATAAAGTATTGTAACAGTCTGTACATATATACTGACTGTAGCCTGTAACAAATGTATAGGTAAAGTATTGTAAAGGTGGATGACAGTCAGATGCTAAACTAGAAAAGAGTGGGTCTGACTGAACCCCAAAATATTTGTTCTGATAGCACAATGATAACAAAGGCACCCCAAAACACACTCATTCCTGTCCCAAGATGAAAACAAAGGGACTGGTACCCAAGAAGTTTTGTGAAGATCAGTTCATAAATACGAACTGTATAGAAGTTGTGACAAAAAACTGATTGGACCTAATTTCGGTACAAAATGGCCACTGGCAGCCATCTTGAATTTTGGACCGCACTCAGAAACACTCGTTCTCGTCCCAAGGTGATAACAAAGGTTCCCAAGAAGTTTCAGAAGATCGGTTCATAAATAAGGCCTCTAGCCTGAGCCGTATAGAAGTTGTGTACAAAAAACTGATTAGACCTAATTTCGGTACAAAATGGCCACTGGCAGCCATCTTGAATTGTGGACCGCACTCAGAAACACTCGTTCCCGTCCCAAGGTGATAGCAAAGGTACCCAAGAAGTTTTGTGAAGATCGGTTGATAAATACAGCCTCTAGCCAGAGCCATATTGACGTGTGTACTTACTGTGTGTAAGAAGCACTGAAAAAATCAAAGTTCATCTAATTTGCATAATTTCTGCACGACAAAAAACCCGCATTTTTGTGATGTATCCCATGGTACTAAACATTCACACAAAAATTTTTTCAAATCAGCACTTTCATATGAAAGTTCTGTGCAAAAATCTGATTACACCTAATTTTGTACAAAATGGCTGCCATCGGCCATCTTGAATTTTGGACCGCACCCCAAAACACTTGTTCTCGTCCCACGGTGATACCAAAGGTACCCAAGAAGTTTCGTAAAGATCGGTTAATAAATACGGCCTCTAGCCCGAGCTGTACTGGCATTGGCATTTGCACTTACAGTGCTGAAAGTAACACTAAATACATCAAAGTTAGTCTAATTTGCACAATTTACGTACGAGAAAAAAACCTGTATTATATGTGATGTATCCCATGGTACTAAACATTCATACAAAAAAATTATTCAAATCAGCGCTTTCATATGGAAGTTCTGTGCAAAAATCTGATTTCACCTAAGTCTGTACACAATGGCCGCCAGCAGCCAACTTGAATTTCGGATTGGACCCAAAAACACTGCCAATGTTGAGCTAAAAATTGTGATATTTATCAGCATTGGGTACAAGGTAATTCAAACTGAATCATCAAGGCATGCTGATTCATTCCAACAATGATGGCTCAAGTCCAGATTATTGGACATACAGAATGCAGATAGTGTGTTATCACTAAATCACCCACAGAATGGAGATTCCACCCAAACAATAATTGCTAATTTGTTGCAATGCATCACAAGCACAAGCAAAACTCCAGCCAATGAACCTCCGGGTTAAACCTGGATCTACACCGGCTGAAACATTTCGTTTTTTGTCCATATGTACAGTATTTGAAAGTGATACTTTGGGTGATAACTCCACTCTGCCAATGATTTAATCACAAACCACTCTCCATGTACTGTATGTTCAGTTATCTGAACAGTCTTGCAATACACTGGCATACCTCAGTATTTTTATTGATACCGATACTGGTATTTAATTTTGAATATCGTGCAGCCCTAGCGCTTCTGTCAAATTTCTAAAGAAAGCCCATCGTGCACAAGAACGGCACAAATTTGACAACAATTTCAAAGGAAAAGTGAATAAATCTGTCCAAGACAACAACTCAATTTTCAATGAAATAAACTTCAAACAAAGGCCTGAATATGGGGAATATCATAAATTAAGTGAACCAATAAGCCTTGATGAGGTCATGGGTATAATTACAAAATGTCCACCGAAGACGAAGTCTCTTACAAAATATCGAAACAGTGTTCCAACATCATCTTCAGTGGACATGAAACAAGCTTGCCTGGTTAGGACCAGCATACATATTAAATAAATAGAGAGATTAATACAGATATAAGACCCCTCTTTAAGGGCTTTAGTGTCTGTGTCTTTGGGGTGTATGTGCTTGTGGGGATGTGTGTAGTGTTGTCATGAGTCTAACCCCACTACCTTATACAGTGGTAGCTAGGTACTGACTGTAAAAACCGGCAAGGTACTTAACATGCTATATTTACACCAAATTAATACCCTATATTCTAGTTAAACTGGAAGCAATGTAATGGACACTGCACTGCCCTGGACTAGTCCACTTGGAAACAAATGGACCACCTAGCTGTGTACTAGTACCAGACTGCTATTTGTTGGACTGGGTCACAAGATATTTCAAATCCCACAGTGTCCCTGGACCCTGTGCAACTTTAGCGTGCTGAAACTTTTATTCATTCAGTGCATGGGTCTGATCATACATGCATATCTGATTATAACTATGATCTAAAATGTCTTGGATGTCTCCCACCTTCAACAATACATGTCTGTTTCTCGACAGATGGGTAATGAGGGTGAAAACTTCAAAAACAAAAAGGGTCAACTAAAAGCCCAAGGCTATATTAATGCTGTTGACCCCGGGCCAGAATGGCTAAAAAATATACTGAATATATACATATACTAAATACAACCTGCAGCTTCGGGTGTACTGATTCTTATCACAGTACGCCACAAAAGACTACTAGTAATAATGGCATAAAGCCAATAATAGCAAAACAATTTAAAAGCTGGTCCAAAGACCAGATAAAAGCTGATGAGAGTACATGTACTATTTTCATCAAATATTACTGTTGTCTATGTTGTGCAGGGCTCGATTTAACTGGATTCACATAGCAGATTTCTAATCAATTTTTAACTATAGCTAATCAATTTCAAAATAAAAATCATGCAAATAATAGGAAATGCTAACCCAAATTTATCCAAGCAGGGTTACAGCGGTTGATGACATGTGCGCCATCAACATGCAGTACGCCATAGTACACGGCATCAACGTGCCCCCATGTAGGCAACCGGGATAAAGTGCCTTGCCCAAGGACACAACATGGGTCATTCCGGACATTGATTGAACTTGGGCCCTCTAGCAAACAGGCACTCAACGTATTATCAGATTTTATCAATTTTAATAACATGTATATTTATATTATCATTACCAAAAAGGTAAAGATATGACACTTCCCAGATCAAAATTTTCAACAGTCTCTAAAATAGCGAATACCTCATCGATCTCGCTCATTTAAACAACAAAATGGTGTGTAATTCGCAGAGCCCCTGAGAGTTTGAGCCCAAGATTGACGGAAATTTGACTTTTATTCGCATCTTTTTCACTTTTTATCGACTGAATCGAGAGAGTAGGTTATCCACGCTGGCTGCCCCCTCTAAATTTTTCTTCCCACGTAATCTACATGTATTTATGGTGTAATGATAGCAACTATGACCTAAGAAACTAAATGAATTTCTGATTCGGGGTATCAGATTAACTTGAGAATTTTTTGTAGTTCGCATGTGGATGACACACGCCCACCCCCTCCCTCCCAACAAACTTGCAGTTAAAATATCAATAGCATGACTAGTAATGTTAATTTTAAATATCTGTATATGACAATCAGACATGTTACAATGACAACATCTTTGATGCTTTTACCATCATTTTTCGAGAGATTAAAATGTTTTTATTGAAGTTAAGTTGTTGTGTTGTTTTGTGTTGTATTGAGTGAATCATAAAGACTTTTGAAATGCACGCAATTGTGTCTATAGGTAGATGACCAAGGAACCTGTAGCGTGGCACTCATTGTTCGGTTACCAGATAACAGCTGGCATGATTAGTTGACTCTCTCGATTCATATTTTAGAGATTGTTAAAAAATTTGATCTGGAGAGTGTCATACATTTACTTTTTTAGTATTGATAATATAATATATATTGTATTAAAATTGCTAAAACCTGATAATACGTCGAGTGCCTGTGCCTTCAGCATAGAAGTCTAACTGTCTACCACTGAGATACTGCACTCCCTATTGGGGAATTAAATCTTACAAGTTGAGACTTCTATTTTCTTACATAAGTAAACAATAATCAAATAATAAATTTGGGACATTAAAATATTTTGCTTTACTATACATGTAAATCAAAGTATAATTTGCTGAAAAAAAAATCCATATAGGGCGACTTGCTCCAATACGATGATTTTAAACGTTAGGACAAATCGTCCTGTTAAAAAAACAAATTCATTTGGGACGAATTGACTCGATACTCTGAAAAAAATTGTTAGCATGAATCGCCACAGTTGTCACTTTAGGACGAAACATCCTGCCATGCTGGGCGAAAGATCCCTGGATGAACAGGGTTTGGGATGAAATGTCACATAACCATGAGACCCACCCATCCCACACATGTCTCGCAAAGTATAATTTGCTGAAAACAAAATTGTGTCCAAGGCGTTTTGCACCAATACAATGATTTGAAATGTTGGGACGAATGATTGGAATCGTCCTGATGTTAAAAAAAAAAACAAATTCATTTGGGACGAATGAACTTGATACTCTGAAAAAAATGTTGGAATGAATCGTCCTGGTTGCCACTTTGGGACGAAACATCCTGGGATAAACCGGTTTGGGGATGAAATGTCCCGTAACCATGAGACCCACCCACCCCAAGAATTTTGATACCCTAGCTTTGTTCTTGGATATGTTTGTACAGCACATTTGGCCACAACTTACAAGTTGTTCTCTTGAAATATTATTATTAAATTATCAGTTCTGGTACGAATACGGTAGTAGACTTCCAGGAACCAGTGGTGCCTAGGTCAATGAGTTGATTACACACGTGTTTCGTGTTCTATACATTTGAATCTTCATTTTGATGTACATTTTGTGTATATTTGAAATGAAAGAATATCAGTGGCGAGAATTTTCAAAATAAACACAATTTCATTACTTGTATAGCCCCTTAAAATTTCGGAGTCCCTTAGCTCAACTTCTGTGCTTTGTTTGCAGTTTATATTTCAAATCGGATATTTATTGCTGCAATTTGCAAACAAGAATAGCACGTAATTTAAGTCGTAAATATCAAAGCTATTCTCCGCTGGAATTGCAGCTTCGGAGTCCCCACTATTCGGGTGGTCGAAACCAGCTGTTGGAAATGTTCAGGCCAGAAAGAGCTTATTTTATGATTTCGATATTTATGGCTCCTTCTCTCTCCGACAAAAATGATCGATTATAAAATTCACCCACCCAGACCCACTTGGCTTTCAAGTTTCATTTCAAATTCAATTGGAGTATGCCGAAATTTAGTTAAACGGCATTCGGCAAGTTGTGAATGTGATTGACGGTCTTCATCAGAGACTCCTCACCAAAGAAATAATGGCATATGTAGTTCAATATTTATTTTACAAGCACTCAAGTCATATAAAGACCCACTAATTTATTTGTGACTGAAATTATACGGTCATGCTTATTGTTAGCTTCATTCAACACGAAAGTAGGCCTACCTCAACATCCGGTGCACGTTATTCTCGCGAGAATTTGAGAAGCCTCCGAAACTTCGTAAAATGAAAAAAGTGATCTTTGCAAACCATAAAATATATGGATATTCCTAATTTCTTTAAAAAAGCGTATATGTTTGATAAACTTGTCTGAAATTACTTCAAGTATGAATATAATGACGAAAAACCGTAGTATGACAAAACATACGCTTTAAAAACATGAATTATAGGCGCGTCAAAAATCGCCCGCAAATATATACGGTTTTCCAAGTTTGAGTTTTTTAGCATGGAATATCTCGAAAAATGTTGTTTTAAATTAAAAACAGATTTCTTCTCGTTATTTAGCATGCAAAACTTAACATTTCTGCATACAGGGGTTTCTGCACACATCTCTTGTTCTTTAGCTTGGAGGCACTGAACATTAGGGCAACGTGAAACAGGTTGCCCAAATGTTTTAGCACGTAAAAAACCGACCTTTGGACAACTTTCGGTTGTCCAAATGTCGTTTACATGAATATATATATATATATATATATATATATATATATATATATATATATATATATATATATATATATATATATATATATATATATAATATATATATATATATATATATATATATATATATGCAGTAGCTACACCACTTGTCGGATCTAGCTGCAGGCAGTCGGTCTTTTGCACCGAAAAGTTGCTCCGGCAAAAATCTCCGGTTCCTGTGGAAATATAACACTAGCTGCTCCGGCAAAGCTCTGGGTAATCAGACACGAAAACCTCCTGCCTTACTACTCTGGGCTATCAACCTTTCCTACTAAGGGCGTGGGGGGGGGGGGGGGGGGAGGTGGGCAGGCGTGATTTCAGATCACGCAACAAATTTTAGGATTCTCATTTCTCATAACGAAAAGGAATTTTTGGTTACTGTTCAACATAGCAAATGTTCTATTGACGTTGACAATCGCATCCCATAGTTCGCTGCGCACGTCTGCGCATTTGGAACATGTAATTACGAAGTGTTTGTCATCCTCTACTTCAGGGGTTTTGCGGTGCTGGCAAATATACATGTTTCATGTTTTACGGGCGGTTGACAATGTCATCCTTTTTCGATAACCAATAAATGGTTACTCCCCCGCGGGAACCCCGGGAAGTGAAGCAGTGCTTGTTTACTGTGGTAAACAAGCTCTGTTTCACTGGTAAAATAGGACCCAGTCACTAATGCTTAGGGTCCGAGTCCTCTAAAATAGGCAACATGGGGTATAAACGATTGACTGACCTTGACTTTATCTCCATGTTGTGGTCATGATTAGCCATTGTTCAGAAGTATGTGACCATAAACAACAATAAATAAATAAATAAATGGTTACTAATTCTAAGACGGGTGCAAAATTATGTGTTCCGGTGTTATTTGGAATGAGTTAAATAACTTTCGATTTCCAAAATACTTTTAAATATATGGCCCAAACTTTTTCAAACCGTTCATTTTGTCGTCATTGTGAAAGTCTTGAAAACAGTACATGTTTATGGTTACCTTTCAATCTCTCGTGAATTTTAGAAACTTTGAATGAGCTGAGTGGGTCATTCTTATAGATCCGTCATTTGTAATGTTTTAATGCTAAAAGAGTCTATCATAGAGTATTTTGACACCTCTGAAACTCATTTTCAAGTAAACAGCGTGATGTCCCCGATTCTAGTTGTATGATGTACATCAGCATCTGCACTGCTGCTGTGATATACCCCGAAACTGTTTAAGTTCGGCCCGTGACGCATAATTAGGTGCTTTCTGATTAACATCTAGAACCAATTTGCAAAACGGTTGATGAACATTCACTGCTGATGAGTTGTCAGTGTTGCTTAATTCGAGGAATCATACGTCGCAACTGTTTAACAAAATAGGTTTAATGAGAACAGTAAATAAAATAATTAGATATATACAGGTGGGGGTGGGGTCGTTTTTGAGAAGTTATGCCGTAGTTTATACAATACTTTTTAGTGCCTTGAATTTGAGATTATTTTGGGCATCTTTGAATTTACCGCTCCTGCTAACAAGTAGCCCCAGGTAGCGGTATTGGGTGCAGATTTCAAGTAATTTCAGGTGGTTTTATTTCCGAATTTAAATACCTTATAACTCGACATCGTGAAAGTTGAACTTGCATCATACTATGAATGACCCTGGGTCATACAATATCAGTTTAGTATAATACCTACATACGCAATGTATGACCCAGTCATATACTCATTCTACCTGCATATACCAGTGCGAGAAGGTCATAATTTATAAATTAGTATGATAGTAATATATGGGAGCGCGGTGGGTCAGTGACTGTTGGACTTCTACGGTACAGGTCCCGAGTTCGATCACCGATCGAGACGACCCGCGTTGTGTCCGCGGGCAAGGCACTTTATCCCGGTTGTCTACATGAATTTGCATGAACGTCGATGGTGCACATGTCTTCAACCGACGTAACCCTGACTGAGCGGAGATTGAACAGAGTTAGAATACTGAGGAGCTGACAGTTGCTCGCCGATGCTCGGTGGTTCTCTTCGGGTACTCCGGCTTACTCTACCCGTAAAATAGTCACGGTCACGATTAGCCATTGTGCATAAGTATGTGACCTTAAACACCAATAAATAATAATGATAATAATAGTAAAATAAGTTAGTATGACACTTAAATAAGCGATTCATGACCCGTCATCGTATAAGTGGAACCTGCATCATACCATGTAAGACCCTTGTTCATACCATCTTAATTTATTATGATACTAAAATAAGCGTTGTTTGACCAGTATCGTACAAGTTGAACCTGCAAGATACCACACATGACCCTTATTCAAACGATGTCAATTTAGTATGATATTTACATGTAAATGAGCGATGTAAGACCCAGAATCGTACAAGCTGAATCTGCATCATACCATGCGTGACCCGAGTCACAAGATGTGAATTTAGTATCAGACCTAAAAAAGCGATGTATGACCTCAAATGATACCAGTGGATCCTTCATCATACTATGCATGACCCTGGGCCATACGATGTGAATGTAGCACGATATTTACATACGCGACGTATAACCCAGCAACGTTCACATTCTGTCTGCCATGATATTCACGTACGAGATGGTTATACATTTTAATTTAGAATGATAGTAAAATAAGTAGGTATGATGCGTAAACATGCGATGTGTGACCCTGCATCATTCCACGTTTCACTTGCATCATGCTCTGTATGACCACATCATACGAGTTCGACCTGCATCATAGTATATGAATTGCGTAATAATCTATGTCTGACCGTGCACCATATGCATTCTACCGGCAGACAGATATTCAAATGCGAGAGGATTGTAATTTTTAATTCAATATGATGGTAAAATAATTTGTATGATACTTAAATAAGCGATGTATGACCCAACATCACACCATTTGATCCTGTATAGTACTGTCTGGTTTAAGTGCGATACTAAAATAGCTTATGCATGTCGTCGTGTGAGAACCATAAGGTTCTACCTTTCACTGGAAGATAGAACCTTATGGTTCTCACGCGAGCGACGATGACCCTGCAACATGCATCTTCAACGTGCAACGTGCTATCGTATACGGTGGTATAGTATGAAGCTTAACTAGTTTAGTATGATACTTAATGTAATACGATACTTGTTTTTAGCATCAGACAGGGCATCCGCCGTGACTGGATGTATTGTTATGTCCACGCATGCATTTACTACAAATTATCAACAGCAACATTTTAATTCACAAAACACCGGGTTCTCCCCCTTTACCCAACGCAGACGATATCAAAATTTATTATTTCAAGTATCATTTTTTAAATTTTTTCAAAAAATTTCAACATAACCAGATCATGTGACCCCTCGTTGGAACGAGCTCGACGAGCTCGTTCCAACGATGGGTCACATGATATGGTTTTGTTGAAATTTTTTGAAAAATAATATTTTTTCAGCTGGTGAATTTGCATATTACGCGGGCGGATACCGGCGATTCGTTGGGTAAAGGGTTAATTAAATTTTTTATGACCATTCCTATAATTTGTGAAAATATCGCCCACCTGTGGAAAGTGACCAGCCCATGGCAACCATACTATACAATATTAATTGTCATACCTAATAACGATTTTATTATGCCAGTAATTGTTATTGACCAATCAGCTTCATTATCTAGTGAGCGTATATGAGACTGTGTATCATCGAGTTGACATATATAGAACTTATATACAGTCAGTTCCGACATTTTGTTTTTGACATCCAGCGCTCGCTTCGATGGTTTTCCTAATTTCGCGTGTTCGACTAACGACAAATAATTTTGCTTGTGTGTGTCTGTTGAGCAACATACAACTAAATACGTTTCTTCCAGTCTTTGAGAAATTCTAATAAACAAATGTAAATAAATACAATAAATAAAACACTAAAGCAACATGTATAGAAACATTAATATCACCATTAACAACAAATAATGAATGAAACTGTTCCCACTTACCTTCTTGAAAGAATTGTTAATCCATTTGCTCCAGTTGTTTTATTTTTCCAGTACTTAACACTGAATCAATGTTGTGAATTGTTAATATAAATTCCTGTTTATTGAGAAGAAAACTCCGTTGTTCGAACGCCTGCTACTAGCGTGACCTTCACATGACCCAAAACCGGGAAAATCCCTGATAGTGTTAACAGAACATTTGCGCTAGGAATCTGGCTACAATTATGGTTGTGTCTCTTTCAAAGGACTGGCATAATAAATATTATGGGGCTTTCGGTGAAGGCCTCGCCTAATATTAATCTCACTTAGCTTTACATCACACCATATCCGCCCACTGAAAGTCCCATAACTTATAATGACCCTAATCGTACGTCATAAAGAAACTATGAGGAAAATAAATAATTCTGAATTCTCGAAACTCGCTGTCTCTGGACGAATCAGCTTTCCGAAGAAGTGCGAAGCCTCAAACTTGACCACTGGTAACTAGTAACGCCACACACATTTTTATGTGTTCGCTTCGATATGTATATCATGTTATCTTATGTACTGCTTATAAGGATCTTGGTTGAATTCAGAACATATATCGCATATATAATACATTCATTTCCATATGACTAAAGCTGGTTTTACACGGTCAAGAATTGCACCAATAAATTGCATCAACATTTAGCGCAAATATTTTTGTTCTTTACAAAAATTGTAGATGCAATGTTGCACTTGCAATCACATTCTTTGGCCGAGAAGGAAAGATTCAGTTGCAATATTATTATGAAATTACAGAAAATAGAGACGGGTTCTAATTTGTTTAAATAAATTGCATCTATAAATTAATGCAATAAATCCATTTCACATCAGCAATATTTCCTGCAATATGTCGTTGTAATAGATTGCACGCAAGAAATTACAGGAAATATTGCTCGTGTAAAACGACCGTAAGAATTGTCAACTTTAAATATATAAAAAATACAGCTTTTTCATCTTCTGATTCCTTCCAAAAACACAGACTCAGCGAGTTATATGTTACGGTAAACGTCATTTCCTCCAAAACAATGCACATGATTTGTGGTAAAATTGCAGTTATTTTGCGCTACAAAGTCACACTTTGCCATGCAGAATTCGTGGTATTTCTCAGTATGTTCTTTCCCACACATCACTTCGGTGAAATACAAGAGGAGAAAATTGTGTAGCATTTTTTAAAGGTATAACATTAGATTCAGCGAACTAAAAATATTCTTTTCATTAAGATTATGATATCATTCACGCTCATATGAAAATCGATTACGCATTTAATACAAACAACACGATAGGAAACCACTCAGTGTGAGATGTTTTTGTATTCATGGTTGACAATTACCTTCTCACCTGTCGACGGCTCTAAAATTATCTACAGTTGAGAAAGTGTCTGCCTCTCCAATGTACGGAAATCTTCATCGTCCTTGTGAGTTAGTGCATGCAGTTATGTAAATAGTTTTATGGAAGGAAACGAATGTATGTTGTGAACTAAACTGAACTGAAAACAGCTGTCAATAAATGTGTCGTAATTCTACATCAGACATCAATAATGTTTTGAAATTGTTTGTTTGATTGATACCAATATTCAATCCCCCTGATATCACCCGAGTCATTTGGTTCGGATGATATAAGATAGGATGGTCTTTACTATTAACCTCACCGACGTAAATGGTTCTTTGTGTTCTGTATCCCAATTGAGAGCTATTTCTGGGATTGCGTTGTTAACCTGATAAGTTTGCACCTATATGCGGAGAGTATGTAGGTTTTCACAAGCACCCTTGTGCCGATATGAGTGCGAGAGCCTTTCTTTTCATTCTTGTAACAATGTAATATGATTGTTATGATTTAGCATAATATATTTTTGACAGGCGAAAGAGTAAGGGGCGGCAGCATTTGTCCCCAAGGAAGGATGTTCTCTATGAAAATGCGAATGAACTGCGTAAGTAGTATTTAATCAACAGTCCGCCGATGACCTACCCACTAGCAGCCTGTGCGTTTCCATGAAAAACTCGGTTATGTGGTTAGAACCATCAAACCGCTTGGTTGGGATTAAAAACACTTCACTAAAACGTTTCAAAAAATATATTCCCCGCAATCAAATTCGAAAAGAAATTTCTATGGCATTGGGTTAGGAGGGGTGGAAGCAGAGATGTCGTTTCTATTGCTGGGCTGGTTGGAGTGCAGACAGCTGAGTTGACCGGCCGATATACCGACTGATTCATGGGTCATCTCGCCCGTGCCGACGCTCCTAAGGAAAACTGAGGTAGAAATACATAACATATAATATAATAATAATAATAATAATAATAATAATAATAATAATAATAATAATAATAATAACTCTTTATGTCAGACACAGTGGTTCATAGAACACACAAAAAGAACATATCAAAAATATACATATAAATATATATATATATATATTTTTACCGAGGTGACATTATAAACATTATAAACATACACTGAATTGTATATAAGGGTAACTACACCGAAGACAGTCGTGCCTTTAACCTGCAACTCCAAATAATGGGAGAAAAGCTTTACCGGGTGACAGGCGTGAAAATTGATTCAATTAGTAGTACAGTAGAGCGATCCAAACATTGACTAAAGTTGATGAGTCTGCGTGGTCTGAGCGTGACTAACAAGGATTGCGTGATTTTATTTTCTCGAGCGAAAATAAATCCGTTCACAGAAACTATACACGATTCTCCTCCTTAAAATCAGAAGCGATGAAACTCGGTCCGATATAGACATATTACTAGCTCTGCAGAATTTGTCGTATCTAAGAAGTAGTCTGTGCACATTCTGTAGCAAACAGTAAGACGGTGCATTCTCTTTCTACTGTACTGTGGCCAAAGATGACAGCAATAGTGTGTGGGGGGGGGGGGGGGGGGTATGCATTTCTTAAATAAGGTGTTTACGGTTGGGGTACAATTGGAAAACTCCCAAATCAACTGGCTGAATGTGACACATATTGCTCGATGTTGTCTTTCAATGTCTAGGTCGTCTTTCAAAGATTTATGTATTATATGACCTAGATATTTAAATTTATCAACAAAGTTGAGCTCAGAGCCATTGAGAAGGACTTTCGGAAATGGTATTTTTGAGAGGGACCGCGAGATGAATGGCATACACACTGACTGTTTGCTGTTGATGATAATATCTAGACCCTCCGCCCCCTGTTCACAGATTCTTAACAGAATACGGAGACTTTTAATTGTTGGACCTACGAGGCATATATCCTGAGCACAATACAGGTGATCGACTGTAACTTTGCAGACAATACAACCTACTTTGACCTTACTTATTCGCTTACTCAGGTCATAGATGTAAATATTAAACAGCTTTGGGGCAGGATCCAGCCTTGCCTAACCCCGTTACTAACGGTAAACTTAATGGACATGGAGTGCCCACACCGCAAGTGGGAAAGTTGTGTTTCAAACCAATAGCTGGGCAGGTGTAGAATTGCTAGTCGCACATTCTAGCTTTTAATTTTTCAAGTATTTTGGAATGATTTACTCTATCGGATGCCTTACTGGCGTCGAGAAAGCAAACAGAAGTTGGGGAGTCGTATTTAACATAAACACAAAGGACCTCTCTCTGTGCGCATATTCAGCTATCGGTAGAGTGTTTATCTTTAATACCAAATTGATAGTCAGTGGTGATCAGTGTATCCAAGCATATGTTGATAATTATTAGTTTTGATACGACTGTTACTAATGAAAACGGGCGATAATTATCCTTATCAGAGATATTTCCAACTTAATGTTTAATTAATGGAATCAAGACAACATCCGTCGTAGGTCGCTAAATTGGAGGTGTTCTACACTTTGGAAGTCAGGTCCACATGTCTTACCTTTATCGAAGCTTTGAACGCAGCTAAGAATTTCATTTTCGGATACGTATGGATGTTTTTTCAACTTTACATGACAACATATCTTTTGAAAAGGCAACGGCTTGAGAATTGTAGGGCATGGAATTCAAAATTCCCTTAAATGGTCACCCCAGATTAGCAATTTCATTTTCACCCAAGACCCCTCCCACATTGTCGGAAACTATGGGGATCTTCCTCTTTAAAACTGATTTCAAATGTATGATTTTTGTTTTAAAGCTTTCTAGCCAGTGATTCCGACTCTAGCTGGAATTGTATATACTTACATATGTGCTTGATGTTGTTATCATGAACTGTGAAGTCTCTGCCACCCGTAGTTTAATTAAACGAAACCATGAAATAATTATGGGATAAAACAGGGCACCTTATCATGAAAACAGAGGTGGAAAATTATGGAAGCGTACTAAATATCTAATACAACTGGAAATGGTAAAGTAATTAATATTAAGTGTGTCCCTTCAGTCTTCAACGTGTGTACAGTAAAACACCCGGAACTGCAGATGGAACTACCTTAAGAAAATTATTGGCGAAGTACATGACACCTATAAGCTGTAATAAAAGTAGTCATCTTGTTTGATCTGGTTTCGTCAAGAAATCGGATAAGATCATAAAGGAATGTAATTATTACAAGATTTCTTCATAAGATACAGAAATATGATTGTTATACTTCTAAACGACAGTAACAACTATGTAGAACCTATTTATATTTTTCTTGTTACATCTTTCTTTCTTACCTTTGATCGTGCGTTGGTGTCCTGGAGAGTACTGCACATCGATAGAGCACTCGTCTTCAACCATTGCTTACCCTGTTTTCACTATGTTAGTGAGTTGGGGAGTCTGACAGTTGATCGTCGTTGCTCGGTGGTTCTCTCTCCTGGTACTCCGGGTTTCTCCACCCGTAAAAATGCACGACACGAAATGACCCTGGCTGGTGAGAGTGTCGTTAATCCCCAATAAATAAAAAAATACATCTCTTTAATCATATTGGGGCGTTTGTCATTTTGTGTGATAATTTGATAGGGGTTCTTACAAAGTTCTGCTGTGGACATTGAAACGCTAAATAAAATATTACTGCGGATCTTTATCTTTAAGCGCACTGTTTAATATAATTTGTTTATTTTTAACAAGAACGACAGCACTCACTGGACAATTTTCATAGTTATGAACTACGGCTATTAGATGTGACTGTTTACCCTTTTTGTGGGCGGAAGTATTCAAGTCATTTAACAAATCTGATGATACACATTATTGGTAGCCAGTAATTCAAAACTTATTGCCTGGGTTATGCACATTTTCAGCGTTTTAATATTATAGTGTGGGACATGCTTGGTTATATTTTCACTCAAGGCGGATCAAGTGGGGGTGCCCCCCCCCCCCCCTTCTGTCATAAATGGGACATCAGCGTCTGTTTTATCCATTGGTATCTATGGGCGTAGTCAGGTATTTTTCAGGGCAGAAGGTGCGGTGGCGGTGTTGTTGTGGTATGCGTGTGTGTATAGAAGGGCACAATCATGCTTATATTTGATTATTGACTTCGAATCCCCGGCCGGGAATCGAACCGTGGACAATCCCGCCTGATTTATTTTCTGGACATCAACGCAAAATTATTGCACAACAAAGACTTTGTTTTACCGAATTCACCATTGCCCTAGTTTAAGGAATACGTCGCGTAGTTCCGCGTATTGGGCAAATATCTCCATATTTTCAAGGCAAATTCAATACTTACTGATTTGAATATCTGTTATCAGGATACGGAAATGTATCTGTACAGATGTGTTAGTAAAGGGACATCACATTAAACCGAATATCGTCTGCGCGCAAGTTTCAGTGGGTAAACAAATGGAACCTTATAGCGTCAGATTACTTACATAATTAGACTGGTGGCCTGAGAGCTTGGCACAATATATGGCAATTTAATGTAGAACCATCTCTTTCAGAGCATTTTTTGAATGCAAATAAGATGTACAAAATGTTCCTTTCCCGATATGTAATCGGATAACACCGTTTGTCATTAACCTCGATGAAGATGACCAAAGACAAATATCGAACCAATCTTGTAACGTTTGGTTAAACTGTGGTAGAAACATTTACTTTCAGCTTTACCCACCTGTCAGAACAATGAAATAGTTGCCTGGGTGTCCCAGTTTATTCCAGATTCGTTCACCCCTTCTCTCCACTGCCTGTATAACATGCCTTATAGGTTTGGGGAGGTAACGCATCATTCTCTACTTTCCGTGGAACATGGCCCATACAACAGCAAGCATGAACTGAGGAACAAGATGAATCGCGTATGTGTTCATGACCTCCCTCCAATAATGTATAGAACCTTTACTTTTGTTAAAGAGACGGTGAGTTCAAAGAAACCTACTTCAACAAAAAAGGCACAGGGGTCGGCTATCCGGAGACCCATGAACGCTAATGATGGACCAATCTATGAACCAGCAGAGGAAGCTGTTGAGGAAGAACCACCATCCGTGTCACGTGGCGGACAGCAGTATTACAATGTCGGTTCACCAGCTAGAAGTAAGCCTAGCATACCTGTTGATGATCTCTGGAATTATGTGAGCAAGATGAATCAAGATGCCTTCAAGGCCGAGTTTGTGGTAAGCAACAGCCTATGTCTGTTCATTCTCTGAAACACACTTTCAAAACGATATTCAAAAGAACCCGCAGTTTATCTGTACATTTTCTCTATCCTGAATCATGATGAGGTTGATGTGGTTCGAATAAAAAAAAAAACACAACCCAGAATACCAAGTATTATCAAATAAAAATGCGATGTTCTCCCTGTACAGACACGTATCGTTTTGCTAAAAGACCTACATCGAATATGCAGCGAAATTTGTGATGTCAAAATATTACCACCGAATAAACTTCAACATGTTTAAAATTTGCCTGTGCGTTTTCTGCTTTTTCACATAATCTAAAGTATAACTATACCAGAAACTCCATTTTCTTCGTATTTTTTCTTTTGGTTGTGGTTGTGGTGGTGGCCATCTTTCGCTTCCCATAGTACCCCATACCATATGAATTTAGTAAAATTAAAACAACATAATTATCCACAAATGTCATGATATTAATTTCATGTGAGCAAGCCAATAATCTGTTGACAATTTCCGATAACTACAGTTAAAACTAAAAATCCTTTCATGAAACATTGCCTGTGTTTGCTATTGGTAACCAGAAGGACCTGCCGTGCTTTGGATGTCATTCGATATGGCAATTGCGCGCAATTTCTACGCGAAATTAAGTCTAGATAAGCGCACAGTTCGTGACAGGACTTCTAGTTTTAACTGTACATGTTTAATACAGGTAGCGTTATTTCTCACCATGGATGCTGAATAACTCCAACCTCGGGCGAATGTTGTTTTTATTATTCTCATCATAACACAAAAGTGAATATTAATGTCACATTCGTTAGAAAACAATTCAAATCAAATTTATTTATTCGCTCATCAACCCGACATGGGTACATGCGGTACAAATATATCTACATAAAATAATGGTGGTGTCATATTTTAGATGTAAACAGACAAGTGACAGAACATTGTGATAATTAAATTGACCGAAGATAAGAATGCGAGTGGTGCATACGAAGACCTCGTATTGTCCCTTGAGGGGAAAACGGCGTCAGCGGCAATGCTAAAGCGTTGCAGCAGTCCCCCTTTCATTCCCCAAAAGCGTCGTTTTACTCTGGGGTTTGAGTTAATACCCTCTCACCCGCGCAACAACTGCGTGGCACGATATGACCATGAATTCGTGGTTGGGGGTTACTGATGGAGATTAAGTTCACTTTGTTTCAATGCAGAGGAAAAGTATAATTCTTGCTCCGAAAAAAACGGGGGTGTGCAAAGCTGGTACAAGATAGACAGTGCAGTTGTATTTCAGGTACAGTTGAACTTGAAGGTAAAAAAGGACCAAACCTGTATCCCAAAGGGCCTCTTATACAAAATCAAGCACGGAGTGAATATCAGGACCGGTAGGGTATTGAAGAAAATTCATCACTTTCTGGTTGTTTATTCTGAGGACTACCTTTGTCGCAACCAGGAAGTAGACAAGGGAAATTTTAAGGCGTAGGATGAAATTAGAGATCACAACTGTTCTGAAGAGAGGAATGTATTAAAATAGCATTCATTGTACGCGGAATGAGGGATTCCCCATTAGAAAATTTTACCAATTTATGGATATGTCAAAATTATTGAGCATTCCTGTCCAATATACTTTTATTTTTTTCAACTGCAACGGAAACTCGTTACCTGAAATCCATACTTCTCATCTCCCGGTAGGGTGAACAGTATGGAACCCAGATGACAAACCGCAAAGGGTAATCTGTGTAAAACACCTGCATCATTTGAACATTGCATTTATTTTCTCGATAAAACTGAAGAGCTGCGTCAGGATTTTCACGATTGCCGTACACACTAATTCCTGGAATTTACAAATGGTCGGTTGTAACACCACACTGGAAGGAACCTTTTGCGTAATTCCTTTTCGCAAGTGCACTCGATGATGTAATGGTATTCCTCAGTAACAGTATTCATGTCGCACAGCAGACAAATGAACTGATTTCGGGGACAATTACTCCAGGAACCAACCTCTACGGGAAGCCGATTATTTGTCAATCCTCATTTGGACAAAATAGATCTGTTTGGGGGTTCAAGTTTTACCAAATATGGTTCTTGAAGAAGGGCAATTTTGAAACTTTTATAGCTAATACATTTGGGAGAGGCTGTAAGTTTGGTTTACCAGTCCTGTTCATACTGACACGTCAATGCATATTTAACCGTCTGTACTTACAATCGTTTCAGCGAATGCAATCCATTTACTGTCGATTTTGCCAGCAATATTATGCTGGTGGAACAAATACTGATAAAAAACTGAAGTAAGTTTTGTGGTGTAGGTCTGTACAATATTGGCACAGAAAGACACCAGTCTTGCCTTATTTAAACGCTCAATGGGTGACGGCCCAATTCACCATATACCATAAGGTTAGGGGTTCTACTTTTCAGTCCAAGCATAAATTTCATCAATTTTAAATGAACTGTCTCAATAATTTCTAAATTCTCGAAACCCCACTTTTCGCAACCATAAGTTAAGATTGGTAGAACTGTTTTATCAAAAAGATTTAATTGACATTCAATAGATAAACTAAAATTTCGAGCTTTCCTTAAAACGATATACATAGGCCTTTGTTGCTTGCCCTGATAAGAATTTTCTAGTTCTCAGGAACGCGCCACTAGAAGTTAAAATAACCACAAGATATTTATATGCATTCACGCGTTTTAATTTTTGCCCTTCAAATGTGAGTATGTTTTTTTGGACACCTGCCTTTCCCGAATACGATACATTTGGTCTTGGATAAGTACAAGTAATTCCCATTCAGAGTAGTAATCATATCAGTTGTTTAAAATGGTTTGCATTTCAGTTGCTGTTTCAGCTAACGATACCGTATCATCACCATACAAAATGATAAGAAATTTGACAAAGTGTGTGACTGGGCGTCAACTGGGAGGTGGGATTTAAAGATTTTGTCCCATTTGTCAGAAGAAACTCTTCGAGATCATTAAAGTATAATAAAAATAGAAAGGGGGTAATTGTTTACCTTGGCGTAACAGAAGTAGATTCACGAAGTTGAGCTGCCTATTTTAACTTAGAATTTTATTCCGTTATACATACTCTTAATATAATCAAAACATATTTTCCCCCGATTTTGTCTTTAATTTTTTCCAAAGTTCTAGTCTCCATACTGTGGCAAACGTTTACTGCTTAAAATCTACAAATGAACAATATAGCCTTTTACTCTCGGAGGTGGAATACCTTTTCTTAGAACTCCTTTGGCACTCACCAGTGATTTGATCCGCCTCAGCACGCGCGCAAACTCTAGAGTGTAATATTTTCGTAAAACGTTTGCCAAGACAACGAATAATGCTAATAGGGCGATCATTTTCAGGATACTGGGGGGGGGGGGGGGTCTCTTTTATTTTTAAAGAAGGATTTTACAACACCTGTTAGTTACATTTCTGGGAAATAGTCTTATTAAATATTAGATTAAAGAAACGGTTATAAAAATGGAAGCATGACAGGGAGAGGTGCTTTAATATGCACGTTTATTATTTGATCTGGACCTGGTGCTTTGCCGATTTTTAAAGAAGCGACTGCATTCTTGATATATATCATCATTGATTATATGAGCATACTCGGAGGGTTCCGGGCTCGAAAACCTTTCTTAATTTATCTCAGCTCACACGCTTTTCTTCTATTGTGTTAAGACAAAAACACCATACAAAAATGACAAACATTAAGAGTAGAATGGTGGCATCAACGAATATTGTAGCGAATTTAAAGAAAATAATTTTTACTTTAACAAAAATATGTTTCATCTTAATCCTTTGAACTCGAAAGCCCCCTTTTCCGACACAGGAACATTATGCATCCTAATTTCATTAAGTAAGATGACGGTTAAACCAATGCTTGACCAATCAACATTTTTACACGCGACTACTGAATATGGACTCTTCCAGTTGCTGTCATTGAACTGACATGGAAGATACCGTCACGGTTTAAATGGCTAATTAACTTCAAAGATTGTTTTTTTCAAAGCCTTTTTTTTGTATTATTGCAGCGTCTACCAGATACCTTGGTGAAGCCTTATGAGTCTGCAAAAGCTAATATGGTGAAAAACAGATACCGAGGAATATACGCATGTATGTACTTTACTTACATTTGATCTTTACGTATCTAGATTGTAATAGTGATATAAACACGGTAGCATCAATCTAAATGCTATGGCCACACGAAACGGTTAACTTGCAGCAGATCAAACATTCATTATCTTGCCATTTGTGTTCTACTTGTAGAATCAAACAATTTGGACAATGTTCCTGTTCGCTTTTCAAGTTTTGCCGAAAAATAGTTTCGAGATTGCATGATATCGCTTGAAAGGTTTAAACTGTTTCACTATTACATGTACACAATAATCCTATATCATAGAAAGTTAAACAACATTCCAAATATATTGTAAGATGCATGACGAAATCTGCGAGGAGAATATAAAAAAAGAAAATCCTTTCATTTGTGTCACAAACACAAATTTCGAGATAATTCGAGGTCATTTGATGCCCATTCAGGGGACGAAATTAGAATTTAAAAAATACATTGTCGATAGAAAGGGGTACGGAAAGAAAAACAGGAATCAATGGTGCATATATATGTATGTTCATAAAGTTGTGGACACTTATCACAATTCAGGAGTTCTCTATTTTGGATGATAAATATATACGAATAACGGTGCATTTTCATTTCAGATGATCATACACGAGTGAAACTGTCACCACCGAATGAGGACGGATGCGACTACATGAACGCCAATTACATTGAGGTATAACGTATAATTTTGCAGAAGTGATAATGAACATATTTTTATGTTCGCCTCGACTGAAAGCTGAAATATTTAGACTGAATTTTAAAAGTTGGTCTCTGTGTACGAATTTGTACATATTATATTCCAATGTCATATTCAAATGTCGGTCGGTCGGTCGGTCGGTCGGTCGGTCGGTCGGTCGGTTGCGTTCTTGCAGCCCCCGCCTTACAGAACACCATGCAGTGTGCATTGGTCACCCGTAACTAGTGTGGTGCCAAGTGAAGAACGCTGGCAACATGTCAATGCGACACGGGATATTTCCTCAACACTTTTCTGCCAACTGCAGAGAGGCGTAAGGGCTTCTATATCTATTCAGCATAATTGCATGTCATATTGAATAGAAATTATTAGCTCACCAAAGATCCTCTGGTCAATCGTGATTACAGGTAGATGGACGGAGTTGTATCCTTCACAGATTTTTTGAGATGTCGAGATCCGTCCGAAAATATGGATGGAGAATGTACTGGAGCGTCGCTCTAGTATCGTCTAGGGAATAATCACCCTTTTCGGAGAACCATATTTATTTATTTTACTTGGGGTTTAACGACATTGTCTACAGCCAGGGTCTCATGGTGTCGGACAGTTTTACAAGTGGAGGAAACCAAAATACCCGGCGAGAACTACTGAGCAGCGGCGAGCAACCATGAGACTTCCCCCAACGTATTAACTCCACACAAACAGGGTGGTTAGCATTGGGTGAAGACAAATACACCATTGATGTACAATGTGCCTTAGTAGTCAGCGCCACTGTGTCCCCACAGTCGGGATTAAGTGTCTTGCCCAAGGACACAGTACAGTTACCCCTGGCCCGGGATCGAACCGCGGACCTTACGGTTCGAAGTGCAATGCAATCAAAGGACCATAGAGGTAAGCGTAAATATAACCCCTCAGATTACTTTATAGCGATCAACTTAGTGCCTTCATTAATGGAAAAAGGTGTTGCTGTCTGATATTTTAAGAGGACAGGCAAAATAGTTAAACGTATTTTAAACAATGTCGAAATTGTTGGTCTATAAGCTGGTGGCACGCCAGCTCTGCGGTGAGAAACACGAATGCGAATCTCGCCTGTCGCGCCCGTTGTTGCTTTCCCGTGCTTCAGCGCAATAAAGTCTCTCGCCTTATTTGTTACATCTGTCCTGTATTGTATCGAAACGCTCTGTAGCTCGTAACTGAACTTTGCACTTTTATAAAAAAAACAAACTAAAACAACATAAGCAAATCTAAGACAAATAGTCTGATGGCACACCCGTTTTGCGTGAATAACCTAAAAAACCGGTGGCTCCTTAAGTGATCACTACTGGTAAGCCGGTGTGGCTTTACAAGCAGGCTCCACCAACTGCGTACTTATCAGGGTGGCTTTGAACTTTATTCACCCTCGTAGTGAAGCCTGCTGTAGAAGCAGGTGTAGGCACAATCACACAAATGGTCCAGTGTCGGCTTATAAATGTATAAATATATATATAAATAATGTATACTCTACGACCTCTTTAACATTTGCGAGATTGTACTCATAATGCCATTCCATGGTCTGCAATGTCTACTTTAGGCTTTATATTCCACGTGTAATCAATTTCTTTTTAGTTTGGCTCAGCAAAACCATTGTAAAACAATAGTATCTCTGGCAACAAACGCGCATACTAAGGCAGCGTCGACCGTGCACCTACGGAGGCCTGATATTGTTAGCAGTCTTGTAATTAACTTCGATGGAACACTGCAGGTTTTGGTTCCCAAAATATTTTACATAGACTCTTTTAACTTTTGTACTGAACCTCGGCTCAGCCTTCGGTAAATGTTCACTAACACACCCCCTCCCGCTCCTGCATATACTTAATGTGTTTGCAATTTCAGAGCATTTCATTTCTTTTAGGGCTATCACAGAAGAAGAACATTCATTGCAAGTCAAGGTAGGTAGATAATGTCTGGATAAAATAGATGTAAGAAGAAACAGTTCGACGGTACACTGCGTTTATAAGCTTTGAAAAATAAACCATTAGTTTTAGCTTAACCTCTAAAACGCTAAAACATCTATAAGATTGGCAGTCAAACTCAGACTTTGAATCGAACATGTTAAAAAAGCGAGACATCGTTTTATTGTCGTTACTACTGGAATGTTTTAGGCTGAATCCAAACCCGATTGATACTACTATGTAAACCTAATACATTTTGAGATATTCAGACCTTGTTTCTCTAACTAGAATTTTTAACATTTGTCTAAACAAACAAATACATGATGCTAAAAAGATTAATATACATTTTACTTCTGATGATGTATTAACTTGTGCAGAGTAAGGCGTCATCTCCAATTAAAGGGTTATATATTGTGCAAACTAGACGTAACCTGATCTTACCAAGAGTTTCAAATTACTTTTTAGGAATTGTCTGACTACATTTTGTGCTGTCTAATTATGCTGGATACAGTCAATCTCGTTCCCCAGAAAACTAAAGGATGAGTTGTCATCTTCAGATAGTCGAAAATAAAGGAATGTATGAAATCTAACATTCTCAAATATTCAAACGAAAGTATTCGAAACCGAATCAGATATCGAACATTCACTCGGTCCTAATATAAACGTTTCATTAATTTACTGTTTATTGTGTCACATTTGACTAGGAACAGGAACAATGTTACATATTTGCAGAACAAAGCCGCAACCATATGCGTTTTTGAAAAATGGGACGGGAAGGGATTGTGATATATCAAACATGACGTTGTTACTGTCTTATTAAAACCTTTTCTCTTATTACGATCTGAAAGTGAACACGAAAACGTGGATGAGATGTTCAAAACGTTGATGGGCATATCCATTTTAAATACTATACAACATTCACATAGCACAAGGAACCCAAATCTGTTCACCTGTCGTCAGATCTACCCTTCATACAATACCCTGGAAATCTCACTCCAAAAGTTATACTTTCTTGGGCCTCATTGGGCAATCATTTCGAACCGCACTATTAATAGCACATTACAAACTTACCCGTTCGTTTTTTAGGTAAGTAATCAACTTCAAATAAGTGACGTCACATGAAAACCCCCTCTTCTACTGAGTATATCAGAGTCTGCGTGTATCGCTAGCTCAAACGAAGAAGTGCAACAATAACAACCGAGGGTGAATCATTCATTGATTCAAAGAACCAGCCAGCGTGCGATGTTCTACTCTTAAATGCGTTGTGGCAAGATTTTACTGAACACTGACAAATTGTTCATCATCAAGTCTACTATATATTCGAGTTCCAGAAGTCTAAGAAGTAGAGAAAATCAGATGGAACTCACGTTATTAAACAACCCAGTCATCTTTTGTATTTTACTTTATTACAGACCCGTAGCTGTATTTGTCACGATCACATGGATTTTAGGGGCATGCGGTAATTTTAACCAGAAAGCTCTAGAGCGATCCGATAAAAAGTACCCTTCGCGTGCACCAGTTCTCTCGATGGACTAGATTGCAGCGTTCAGTGCAACATAACCAATGAGAACCATCGGCTATATTTATCTGTCGAAATTACCGATTATCATACCAAAATGTTTGATGCACGACTGTGCTAAAAACTATTATAAGTCATGAAAGACACATGATCTCTGCCAAGAAATTAAACAGTGAAACTCAACCTTTCTTCGTTATTGAAAACCGAGGAAAACTTAATTAATTTTAGGTCGAAAAAAGTCCAATTAGGTTTGCAGCCAGTCACTTGAACAATTCCCATAACATTTTGTTACAATGTCGCCCTCACCGCTGCGTGCTCCCGACGAGTCAATACGAGGTCTACTGTGTTATCCTATTCGATTCACACTTCGGCAGTGAAGCAGCACGTTTGCCAACGCAAACATACTTTGAAGAGCATGTTATGTTGAAGTAGTTCTCAGGAAGCAAGACTAAATCAATCTTGAAAGCTGGTTACCATGAAGCAGTAAAACAGACGGCGATACGTCGACAGCGCCTGGAGTCGAGATGTTTGGCAGCTAGTACATGTAGTTACTGATTAACTATCACCATTTCTACCCTTACTAGATGACCACTTCCCCCCTCCCCGCCCCACACTAGCTTAATAAAGAAAATGAATTCGGAAGAATGAAAAGCCTGGGTTTATAAGAAAAACTCAGTAGTTTACATTTGTGGAGCCATTGTATTTTACGTGCTAGGGCAACAACAGGTTTATTTTAATTAATTTTTCTTTTGCTGGGGGGGGGGGGAGGGGGGGGTTGTTAGGGGGATGTAGTATTGCTAAAATATGACTTTCTGGAGTTTGTACTGGGGAGAATAAAAAATGTTACCAGCTACCCACTACTGAAATTCTGAAAAGTCTTGAGTAGGGTGGGAATGAGACCACGAAGAGTGGAGGGGTGGTAAATGCATGTGGTCTGATGAATGCAATATATTGTCAATTTTATGAGATGACTTCCATGAAATTCAAAAATAATTATTAGAATATTTAAAACATAGACAATATGACAATATTTTCCAGACACAGATTGATGTGTATTTTCAAATGACAAATTAAGGATTATTTGCTAGTATTTCTGTTTCATACAAGGGTATTATTTTGCTTTAATTCTCAGCAACAAAACTTAAATCGAATGTCACCTATATGAATTAGCTGATGGGTATATGAGATGGGATGGGGGTTGAGGCACTTTCATCCCCATTCACCTATAAGCAGCTAATCTTGCAGTTTTCATTGAAATGAAAGGGACTGGTATTTTCAGAACAGATTGTTCAGAGGAAGGGGGGTATTTTTATAATCTTGGCAAATATCAGGGTAGTGGGCAAAGCATTTTCATAGGCAAATTCGAGGAAAGGGCCTGCATTTTGATTTTGAAACAATAGTTCAGGGCAGTTTTATTGGTCAGCCCCATTCCCAAGAAAATGTCCAAAAGCCTATCATTAGTCACATTCTATCAGTCATCTTTAATACTACTTACTAAATGCAAATTCAGAATACCAAATTCCAAATTGAAATTTAAGATTGACAAGATATTGAAGCAGACACATAAAAAATTATTTTGTTTTGAAACCAGATACCAAGAAAAAATATTGACAGAACCGGTCAGATAACAAACTGGTGAAGTATAGTTTTAGTACTAGCACAAAATAATGTAAACATTAATCAATCTTTGAAAATATTATCAACCAAAATAAGTTGGCGCTTACTGATGAGAACACTTCCCCCCCCCCCCCCCCCCGCTCCCCCCCCTTATTTCTCTTTGAGCCTCTGTCTCAGACTGTTGGATACTCATTTCGTGAGCTTTCGAGAAAATGCTGTCAGGTTATAGATGTGTGTGTGTGTGTGTGTGTGGGGGGGGGGGGGGGGGGGGGTAAAAGGTGTACAATTTACCTGTGGAGACAAGATATGACATTTTCTTGCAGTTATCGTGCAATATATTTCTCCCTTTGTATACATGTATCTGTAGGAAATGTGGACAACCTAAAGTCGTTATTGTAAGTGCAGCCCATTTCAAACAAAGGTTATCAAGACTTGAGGTAAACTAAAAAGAAGGCTAAATTTTATAATGTTGAAAAATAAAGTGCTAACTTACCAAGACTGCAGAGTTCACTCAGAACGGAATCTCAAACTGCCTCGGTTACTCTGAACGATCGAATTAATCGCACAAAATGTCTTTTCTCGTCCAATGTGTACTTTTGTTACAGTGCAGAACAGAAATGACCTAAGTCTACATGCGATAGCCTAGTGACAGTAGTGCAGGCATAGTCAAGCCGAGTTCAAACTTCTATTTTTGTTTCACTTTCGGTTTCTTTAAAAAGCACGAAATTTAAATAGAGCGGCCAGTTCGCACCGTAATAAATTAAAATCTTTGTACATTTTTCAGCCTGAAAATACATTTCAGACCTCATAATTTGTGACGCCTGATATGATGAACGCAATCTTTTGAATTTTAAGTGGCCGGGGCGACACTTTTTGCGAACAAAATGTATCAGCAGCGATTCTACAGGTGGCAAGGTCAAAGACTTATGACTGGTTATCTGACAAAATTGCCCGTTTCTCTCCAAAATTCTTTCAACCGTTCAAATCGTCGACTATTTAATTAAATAAACGATTGATTGCAGTGAATTCGTTTTCAGGGTTGTGTGTGTAATAAATACAGAACCACACTTATGTTTGAATGGGTTAACGAGCGTGTGGCGCAGGGATAACCTACCGGCTCTCGTGGTATCCCTGCACCACTCGCTCTCGTCCAGTAATCGTTAACCCATTCAAACATAAGTGTGGTTCTGTATATGTATATATCAACCGCCGTGGGTACCATTCTATCAATGCTGGATAACCTGCGACAGTTATATGAAGATCATAAACGTGGTAGCACGATCAGGTAGTTTTATTCACGACGACCTCATTTTCAGGAAACGGTATTATTAAATATGATCTTCACGGTGTGTGTAGAGAAGTGGTGCTACTACTTTGAGATACCGGGCTCGCCTGTGAATGTTATCTATTGACACATGGTTTGCGACCAGCAAACGAAGCTGAGTAATGCTACAAAGGAGCACATACCAAAACAAGAAATATTATTGAACGGGCTTTGTGTGATTGCTGAAATCGCGATTTGCCTGCCAAAGTATTGACTCTCGTTTTAGGTGCAAACTGGATGCATGCAGAACAATTATTGATGCTCTGAATGTACTATCGCACATTACTGTGGAGAATGGGAAGGCTTATTTTGATGCAGGCCCACGAGATGCCAACGTTCATCAAGATCACTAACTTCACGTTAGAGATGGTGCGAGAGGGCATGCTTTCCTAAGAGTTATTATTGACAATCACTTTGCACAATTTTCTCATATTTATTGAAATCTAAAAGTTTGACGCAGTTTCGTAAATATTACGAGTCCAACACAATAAAACAATCATTATTGTTTTTTTTCAGTCTTTTATTTGCATAAACAATAGATTACATGTATTTCTTCTATAGGTGAACACTTTAATTGGACAGCTCAATTATGTTCGTTAGACAGTGTCTAGATTAACAACGTTGATTCTGGCTAAACATTGTTGATGAAACGCACAATGGGACCGACGTCAGCCGGTGTTTATTGACACAACCTCTTGATGTTAGACAACGTTTAGCCAGACGTCGTTGGTGAAATCGGTTGATGGTCTGAGGCGTAAATCAACTACTACCAACCTCGCTGTTCGTATGACAGTCTCTTATGCTTTGGAATCTTTCTCAAGATATTTTTTTTTTTCATATTTGCGACATTGGTTCGCGAAAGGGTTACGGTGTCCAAAACTTCCTTAATGGAATATTCGACGCCGAGCAAAAATACAACCCAGAAACACTAATGCGGTGCTGTCCATACCAATTATTTGTGCGTTCTAACAAAATTTGTTCGGCGATTTCAGATTAAAACCCGACGTTTTGGTCATGATCTGTTCCATTTGATTTGTGCGCTTTGGCAAGACACTTGAGCATCACTGTCTAAATCATAACACAGTGGAAATGTGTTCCTACACATAATTATGACACGTCGACAATACAAACTCCCCCCCCGCCCCCCCAACAAAAATACTAAGAGCCGATTGCACCCGGATAATAAACCCAGAGTCTGACACTTACACACCATTGTGGTCTGTACTATCCAATTTCTCCTTTTCCCTTAACTTGCAAAACGGGCCGGCACGATATACCGTTGGATCTTGAATGTGTTGAAATAAAAGGCTGAATAAACAACCCTATTGTCATGTATTTATGTTTTCTTTCCTTGAATGTCGGGTTCCCTCATTTTAATATGAATGAAACCAAAATCTCAACGCTTAGTAGCTAAAAGCATATCTGAATATAAAATCCGGTATCATGTTATCTGCTGTTGACTTTTGAAGACACTGCATTACATCCAAGGTTGCACTGCCGCGACGGTTAGTTACCTTCTGGGTGAGAAATATATAATTCGCGCGTTCCGCTTCTACAACAGTTGATTGGAATTTGAGATTCATAACATGACAAATGGTTAATTTCCAACTCCAAAATATATTACCTGTAATGAGATGTTTGAACGACAATGTCCGAAACAGACCGGCAATAACTGTACTTAGGACAGGGTCTTACTTTCTCATTTAAGACTTAGTTGCTTGCTGTATTGACCTTTGATCTTTTGCTTTTCGGTTGCATTTGCATCATCACATCATAAATGTTCATTTATGTACTCATCTATTCATTTATCTGTTGTTTCTCTTCTGTTTTCTTTAACAAAACGTCATGTACTTTTATTGGATAGAATATTATAATCTGTCTCGGAATAACTGGCTATCGTCCGAGAGTGCATCGGTGCGTCACGTATAATGCTTTAGCATGGCAAGCGACCGACGCCTTAATGCAGTCAAATGAGATTATGGGTCCTTTCGATCGATTTGCTCCTGCATGAAATAAATAATAAAGAATGAAATAAATTTTAAAGGCGAACTTCAATAGACAGGTCTGTCCATAAAATAAAACAAGAGAAATGAACAATTACTGGTCGAAAAACTGCCTGATTGGATTCTTCTGCGCAGCAAATACAGATACAGAACGGAGAAACGATAAACATTTACATGATGGCCTGCCCTTCATGAAAACAGATTGACTTACCTTTCGCTGCAGCATACTTTAGTAAAAATGCAACGAAATTTGTCTCACCTTTATCCCCCCTAATGTGTACATGGTGGTCTTCTACCATAGGAATAGTATTTTACAATGTGTTTCATAGCTGCATACATATGTTGTCATTCTCGACCGATCATCACGATCGTTGGTCTGAAAAGATAATAAAGGTTTATGCCGCCTCAACAATTAAAGTCCCCGTTTCAACCCGACGGAACGAATGAGTATATTATCTTGCACCTCTTAAGTTTTTAAAACAATCTTGGGTGTTGTGTTAGTATTGCCACTTCGATGTCAAACACTCTAATCATTGACTGCACCCTAATTACCCACGTCGGAGCAGGCTGGCGTTGTGCACTAAGGCGTACGTACTGTACTTGGTGTACAAGACTCCAAGCAGTGCTAACCCTGCTTGTGTGGATTTAGTATGTTGGAGAGCATGTTGCTATGTGGTTCTCTCCGGGCACTACGGCTTTCTTCGCTGGCAAAACTGTCCGACACAAGGTGCCCTGGCTGTCGAAAGTGTCCTTAAACCCAAATAAATAAATAATCGACTCACCCCAAGCATAGAGTATGGCTATTACAGAGGAATAATTTAGACCAGATGCTAAGTTTGTTAAAATTCTCAGCCCCTTTCCCTTTTACTGACAATATAGGACACCACCTGCTTAAATATGTGTTTGGAAACCTCGCATCTTTGATTCAGGTCAATGGATATGGATTTTGCGAAAAGGTATTAAAAGTGGACTCTCTGAGTCTTAGTTGTCAATTAATATGACGAATTTCACTGAATAATATTTTGGTTTATGTGCTTCTTTCATAATTATAGGTACAACTAAAGATAATATTTTGGATTTTTGGCTGATGATTTGGCAACAGAAATGTAGCGCCATTGTGATGCTGACAAATCTCATAGAAGAAGGCAAGGTAAAAGTTAATCCTTCACCTGCGCCGAGTAGTACGTAGCACATGTGAAAGCATTTTTAATAACTGAAACGTTTCTCATTTTTGCCTTAAACATATTTTGCGGCACCAAATTGGAACGAGCTCCACAGGATCCTTCCAATGAGGGGGTCACATCATATGCATGTGAGACTAATGTTTGGATGTCGATTTTTGTAAGTAGCACTAGACAGTTTGTTCAGTAACATCGGATAAAGGGACAACTAGTAATGACGTAATTGGGGGTTGAGCAATTAATATTTTCAACGTGCAATGAACAGTTTTGAGCGGTGTTCACGATTCCTGGTGCCATCTCAGAGTCCGCTATATTTCACATTGACTCACAAGAGCTATTTTATACTTAAAAATGAAAGGCGAGATACTTTTCCCCTTAAACGCTGGCACTATACCGGCTAGTCTTAGTGAACAATTTCCGCCATAATCATTTGTTGTTTTTGTTTTGAGCAGCCAATCTGTACTATAAGCGGTGGTCATTCATCACAGCGATTAGTGACTAGCGAGCCAATGTTTTAGAGGATATCTAGAGTTTTGGGTGGATACGAAAAAATATGACCAAGAGATATTTTTTTTTATTTTTCGAGACACAGTACCAGGAGCGAAAAATACACTTCTATCGCGTCACTAAATGTGCTTTTTACAAAAGGGAAGAAGCTGGTAGATTTTGGGGATAAATCTGCTGTATTCTCCTTGATTGAGCTTCTCATCGAATCACGAAAGCCCACAAGTGATTGTTGCCCTTTCCATATTTATAAATAGGCGTTATAAAATATAGTTCCCATGTACTTTCGTCGGTTTGCCTCATCAATGTATAAAATTTAAACACTTAATATAACTATAGTAATAACACCTAAAATATTTCATCAATTATGAGCAACAATAGTAGCGACATCATAATGTCCGCAATACAGTGAAAAGTGAAAACTTCTATATCTTCTCTGTGTGGTCTAGTATTATCATTTAACGGCGATGTTTTCTGTACTCAGTAGTTGAGCACATAATAATTGCTCATATCCTTCAGTCATATAACCTATTGACAGGGAATATTAACTACCAGTGGGTTTGTTCAGTGAAATTAATGTTCAACAAATGGCTCTTCATTCATCGATCGTCACGGCCAAACTTCTGTTCGTATAGTGTTGTGCCGTTCGACCAGGGAAACTATTCTGCGGTCACTAACAGGGCTGTTCGCTAAGAACGGCTCGATAATACCGTGTATATTACTTTGAAAACGCTGCTGCGCTGCTATAATTAGTTTAGTTACGTGCTAGTCCGGGTTTCCTTTACAACACATATATATAAGTATATGCAGATATATGAGAATGCGAACATGGGTATGGATATGGGAATACGTTATGTTAGAAGTGGCGCAGTGTTCACCTCTCCCATCACGCTAATGTGGAAATGTGCCTTCTTTGTACAGTTTGTATGGTATATATAGAACTCAATGGGAGATAATCAGCGAAGTTAAAATGTTATACAAATGTCGTGATTATCTTGTCAGACGGACATAAATTTTAATGAAAAAACAAATAATCGGTTTTCGTCGATTGGTGCTTGATATTAGGGAATTGTCTATTGTTGATTTTTCTTTTAATAATTGGTCTGTTTACTCCCAAAATTGAACGGTCCGAAATCATTCTACCATCCTGGCTTCACGGTCGTTTCTAATCCATTCTCCGTCAAAACAAACACAAACGGTATTCGTGACAAAGCAAAAAATTAGTTTTGTAGATCTGAAACATGCCAGTCTTCTCATTTCCATTTGAATTCGATTGTTGTCGTATTTTTACCACCGACTTCGTTTAAGAGACGTGTTGAGACAAGCAGACAGGCGTGAATCAAATAAAACATTCACCACTTTGTTTTCAACGGATGTAAATGGGTGCAGCAATATGTCGACCGGTCGAGATGTTGCCCCAGAAACAAGAGGTCGACACTGACACAACATTTTGAACATAAATATAATAATGACGTTTTATTTTAGAATTCTCACTTGTATTATTAAGTTGATTCATTTTCACTCGTAAAACACTGGCTGTTTCGGTTGAATAGCTATCAGAAACGTTTGGTGAAGTTAAAGCTGTTACCCCGTGGTGTAACATCTTTCACGCAATAAAACTTCAATGATTTGGATTAGTTACCGCGTTGGTGGACTTACAGTCAATCCTAGGAGGGTCAGTTTGAGTAGCGACATTTTTCGCTGACGTTTCAGCCATCAGGTTGTATAGAGACGAGAACGACAAAGAGATAAATTGTGGATTTATTGATAGTAGGGATCTGCGAATCACAAATTTCTTTTCGAATCGAATCAAGAATCGAATCGTGTCCCTGATATCGACATCGAATCGAATCCCGAATCGAATCTTAAAAGACAAGTTATTTCATATTGCATCAAACGGAAGTTACGGAACACTGTGATGACCCTTACGCGACGGAGTGAACACCTTAAACACCAATAACTAAATATTCTCTGTAGCACCGTCGCTGAAACAGCTAGACCTATAGTCCACAGTTTTAGTTTAAAAACCAAAACTATGGATAATGTTCTGGGCCAAATTCACACCTTACCTAACAATTAAACATTGTCAATTACTAAAATAAATAGAAATGGAGCCTACATGGATGAATTTTCTAATGACAGTTTTATCCTATTTTTGTTGGAAATGTAACAAATTGAAGTTAGTACGAGAGATTCGAAAAATCGAATCCTGAGACTGATTCGGGATCGATCTCGAAGCATAGGTATGGTATCGATATCGAATCGAATCTCGAATATTCGCAGGACCCTAATTGATAGGAATAATTGTTTGATTATATAGATCGGGATATTTGCCTCTTTATAGAAATTGTATCTAAGGTTTTAATTTGATGCTTTACTGCCCATATGTTCCATATTTGGATACACGATTAGTATTTATTTTTTTTATCTTTAGGATAAGTGTTTACGTTATTGGCCCAAGGAAGATGAACAAAAAACTACATTTGGATCCGTGGAAGTGGCACTACAGAAAGAAGAGGTTTTCTGTAATTTCACAATGAGAAGTTTACGTATAAGTAAGGTAAGGAGCCTTCTCGAACCCTTGTTGATGACCTATTTAAGGGGTAACTTGCATATTTCCAATTAGTTTGGTGTCGATTCATTCTAGAGTTAATGCGGTCTAACGGTAAGAACTGAACGTTACGGGAATGCTGTTAGGGCATGGAATTGTTTTGTAATGGGTGGAACGATATATGCCCTGATGGACAACAATGTTTGTAAGTATAAAAATCTAGCTGCTCTGTATTTTACATACAGTCACTTGAGTACAGGACGCCATCCGTAATAATAAAACATTTCAGATGTCGCCTTGTTGCACTCAAGTGACGATATATCACATGAGTTTACTTAAAAACATTAACGAAAATTAGGCGAGCTTGATATTATTGAACCACAGATGCTCTGGGTAGAAAACCCTATCTTTAAAACAAAATCACATATTACTCTTCACTTAAAAAAATTGTCAATACTTTGCCAGTACTTTCAATATCTTTTGTTTGAAAATGATATATTTTCAGAGAAGCAATTCTAATCTGTGATGTTTTTAGAGGCATTTTGCACCCCGAGAATAATTCAACTACCGATGACACGTGCCAAAATGTTATTACCACTACTATAGTATAATCCCTTTGGGTACATTTTACCACCACACACTATTACTTTCAGCACCTGGTCAATTTCAGGAATTATTGCCGAGAAACAAACAAACAAAACAAAACAAGAAAACGAAGCGCGTGCAACATTTAAGGACCTGTGAGTTAAATATCAATAATCGGTATAATATTTGTACTATATATAATCGATATTGGGTTTGTTCCGACCGCCATGACTCAGGTGCCAAAGAAGAAATATTCCAACAGCATCATCGCGAGGTATGTCCTATTGGAAGCCATGCCTCGAAGGTGTAGTTAGAATATTTGTCAGTTAGATAATAGTCCAGAAATGAAAGACGTTTTTTTGTGGATAAATCCATGTAGTATTCGTGATGCATTTAATGAGTTATTTAATTAGCACGTAAGGACTTGATTGCACCCCCAACGTTCCTAATCAGCTACATACCTCCGTTGGACCAACTGCGTGTGTGACGTAAGTCTAAGAAGGAAATCTAATTCCAAAGAACGACCATAATTATCAGAAAGAGCGAACTTGTATCTAAGACTCCAATCCAGATGAAAATGTCCGGACTGAAAAATTATTAACACGTCCCCTATTTGAGTCATGCACTTATATATTTACAGGCTGGTGAGTCTAGAATTATGAACACCCCAAAGTTACGTCCCCTGTTTGAGTTAATCACTTGTATATATACAGGGTGGTGAGTCTAGAATTATTAACACTCCAAAGTAACGTCCCCTGTTTGAGTCACGCACTTGTGTATTTACAGGATGGCGAGTCTAGGATTGTAAAGCAATATCACTTTACAGCTTGGCCTGATAAAGGTGTACCAGCATATTCTTCATCATTGGTCCAGTTCCACAAAAAGGTCAAATCATGTATTAAAGATCGTAACCATCCAACGGTTGTCCACTGTAGGTAAGTAAACTCAATTCCGGTTGTGTGATCATTTATTTATTTTCTGTTTTAGTGATGAGGTTATTTGCAGATCTACAATAAGCATTTTGCGGGTGCTGTAAGTGGGTATTTTGTTGTATTTTCTCAAAGATGTATTCGCACGTTATTTCATTTTTAAATAAAAAATGTTTTATGCTATGTATCCATGGAATTATTTTAATCTTATGTTTTTAACTTGTTTTCTTTATTGAAGTGCTGGTATTGGAAGAACAGGAACGTTCATATCATTAGACTACCTTATAGATGAAGCAAAGGCTGCTAGTTCTGTGGACGTATTTGGATGTGTACAAAAACTACGCGAACAAAGAGTTAATATGATACAGACGCTTGTAAGTAATTTCGCACAGTTTATATCCTTCTAATTAGTTGTTGGGTATTGTTCACATAATTAGGAAAGAGAGTAGCCTAATAACTCGGCGATACTCCTTATTTTCCACGAATTGTTTATTTGTTTATTGGAGTTTAACGACACTGTCGACAGCCATGGTCACCTCGTGTCGGACACATTTATGGGTGGAACAAGCTGAAGTACCTGGATAGAACCACAGAGCAACGTACTTACGCCACACAGGAAAGATTAACATCAGCTGAAGACTGTTGCACCATCGACGGGCAGTGCGCCATAGTACACAGCGCCACAGTGCCCCTACATGGGCAATCGGGTTTGAATACCTTACCCAAGTTAACAGCGTGGAACTCTCGGTTTGGCGTTCACTGCATTAACCAATGAGCCGCCGCGGTCCCTGCAGGAATTGTCTTCATAATTTGTGCAATATATAAATAGATAGACATGAAATGTGCACGGGCAGCATATCATGTGCCCGAACGACCCTCATTACTCAGACTTTTCCTGGAGCAACTAGTGTTAAATTCTCATAGGAACCGGACTTTTGCCGGAGCAACTTTTTCCCGTGCAAAACGCCGGCTCCATCCAGCTAGATCCGGTAAGTTGTACATGTACTGCATATAGTATGCTATGATATATATAGCACAGCACATCTGCACATTAGACTGGGATTCCATAAGTGGGATTCCATTAGCTCCTATACAGGTAATCTAACCATCGGCTTCCAACATGTTCTATGCTGAATGACCTATGATTAGCCTCCACTGTATTCGACTAACACTCTAGTATTCTACTACCCTCTCAACATTACTGCTGAGTTGTAGCACTACTTAAGGCTGGCTAACTGCCCAAGATTGCTCGAACGACTCAAATCCGATCGAAGAAATGCGCTTTAGAGCATTTGCTCAATCGAGTGACTCCAAATACTGCTCTACGACTTATCTCGGAAAAAGGGATTCCATGGCCACAGGTGTTTTTCCAAAAAGAGCGTTGAAGGTGGGAAGCCACAGAACATGGCCGTTCCATCGATTCCATAATTGGGATTCCAAGCGCCAATACAACTCGTATACAGCTCTATACAAGTGGCCTTACCATCGGCTTCTAACAACAGTTGTCTATCTTATAATTATATTCTACTGTAGTCCCTCAATAATATTTTCTTCTACCCTCGTGTCATTACTACAATCCTGTAGCACTTCTACAGGCTTGCTAACTGTCTCAGATTGCTCGAACGGCTAGAATCCCATCGTGCAAATAAGCTGCAAAGTAATTTGCGCAAAGGATTGACTCCACATACGACTCTTATGCTCATCTCGGAGAAAGGGGATTCAATAACCCTCGACGTTTCCCCACAAATAATTCTATAGGGATTCCACGAAAGGGATTCCAAGTTTTATTCCATAAGTAGGAGTCCAACCTTGTATACAACTCGTATACAGCTCCAATACAGGTGCTCCTACTATCGGCTCCCACCATGCTGTCTGTCATATGATCGAATGTATACACTTAATATTAGTCTTCTGCACAACTTACAGCCTCGTAAGATTACAACTGGCTAATATCAATATTAAAGGCTTGCAAATTATCTCCGATTGCTCGAACGACTCGAATCCCATCGCGCAAATGATTCATCGAGCAATTGCTCGAACGAGTGACTCCACATATGACTTCAACTCGTTTCAGAAAAAAAGTGGCGCCGACGGGTTTTCAAAAAGGGGCGCTGAAAGTGGAACGCAACAGAATGAGGCGGTACCATGGATTCCGTAAAAGATATTCCAAGCACCGATACAACGCCTATACAGTTCCTTTAAAAGTGATCTTACCAACAGCTGTCTATCCAACGATTAGCTTCTACTATAGACCCCCAACCCTATAGTCTTCTTCTACCCTTGTATGATTGACTTGTACCTAGAAGGGGGGGGGGGTAATAATCCCTTACTAGGCGGGTCCTCAGGTGGCGGATAGAGGACGGCCTGCTCATTTGTGCAGGTTTGCTGATTTATAATTAGCAGGTTAGCTCAATTGAGCTGGTTTGCTGCTAAATATTTGAATATGCAGCCCCGGACCAAAATGGTCAGTCATTGTTCTCCCGTGAGGTGCATTCCGAAAGCCCCAGAAGAGGAATCCTGGCAGTTGAGGATTAGTGGCCCAGGTTAGGGCAATCTCCAGAATGGAGATCAGGTCGTAAACCATTTTTTCAGATAATGTCCAACACACAGCTTTGGCCCCAATGTCGGACGGATGGTCGGATGGCCCGTTCTGGCCAATCGGGAGCCTCAACTCCAAAGAAGTACTGTGTGTCACATCGGGGAGCATTGGGTGGTCATTCAATCAGTTATTTCTTTTAGTTTGATTCTATCAATGCCTACCCTATACTGACTCTTAAGGTTTTTAATACTTTATTATTGCCTACCGTTTTGTTGTGTTGCCTGCGTCAGTTGTCAGTGGTAGTTTTTGTTGCACTGTTTTTTAAAGAGATGGTTGGTTGAATGACCTCCACAATCTGGCACTTCCCACAAACTCTACAGGTCAATCGGACAGCGGATATGTTTTTGCACCAACGCTGGCCGAGTATGCTTCATATGTACTTATGGTGCCGTTCGCTGGATATACCGCGACATAACCCCCACGGTTGGTCTAAGAGTATGTGTTGGAGACATATGGAGAAGAATTAAAACAAAAAAAATGGATGAACCAAACATATTACCAAAACGAGGACATGACACGGACTCTGATTCTGACAATGACATACAAACCAATCTTTCAAATTCTTGGCCTAAATTCGTAATTGTATATTCCTATGAAAAAGAGAAACAAGTCACTGATATTAATCTTTTTGCGCTGGAAAAAAGCTATAAAGGGAATAGCTGGCACTGTCAATAGTGTATACAAATAAGATCTGGTGGACTATTGATAGAATGCAGTAGACAAAAACAGGCATTAAATTTATTATAAACGACGAAAATAGTCGATATGAAGGTCAAGGTACCCCCCTCCCCCCTCCCACAAAACACTAAATAGCAGCAAGGACCTCATAAGAACAAGGGAACTATCTGGAGTTGATGAACTAGAAATTAAAAATGAATTAGGACCACAAGGTGTAAATGAAGTCAAAAAGATTGAAATACGCAAAGAAGGAAAATCTTTTAAGACCAACACATATATATTTACTTTGGAAGCTACACAACCACCGAAATCGATCAGAGTTGGTTAACTGAACATCAAAGTGGATTTATATATTCCAAATCCACTTCGATGCTTCAGATGTCAAAAATATGGACATGGTCAAAATAGCTGCAGGGGACAGGAAATATGTTACAAGTGTGGCCAACAAGACCAGGGGCTCTGTAATAATGCCATCCATTGTTGTAACTGCCAGGGCGCCCATACTTCATCTTCTAGGGATTGCCCTGTATGAAGAAAAGACAAACACATCCAAAACATTAAATGTGAGAAACATTAGTTTTAAAGAAGCTGAGGAGATAGTTTCATCAATGCATGGAATGAGTTCATCAACAACATATGCAACGAAAGTCAAACAAAAAGTTCCAACCGCTTCCGTTCAGTGCCAGACACCATATACTTGGTTACTCGACAGCGTGCTACCGACATTGATAGAACCTTTTTCTATCACACAAACCACTGAAAATGAAGCAAAATCAACGCAAACACAATCGGCTATACCACATTCGACACAGGCAAATTGAAATATTCTTTGTAAATTCAAGACTACCACAGACAACAGAACAGGAAGAAAGTAAACCTATTAATACCAAATCAGAACAGAAAAATCTACAAACGAAATCAAAACCAGAGCCACAAAAGCTCAGTCAGAATCAGAGAAAGAATCAAGAAAAAAAAACCAAAAAGAAAACAGAAATACTGACATCAGACAGAACACCCAAGGCCCTTCAAAACCTCGTTACTCGTAATAGGCCCGGAATTGATGGAAGTCGGTGACTACATCGACGAAAAGTTCGGGCACTTACAACAGAATTCTTCTCAAAATAGGTCCCCTAGAAAAGGGACACCTAAGAAATCTGGCGGGGCTATTTCTCCCATACGTCCGCCATCTCAATCTCTAAACAAACATGGATAAGTCAAACCAACATAATATAATACAATGGAATTGTCGAGGTTTTAGGGCGAATTTCTATGAACTGGGTTTTCTCAGTCAAAAATATAAACCTGCTGCATTTTGCCTGCAGGAAACTCTTCCAAAGAAACCTGAAGCTCAAGATCATTCGGCTTTTAAGCACTATACATCGTATAATGCTTGGGCAGATATCAACGATCTTCATGTTCTTGGAACGTCTGTCTTAGTTAGGAATGGCATTATTCACATCTCTGTAAACTTACACACGAATTTACAGGCTATGGCGGTACGCCTAAACAGTCACACTTTGTTCGATTTACGTTTCACCAAGTAAAGCCCTACAATTGAATGGTCAGCTCCAAACTCCATACATTTTGTTGTTGATTTCAATGCACATAACCCTATCTTGGGTACTTCGTGCAGTCCAGAAGATGTAAAAGGTAAAACTGTAGAAGAGTTCATTACAAAATATGACCTGTGTTTGTTTAATGATGGTTCAGACACTTGTCTGCACCCCGCCCCTGGTTTGTGTACATCAATTGATCGTTCAGTTGTATACCCTTCAATCTTCCTCGATTTTTCTTCGAAGGTAGAAGATGACTTGTGAGGGAGTGGCCACTTTCAAATAATGTTGGAGAGTATAGTTCCGGGGGATGATGAGAGGAGAGAGTGCGCCAGTGGAACTTTTAAAAAAAGCTGACAGGAACAGTTTCTCATCACTCTGTTCTGATCGCCTCACACGGGAGAAATTTCAAGATACTGCTGACCAATTAGAACATTTTACAAACGAGCTGCTTGACGTTGCAAACACAGTCATCCCTAAGACCTTGGCAAATCCAAAACGTTTCACCAAACCATGGTTTGATAATGAATGTAAAAAAGGCCATGAAGGATCTCAAGAAAGCTGAAAGGAAATTTAACAAGTCACCAACACATTATTTGGACAAACTACGTATACATCGGGCAAAAACAAGACGTCTTAAAAAACAAAAAAGACAAGTTCTTGGGAAACTTATGTTTCTAAGATTAACCAAAACACCCCTATCACTAAAATGTGGAAAATGATATAAAAAGATTAAAGGAAAAGAAACAAAATCAAATGTACAACATCTGAAGGAAAACAACACCTTAATTACATTTAAAACAGAAATTTCAAACACATTGGCTTCCACATTTTCGAAACATTCGTCATCTGAAAATTGTAATACAGAATTTATCAAAATTAAAAAACAGCAAGAAAAACAATCGATCAAATTTACCTCTAACAATTTAGAGGATTACAATGAACCTTTCTCCATGGAAGAGTTAAGTAACTCTTTGCATAGAGCAAAGGATACTGCCACTGGTTCCGATGAAATATACTACAAAATTTTAAAACATATGCCTCAATCTTCACTTGAACTTTTATTATCAATTTGTAATGACATTTTGGTGACTGGCCAGTTTCCACCATCCTGGCGTAAAGCAACAATAATTCCTATTCCTAAGCCCTAAAGGTCACAACAACCCAAGTAATTATAGGCCTATTGCCTTAACCAGATGTTTGTGCAAAACTATGGAGAGGATGATCAATGACCGACTTGTGTGGTTTCTGGAATCTAACAATCTACTTGCGAATGTTCATTGTGGTTTAAGAAGCCAGGGAAGTACTGTGGATCATTTGGTCAGACTTGAAACGTTTATACAAAATACCTTCGGCAGAAAAGAACATGTGGTCGCCATCTTCTTCGATCTGGAGAAGGCATATGATACAACGTGGACGTATGAAATTTTAAACGATCTTTTTAACATGGGGTTGAAAGGGCGCACGCCTCTTTTTTATTGAAAATTCTTTAAAGGACCGCCAATTTCAGGTTCGTGTTGGTTCAACGTTATCTGATCCTCACGAGCAGGGGGTTCTTCAGGGTATTATTTTATCCGTTACCCTGTTTTCGGTTAAAATTAATAGTATCATCGATACAATTGAGAATATGGTAGATTCTCCGTTGTATGTCGATGACTTTTTAATCTGCTATAGCAGTAAAAATATGAATGTTATAGAGCGCAAATTTCAGCTGTGTTTAAATAGGATTAAAAAATGAACGACAGAAAATGGTTTTAAATTTTCAAAGTCAAAAGCGAATTGTGTTCACTTTTGTAAGCTTCGGAAACATCACCTCGACCCGGAGTTAAACATCGATGTGACTCCTATTAAAGTTGTTAAGGAAATGAAATTCTTAGGTTTGTTGTTTGACAACAAACTGAATTTCAATTCCCACCTAAAACAACTAAAAGTTGAATGTAAGAGAGCACTGACCCTACTGAAGGCTGTTGGTAGCACTGATTGGGGTGCTGACCAAAAAACATTACTCCATCTGTATAGATCACTTTTTCGATCAAAATTAGATTACGGTTGTACAGTTAAGGAAGTCATATATCAAACCACTTGATGCAATTCAAAATACTGGTATTAGAATTAGTCTCGGGGCTTTTCGAACGTTCCCAATAGACTCGATGCTTGTTGAAGCAGAGGAGCCTTCGATTGGGAAGCGCCGAATTAAATTGTCTCTCCAGTATGTGCGTAAACGTTTGGCCAATTCTTCAAATCCTGCTTATAACTGTGTTTCAGACCCAAAAATATTGAATTTTTTAACCGTCAGCAGAAACATAATCCTCCATTGGGAATTAGAATTAAACCCCACATGGAGTCCGCCAAAATTGATTTCGATTCTATAAAAGAAAACCGTAAGACACATATTCCTCCTTGGCATCTTAAAAAAACTACAGTTAGTTTGGACCTTTCTTCAACCACAAAATTCCTTGCAGTTTCAACAAAAATATGCCGAAATAAAGTCCTAGTGTAGTACATATACAAGGATCTACACAGATGGATCTAAAGATGGTGACAAAGTATCATCATCTGCTGTTACTGGTGATTATATCACCTCAATCAGAATACCGAATCAGAGTTCTATTTTCACAGCTGAAGTTAAAGCTATAAAGCTCGCGTTTGAACACATCAAGAATGTACAGGGAAAGAAGTCGATTATCTTTTCCGACTCTCTTTCCTTTTTACTTGCTTTTTCAACCCCAAGTTGAAGAACCCTCTTATTTTGGAGCTTCGTGAGAAGTTAACAATTCTAATGTCTGGCCATTATGACGTCGTGTTTTGCTGGTTTCCCGGACATGTAGGTATCGCTGGTAACACCAGAGTAGGCAGTGCAGCAAAACAGGCTTTAACCAAGCCTCTCACTGATTTTAAAATTCCGTTTAGTGATTTCAATCCTTGTATCAGTAGTTACATCAAATCTATGTGTCAGGCGGATTGGGATGGGGCAAGTAATAACAAGCTCCATCGGTTTCGACAAACTATTTTCGACCATTACTTTTCTTGTAACCTTCGCAGAAAAGATAATGTAGTTTTGACACGATGTCATGTTGGTCATACAAGACTAACACATTCCTTTTTTGTTAGAGGGTAATATGCGACCAAAGTGTACTCCCTGCCAGCAGGTGCTGTCAGTGGAACACATTCTTTTACATTGTATTGATTTTAATCATGTTAGAGGGCAGTTTTTTACTGTCGGATCTTCAAGAGATTTATTGTATCTTACCAGCCCACAAAAATGTACCTCATTTCTGAAAGAAATCAACCTGTTCAATAAATTTTAATCTGTTTTTATTCTTTTAAATTCTCATCCATCATTTATATCTGTTTTACTGGTTGATTTACACGTCTTCTTTTAACAACTACACTCAGTTTCTCATTAATGTGTTCTCTCCTCGCTTTTATTCCACATGTTTCATGTTTCGTCATCTCGTTTTTAACTGCTACGCTGAAAATAATGATTTTTTTAAATTAATTCTTTCATCGCCACGATATAGCCTTAGTTGCTGATGTGGCGTAAATCACCAATAAATAAATAAATATGATTGACTTGTAGCACGACTAAAGGCCTGCTAGCTATCTCAGGTCATGATCTCACCCTCGGCTGACTCTTATAATGTCCACCAGACAAAGTAATCATGAGTACTTCATATAAAAATCTAGATTCTAGCCATCGTTTTTGACGGTGTGCAATGGTCTAGTAGTGGTTCATGAGCTGGACTCCTGTTTGCCAGGCGATGTTGCCGAGGGTTAAAATCCCGGCGGGGATCAGAAACCATCATTCAAAATTCCTCCAAAACATGACTGTGTCATTTGAAAAACACCCACAATCCCGTGCCAGTCTTCGTCTGAAGCCATCCAGAACACTTTCGTCGTACTGTAGCCAGCGCGTTCCACACTTTGATGGTCCTACCGAAAGGAAGATGAACCAAGTAATCACGAGGACTGCATATAAAAAGCTAGATTCTAGCCATCATTTTTGACAGTGTGCAATATCTAGTGCTTTAGGCGCTGGGCTCCTGATTGCCAGGCGGTGTTACCGAGGGTTCAAATCCCGGCGGGGGATCAGAAACCAACATTCAAAATTACTAAAACATGATTGTGCCATGTGAAAAACACACACAAGCACGCGCCAGTCTTCGTCTGAGGTCATCCACAGCACTTTTGTCGTACTGTAGCCAGCGCGTTCCACACATTCATGCTGCTGCCGAAAGGAAGATGAACCAAGTAATCATGAGTCCGTCATATAAAAAGCTAAATTCTAGCCATCGTTTTTGACGGTGTGCAATATCTGGTGGTTTAGGCGCTGGGCTCCTGATCGCCAGGCTATGTTGCCGAGGGTTCAAATCCCGGCGGGGGATCAGAAACCATCATTCAAAATTCCTCCAAAACATGACTGTGTCATTTGAAAAACACACACAAGCCCGAGCCAGTCTTCCTCTGAAGCCATCCACAGCACTTTCGTCATACTGTAGCCAGCGCGTTCCACACTTTGATGCTGCTGCCGAAAGGAAGATGAACCAAGTAATCATGAGGACTGCATATAAAAAAAGCTAGATTCCACCCATCGTTTTTTGACAGTGTGCAATATCTAGTGCTTTAGGCACTGGGCTCCTGATTGCCAGGCGGTGTTGCCGAGGGTTCGAATCCCGGCGGGGGATCAGAGACCAACATTCAAAATTACCTCTAAAACATGATGTGTCTTGTGAAAAACACACACAAGCCCGTGCCAATCTTCATCTGAAGCCATCCACAGCACTTTCGTCGTACTGTAGCCAGCGCGTTCCACACTTTCATGCTGCTGCCGAAAGAAAGATGAACCAAGTAATCATGAGGACTTCATTTAAAAAGCTAGATACCAGCCATCGTTTTTGATGGTGTGCAATGGTCTAGTGGTTTAGGCGCTGGACTCCTGATTGCCAGGCGGGAGGTCAGAGGTCAAGCAAATCTGTGTGGACGCTTGAATTTCATGGCAATCAAATATCACTTCTTTTCCAAAATTCTACTTTATTCAATGAAATGTCTGATTGGATGTGTTTATAAAGACATATAGATTGTGATTTAGTAACTTTCACGTTCGTATTATCCCTTAATTAAGGGAAAAGGTGGTGACTGAGTTGGTGGTCGAAGTTTCGATGATCAGGAGAAGAATGCAATATGGCGATTTTCGTTGTTGACAAAGAGAAAAATGCAGTAGCTCCTCGTAGCTCACAGTCTCTTTTGAGTTTGAAGAGTATTTTGAAATCAGCTGTGCACGTACAAGAAGGACTGTACCGTTCGAATATTAGTAGGCGAAAATCAGAAAACAAAAGTACCAGAAATACTGAATTTAGTGAATAAATCTTGTGGAATGAATGCAATTTTAGCCTGCGTCCCGGTGTGTGGTGATTCATTTGATATAACTTTAGTAGACAGATGTTCAGAACTGTTAGTAGATAATTCGAGAGAGAAAAAGAAAACAAGCCATAATGCTAAAATAATATTTTCTGAAACTGTTGTAGTGTCGTTTTTGCATTTACCAAGTTACATTGAAGACACTGGTATTATTTAAAAATTAAATGGGTTAGGCATTGAAAAATTGTCATCAGTACAGAGGAGGTTTTATCCTGGGACAGATGTGGCGGATGGTACGAGATAGGTGAAGGTGAAATTTCTCCCACAAATAAAGTCATTGTCTTATAGTTTGCGGTTTAATACGGTTGATGGATCAGCTTATTTTCGTGTTTTACATAATGACCAGGTGAAAGTGTGCTCATAATGCCTCAATTACCAACATATTTTGAAAAAAAAATGTCCCGAAATCTTTTGCTTCAAGTGTCATCTGAAAGGACATATGGCGAGATTTTGTACGGAGCTCAAATGTGAAAACTTTTGCAAAATATTGAAATTTTGTGAATGTCCAATCGAAAACAAAACTGAGATTGAAGTTGGTCAGCAGCACCCATACTTTGATCAACTGTGTGATAAGTGTGTTTTGAAATTCTCTGATTGTTCATGTTCAATGTTCAATGATTCAGTGTGGGGTTCTTCACAGGTAAATATTTCAGAGGGTCCTAATAAATGTGCCTCAAAAATTTATGAAAATTACAAATCTAATGAGGGTGTGAGTGATTTATTATCAAATGAAAACTAGTCATGATTTGAAACAAATAAATTGTTGATCCTGATACACAGATTGTGGGAGGTTCTGAAGAACACTCCGTTGAAAATTTGGCAGATGATGATGTAGACATGATTTCTTATGATGTGGAGTTATCTGCAAATATTGGTTGTGCAGATGGAATATCACATCCCAAGGAGGATGGCATGCATGGGAGTTGACCCTACATGCATGAAAAGGAGGTCTAAAATGCGTTTTGTGACAAATTTAGAGAATGCAAAAAAATCGAGAACACCACATAAATCTAACTAGTGATTTTCAGAATCTATCAAAACTATGTATTTCCCATTTTGTTCAATTATAGTCATAATGGCAATATTATATAACCTTAATACTAAGGAGTTAAGAGATGCAGATAAAAATTCAAAAAACTTTCTTGTCTGTTCAAGGAAAAAATTATGTGATATTGTCAGCCTACAAGAGGTGCACTTTGATCAAGATTTAGTTCAAAAATTTGAAAACATCTGGGGAGGAAAAATAATTTCCAACAGCATAAGTAGCACCAGCTGTTGGTGGCAGTTTTACTCTCTAAACAGTTAAGGGACTCTGTTATTAATATATATAGATGCAATGAAGGAAGATTATTAATAGTAAAGATAAAATTAGAGGAAATATTTTATAATATGTTTTCTGTGTATGTACCAAATATTTTAAAAGATAGGCTAGTGTTTTTTTTCAAACTTGGAACAAAAATTAAAAAGTTTAGAAAATGTAATAATGATGGGCGATTTCAATACCTATCTGGGCCCTTTAGACTCCAAGAATTATATTCGGAATAATGCCACCAGAGCTCTTGAGGCCATTATACATAATAATGGTCTCACAGAGCTTTGGAGGCATAATAACCCAGATAAAGTGCAGTTTTCATGGCATAGATGTTGCAACCAAACTATACAACAAAGTAGAATAGACTTTGTAATCAATTCCACTAATTTAACTGTTTTGAACCAGTATTGATTGTTACATGCAAACTACCACACTGAGTGACCATAGTTTAATTGTACCTAAAAACAACTTGGATAGAACTGAAAGGGGACCCGGGGTATGGATATTTAATAATCAGTTGTTAACTAATATAAACTTCAGTGATGAAGTGAATAACCTTATTGAAAAGGAAAAATTGTGTTTTCTTTACAAGGATGAGTTGCTGACATGATGGGATAATTTAAAATTTAAAATTAAGAAATATTCTATTACCTTTACGACTCGTCTCAGTAGAGAGAGATTCGAGAAAGAAAACAATCTTAGAAATCAGTTGCGAAATGAGTGTGCTAGGGCCTATCGATTGGGGAATTTACCATTTATTAATGAGAAAATCCAAATGATTGAAAATGAATTGGATCAATTAGAAAATATAAATTTGAAAGGTGCATTACTCGGGTCAAAAGTTAAAACGATCATAGAGGGTGAGAAGAACACAGCGTTTTTCCTTCATAGTGAAAAAGACAAACAAGATTCAAATTCGATTCGTGAAATTTTGGACTCATTTGGCCAGACATTGAAAGATTCCTTCCGTATTTTGGACACTGCAAAAAACTACTACCATGAATTTTATCAATCCGAGCTGGTTGACACACAATGTCAAGATATTTTAATTAACTCCCTTGAAAAGAAACTAAACTCAAATGATTCAAGTTTCAATGATGAACCTCTCACTTTGGATGAAGTGAAAAAAGCCATAGGGGTCCATGCCAAACAATAAATCACCTGGATTAGACGGGTTAACATGTGAATTCTAAAAACATTTCCCGGAATTCTCTGGGTCCAATTTTATTTGAAGTTTTCAAAAAATCATATTTTTGTAAAGAATTACCAAATTCAATGAGAAAGTGGTTAGTTGTTCTTATTTTCAAAAGTCGTGGTAATAAAAGTGAGTTAAAAAACTCGAGACCCATAACTTTACATAACATTGATTATAGAATTATCTCCAAGTCCTTGGCTAACCGACTAAAACAGGTTATACAAAGCATTGTATCAGATACTCAGACCTGCAGTGTTCCTGGTAAAGACATAAGTGAAAATGTTTTCAGTATAAAATGTATTATAGAATATATTGAGCATAGAAATTTAGAGGGTGCCCTGATAACACTGGACCAGATGAAAGCTTTTGACAGGGTTAATCATGATTGTCTTTTCCAAGTTTTAGAAAAATTAGGTTCAGGAGAAAATTTAATTTCATGGATTAAAATACTGTGTATAATGGGGCATGCAGCTGCTTAAAAATAAATGGGCACACAACTTGGGTTTTTTACATCGAACGATCTGTGAGACAAGCCTGTCTACTCTCAGCAATGCTGTATGTGCTTTCTGCTGAATGCATTAAAAATTCTAGTGATATTGAGGGTATTACTCTTCTTGATAACTCTACTGTCTCGATGTTCCAACACGCGGATGATGCTGAAATTTTCCTAAAAAAGTAAAAACGATTTTCCAGATCTGTTATTTAAACTTGACATTTACAGTCAGGGCTCAGGGGCGAAAATTAATTTAGAAAAATGTGAAATTTTACCCTTGGGAAAATTCAGGAATACAGATTTTGTCAACTGTCCATTCAGAATCCAGACAGATATTATTGAAATATTTGGGCGTTTATGGGGGTCCCAATACGAAAATGTGCAACAAAATGAACTTGAATCCCCTAATTCCAAAAATTAGGAAAACTCTCAGTCTTTGGAAGCAAAGATATTTAACATTAAATGGCAGGGCAATTATTCTGAACTCCCTGGCTCTATCAAAGATTTTGTATATATTAAATGTGTGTCCAATTCCAGTGAAGTATGAGGACGAAATAAAACACATTTTAGCAAATTTTCTTTGGAATGGATTCCCACCCTTGATTCGCAGAGAAATCTTAACATTCAAACCCAAGAAAGAGGGGTTAGGTATTCCTGATAATACAAAAAAAAAATATGCATTAAGATTGAAGTGGGTTAAACGATTAAACACTGGTCGCTTCTCGTGGATTTCTGTAGTGACTTACTGGTTTAAAACCTATAAGAATTTAAATTTAGAAAAGGGGATTTTTTATATAATACCAGAAAACCGATTTTTGAGAGATTTACCAGAATTTGTTAAATAAATTCTTGCTGCATGGAATAAAATTCAATCAGCCAGAAAAGATATTATTATTCCGAATTGTGATATACCAGAACTGAGTTTATTTTGTAATCCACTAATGTCTTATGATTCAAAACTTGAATAAAAGCAGGAGTTGCGAAAAGCAAGGATATTTCTTACGAAGTTATCCCTGGTTTTCTACCTAAAGAAGCGATATGTGAATTAATTAATACAGTGATTGTGTGTAACCCCCAAACATGAGTTTGTCAGTACAGCATGATCTTTGATTTGATTCCTGTATCCGGGAAAACAGTTGTGAATGACCCTATTAAACGTGAACCAGATAATAGTATTTACTTCATCACTGGTGGTGAAATTCATTCAGCTAACAATCTTTCCACAAAATTAGCATATAACTTTCTAAATGATAAATCCAATTAATTCCCATCTGGGGTTATATTCGGGACGTCCATTTACCCCAAGCTTGATTTTGATATCATTTGGCGCAATATAAATATGTTAAAAATTCCAGACAGGTAGGGAATCGATTATAAGATAGCACATAGCATTATCTGTACAGAAGAAAAACAAAAACTGGTTGGCCACTTTGAGGTCGACACTCACTTGTGCAATGTGTGACACAGAAACAGAAACAGTCAAACACATGTCTGTTAATTGTCCGCTCGTGCTTGACCTACAAACCAAATGCAGATATCTGATTGATATTTTGTTTGTAAGCGCAGTCCCACTGACTGACGAATTATTTTTTCAGAGTCTCCTGTTTGGTGTGAATTCTCTGTTGAAAATGTTAATATCTTCTTCGTAAATTTCGTGCTGTCAGTTTATAGAACTGCTATTTTCACGAGAAGGAACTTCTTTATAAAGGAAAACAGACTACTTCCACTCATCAAATTATTTGAAACTTTATTGAACAGAACCGTTTTTCATTTCTACACAAATTTTAAATATTCTCGTGAATATTATAAGTTTGAAAAACTTTTCCTGAAAAAGAATAAATTAATTTTTATTCTGAACAATTCTGTAGCTATTGACATCACATGACATAAAAATTGGGTTTTTCCAGCCCTGTTGTGATTCTAATCACAACAGTATTATGGTTGACATGCTTGTATTCTTTGCCTTAAAGGCGTTGACCAGTAGTTTAGCATGTCAGTCAGTTGTCAGAATAATATCTTCTTTTTACGAATAGATATATGGGAGATATTAAGGAAGGGTGGTTGTTAAGAGGGTGGGTGGGATTGAAAAGTTTTGACATCCAATATTTTGGCTGGTTGTGCTGGTAGCCCATCAACTAGACATTATTTATTTTATATATTTATTTATTTTCGAGGTGAGTGTGAGATGTTGGAGCAGTTAAGAGGATGACTATCATTAATTTTATTTTGCTTACAGCTACACACTCATGCAGGCGTGTGTCCATAAATCTGGAAACATCAGTTTGTTGGTGCAGGTGTATGAGCACATATTCGATGTCATAAGTTGTCAACCTGTAATCTAGACTTAGACGTTGGGTAAATCGGATTTAGACCAGAGCTTATTTATTGTGGTTAATAAATTTTGTTTTCATGCTAAATAGAAATCGCTTTTGGTTATCTGTGATGGAAGGTCTATTAATTAGCAGAGGGTGCAAATGACTGGTTTGTCTAGACACCTTTTGGTAGGTAGAATTTGCCGTCGTTACAAACTATTAGTGTCCATAAATACCAATGAAAAAACAACTAAAAATAAAGAAAACACATGCACCAACATTAAATTCATGAATTATGGGGTTGGGGATAAGGGGAGGGTACATGCACGTCGGTCTTACTGTCGGGTGTTGGGAACATGTAACCTTTTAGACTTATAAAAGGTTTTGCAATTTTTATGTAAAATTATGCGTCTCTGTGTTATTTGTAAATACTTGTGAAAATATCAACTCATGATTTTATTAATAATAAAAAAGGCGCTGGACTCCTGATTGCCAGGCGGTGTTGCCGAGGGTTCGAATCCCGGCGGGGGATCTGAAACCAACATCCAAAATTCCTCTAAAACATGATTGTGTCATTTGAAAAACACACACAAGCACGTGCCAGTCTTCGTCTGAGGCCATCCACAGCGCTTTCGCTGTACTGTAGCCAGCGCGTTCCACTCTTTCACGCTGCTGCCGAAAGGAAAAAATCCAAGTAATCATGAGGACTTAATCTAAAAAGCTAGATCCTAGCCATCGTTTTTGACGGTATGCAATGGTCTAGTGGTTTAGGCTCTGGACTCCTGATTGCCAGGCGGTGTTGCCGATGGTTCGAATCCCGGTGGGGGATCAGAAACCAACATTCAAAATTCCTCTAAAACGTGATTGTGTCATTTTAACACACACACACACACACACACACACACACACACACACACACACACACACACACACGCACACCTACATACCAACCCCCTATCACTCACACGCACAAGCACGGACAAATGGCTTCACGGATTACTGTATTAAGTCCAAAGAGCTGGATTATCAATTTGCGGATCGGATATCCATTCTTCAGACCAGAGTGGACAAAGCTTTCCTCAAAGCACGCCCTTGAAACCCCGTTGTCTAGATGTGAACTCGGTTTATTTATAAGGTTAGGGATGGGAGAGTAATTGTATAAAAAAATTGTAAATTATTTCTTTGCATGTCGGTGGTGTTTGACCTATGCAACAGGTTGGCTCAAAAACAAAAGTATTCAATTCATAAAGTTTTCCTTCGATTTTCATAAGTAGTTTCAGGTGCTTTCAAGGCACAGAAAAAAAACTACGTTTATCACTCAAACTATCGTGCCATGCAGTAAGCGTAATATTAAAGAACGCTTCCATTTGATTTTTCATTCGAATCACACGCATTCTTCATGATTAACCGATTAACCTGTGACGTTTTGAAACGCAGTCTACGTCTACGTATTCATGTTACTTAACTCTTGTCTACCCACTCATACTTCTACCATTTATCGGGATCTACACATACGTACTTGTGTGTGAGTAAATTTAAATAATTAACAAGGATTACGAATCGCTGATGCGGAGTTGAGTTTTTTTTCGAACCTGTTAGGCTTGGCATATAAGAAAACTTGTAACAGAATTTAATTGGAAAGCATAATTAGTAGTTCGCCTTCAAGTACACCGAGACAGTCCATAATAATCACATCCAGCTTTACTATATGGAGTACTAAATTCACCCCTTGGATTGTTTATTAAATCTGGCTAAAATTGTCAATCAACTGTCCTTCACTCCAGTTCATTATTAGAGATAGATATGTGAGTAAGACCATCAATTCTCTTTAACAGTGTATGTGCTGGAGTTTTTACTAGGAAATTTACTATTTAAATTATATTTGTCCTCCGCATTTAATTATTAAATGCGAGATGTTTAAAGAGGTGGCTGATACAATGCTAGTTCAGGCCGAAAAAACACAATTGAAAGACTCTCTCTCATTGGTGTTGTGCAGCCTCTAATTTATATTTGAGCAGCCTGCTTTCACTGGACAATTCAGAACTCACACACTCAATATAGTTCGGCGGAACTAATTCCCAATTAGCTTGGCGGACCTATGACTATTTGAAAGATAACCTCTGAGAGCTTATGTTTCGAAAATTTGTTAGGTAGGTCTTAGTTTTAATAATGGCCTAAAACATATAATTAGGTGGAAATAATTGATTTTGTCAGTTGTGTTTATTTACTCCTCGAAGTATTTCCTTTAATGGACCTTTAAGAGTTCTAGCTGTTTGCAGAAGAGCTTGAGCTCTTGGAAAAGTGATGTTAAAGACATAGGACTAGGAATTTGATTGACCTAAATGTTTAAGTTACTTTAGAATAAGAACTTTTGTTCAAGTTAAGAGTGTGAGCTCCTGTTAAGAGGTGGTAGGCAGTACCTCAATAAAACCTGGCTAAATGAAATTTTAATGGCAAATCATTTATTTTTATATTTTCAATTAATAAATTATATCTATCAGTAAACTTTATATTTGTGTTGGAATTCATTTTACAGGACTTATTCTTTAACCACAACCTGCCGAGGCAAAAAAACATAACCTGGATGGATCAAAAGTAACCACTAAATTACACATTGGGAGTAGGTCCTTAAATAGAATAAATTTCACAGCGTTAGGACCCTCCTCAATAACTCCGCCATAGCATTCAAAGTCAACCCCACAGCAGGGATGGGATCTCTATTACTACAGTTTAGGGCTATGGGCCAATATCTGTCTTAATTGCTCCAACCTTTAATCCGGTGATAAGGGTACACGCCAGACGGGACGGCCATCGAAATAATACACTTAAGATGTTTACGTTTTCTGCCAACACCCTAAATATTGCTGACCATTTCATTTAGATAAAATGTTTGCGAAGCTATGTTTTCACAGATTTGTAGTTTTTTGTTTGGTCTTTACAGAGTATGGAAACGTTGTAACGCCCTATTTTCGGCTATAAGTTGCACGTAGAATGCAACTGTTCAGTAATATGAATTTTAAAAATTCACAACAAAGTTGATTTCAGCCATACCAAAAAAACAGGTCATTTTTTGTTAACGTTATTCTCTAATAGCCCTTTCCACCCTGGTGTCATCTTCCACGTCAGTTCAATGGCACCAATTGGAAGAGTCCATGATCATTATTTGGGGGTAGACCAAATAATGTTGGGGCTGCACGTTGAAAATATTGATTGGTATACACCACAAATTCACTAAGCAGCTATCCTACTTAACTGGTAGAGTGCTAGAAGCCCATATTTGGGCTTTATTCTGAAATGCAGGTATCACAACTTGAAGGCTCATATTCAGTCTATGTGCTTTGTATTATCTTTGAAGTGATATTATTTAGTCTGTGAGGATTTGCCTTGTTACAATTTATGGGAGAGTGCCTATGGGCACTCTCCCATAAATTGTAACAAGGCAAAGACATGTGTACAAGATTTGATGGTTGAAAATAATTTAGCACTCTACCAGTTAATGAAATAATTTGGCATCATATTCCTGGGTCTTTCTGTTCCAAAGGGTTAATCTAAGGTTCGTATATGGTACCTTGTGAACTTCTTTCAGAAAAGTCTTCAAGCGGTGTGACTGTGATTACCATTGTGTGAATCAAACAACGATTGTAACTGAACAAGAAATACAAGTATTTGAAGCATAGTATTTTATTGACAAGCACCGCTTCGTGTTCTCACCTTGCAAGTATTTTATAGGTTCTGCAGATAATATTAGTAAGGATGAAGGAAAGATTGTTGTGTTTTCTCTTTTTCTCTATTGATATCATGTCGGTTAGGGCACAGAGATGTATTATGGTTTTGACATAAGTAGTTCAAAGTATAATTTGTTTCTCTATGTATCGAAATTCAATGTATCGAAAGCAGCAAATTATCGAAATTCGTTTAAAATATCGACATTTCAACATATTTGAATATGGTTCTATAAAAAAACAATCTCATTTATAAAGATTAGATCACATGAAGATCAATATTGTTGGTTTCAAAATACTGCGTCATCAAATTGGCACAGAATCTGTACTCTCTACAACTAGATTGCTGAAAAGCCCATAGGTAAAAGTGTCTCAGACGCTGCCATCTGAGGGGTGGAGGGTATTTGTTGTATATATAAACAATATTCAACAGCAACAACAAAAACAAATTACGACGTCTTGCACCCGCCGATCGATTTTCAAAGAACAAATTTTATTGTCTGTGAAAACGAATATGTTGATGATTTTTTCCCGGCAACGTTACTGCTTTTCGTTCTAGGCAAACATCGAGATGTCTGGTGCCCTGAGATCCCTCAAGCTGGCACTACAGAATCAGCTTCCACGTTATCAAACGTCATTGATTTGGAGGATTAATCGCGCTAATTCCTTTTACGTAATCTTGAATGTATGTGTGTATGTGTTGGGGGAAGGGGGGGGTGCGAAGGTCGCTGAAGTTCCAGTAATCTAGTTATATAGTGATCAATGGGAGAGAGTGGCTTATAGACTCGAAAGGGAAGTTCATATTCAGCATAACACGGACAAAGGAATCATGTTACCGCCGCTACCTTTGTACGTGAGGGCGGGTGGAGGTCAATAGCAAGTGCGCAAGGCTTTAAAATTGGATACAGTTTTTTAATGGAACCCGCCTTTATGACAGTATTACCCAGAACATCATTCAAAACTTAGACGGTTCGTCCCCGACCCCGCAATTTCCCTCTGGGCAAGACAATCAATCCGGGATCCCCAAATGAGAGTATGATAACGCTATGTACTATTGTGTACTACCGTGTACACCATGTCGAATACTGAATCACCTCACTCACTGGAACTGAACATACCTGTGCCGGGTAAGTAAATTTGAAACTATTCCTGGAAAATATGTGGGGGGAAGGGAGCACGTGCCCATTCCATAGTCCCTATGCACACCCTTACTTCTTATGTCCCTTTTCGGTGTTGAAACTGTTTTAAGATTAATTTTAGAAAACTGACGATGACCTTCCAACAAGTGAGTATAGGCCGTATCACCAGAAAGTGGATATATGTTTTTATATTACTATTTTACGGCTTAAGTGACCGAAGTTGTAAACAAGAATGCTCATAAACAATGGATGCATGTTCTCTCATATCTTGGAGAAACAAATAATCTCCCGCTTGGTCGGATTCAAGTGATAATCCTTTAGACGTAATGAGTAAAAACGACTAAAAAGCCTAGAATGAAGAAGCAAGATTGATCACTTAGCACTCATGATGTGTAAATGTTCTGTTTCTGTGTTTAATTTTTGATACAATTTACTTGATCCCTGGAAAGAGATTAGTTAAATTGTCCAATCATTTCTGCTGGTTGCCAAATACAACTGAAAACAGAACTGTACCGTCAAAATAAGCCTGAATAATTTGGGTGAATGTAAGGATTGTTGATCCACATCCCTTGGATCATTTTATGATAAAATGCAATACATCGACACGTATTAAACATACTGTTAAGTCAATCTCTACCAAAAATCTACTCAATGCAATGAATTATATCCAATACTCAATGATCTCCTGACTTAACTATTTTAAAATATATTTATTGCTCTTCTTCTGAGCGGCGGATCATTAGTATTCCGTTGTAAAGTTATTTCATCTTGAGGTTGGCTCCTGTCCACAAAGTTACATGTTTCTAACATTTATTTTACCAATCGTTTGAAGTTTCTAGCTTTTTGACACAAACTATCTATCTAGCACCGGTGGTAAATACGGGAATTAAATTGTGTTTGTCAATTCAGTCTATTTGATTACGAGTATATCGGTACAAAGAAAAACATATTACCTTTTGTCTTGACTGTACACAACGATTGCATTCCGGAGACCACCAAAAGCATGTGCAGAGTACGATGTGAGACTAGACTTACGTTGGGATAGATTTCAGAATATTGGGCTAGATTTTAAAAGCGGACATCAACACTTTACTGCTTTACCTAACGTAACGTCGAAATGCTATTCACAAAGATCGCCTCTCAGACTGTTTGAATTATTTTTAAAAAATAGTTTGGCTTCTAAATGGTATCCTATGATTATATTTTGCTAGCCTGTGAATTATTGCAAATTATCTAAAAGATATTTCTCGATATCCATTGACTCGACGGATATCGAGGAATATCCCCCAGTAACTTCCCAAATGACGTCGCGATACGCCGCATCACGTCGCCTTGAAGGAACGATCAGCTGATCTAAAAGATTTATTTAAATAATATTTTCAGGTCCGCACGATGAATGCTTTCAGTAGCTTCCTAAACGACGTTACTCTTCGGCGCATGACGTCGTTGAAGGAACGACCAGCTGATTTTTGTTATTGTCTTGAAACTGTTTGCAGTCGAATTGGGCTGAATATTGCGCAGTAAAATGTCACCTATAATATGATAAAAAGAAAGTTTACGCTGTTGTAGTGAATATCCGGAACGGAATTATCTCATTCATGTGGACCTGAAGGTATTATTTTTCACTGGCGCAAGCACTCGCGAAAAAATAAATTTGCAGGTCCACACTCATGAGATAATTCCCGATATTTTCTAAAACAGCGTAGATATCCTTTATATACCTTCTCACTACAACGAGCAAGTGGCGAGTGGTGAAAAGCTTTCTGTTACTGGTAAGCATGCAAACATTTCAGTTATCCAATAATTTTATTCACGGGTGCCATCTTCAGGTCTCATGTATGCAGGGAAACACAGATTATATTAGATAATTGTTCAAGGTATCGATTTCGTCTGTCAGTTGTTACTCATTGTAGACTGTCTTTGCGTTTCAGGATCAGTACATATTCCTACATACGGCCCTGGTGGAGGCTTTACACTGTAAAGGTCACTCTATGCCTAGTGATGAGTTCAGACAATTATATGAAGACATCAAAGGAAGTGATGGAATTCGTGTACTCGAGGCTGACTTCAGTGTATGTATATACTTTGTATTTTTATGGAAAAAACAGGAAAGTAGTATATTAGACTTTATTGTATGCCAGTCTGTGAATTATCTGAACAATATTTCTCGATATCAATCGACTTGATGAATATCGAGGAATATCCCCAGTAGCTTCCTAAATGACGTCGCGCTACGTCGCATCACGTCTTCTTGAAGGAAAGATCAGCTGATACTTGTTATTGTTTTAAGACGTACGATTTATGGTCGATTTGGGCTGAATATTGTGCAATAAAATGTCTCGTATCATAGAATAAAAAAGAAAATCTAATCTATTTTAGTCAGTTCTGGAGATACCTCATGTGTATGGACCTGAAAGTTTTGTTTTTCGCGAGCGTTTGCGCGAGTGAAAAATAATACTTTTAAAAAGGTTCACACGATGCATTTTTCAGCAGCTTCCTAAATAGACAAAACCGCATAAGCGTTTGAATGGATTAATGTTTATCGCACGAGTTTGCTTGGGCGCAAGAATAACACGAGAGGCGAAGCCTCGAGTGGTATTCTGCGCCCAATCAAACGAGTGCACGAGTGCGATAAACATTAACCCATTCAAACGCTTGTGTTGTTCTGTATTTATTATACACCTTCGCAAATTTCTGAAACAGGCCTTTCATGGTAATACTAAGTGAGAATTAACCTATCCTTCTGAGAGGTAAAGGAAATAGAATAAGACAAAAATCCAAATTATTCTTCACAAGCCGGAAACAGTCATATTGTTATTTCGTACGCCGATTGAACTTTCATTCACAGTTTCACTTGTAAATTGTAATGCGTCACCACTTCGATCGACGAAACACTGTTCATCTGAAATACAGTTTACCGTCTTTTTATGCCTCAATTTTACAGCGCGAATTCTGAACGGTTGGTGTGACCCCCAGCAAAAAAGTTACCACACATTCACAAGAAACAAAAGGTGTAAATACGGAAAATCCATCAATGAGGAATTATAAAAAAAAAACTCACATGTTTTTCTGACTTCCAAATTCCATGCGACTGTTGTTACGCGACTGATTGACAAGCAGGTTAAGATTTAAGTCAAGATTACAGTAGCCATTGTCAGTTCATCCCCCGTAAACTTTAAATTTATATCCGTATTGTCCAAGAGAAATGATAGTATTGTTCACTATGCCTGCTCAAAATTTATTAAAGTTCGTGTTATAGCTTTTAACAAGGGTACAGAATCCATACGAATTCAAGTGAATATCGACAAGCAATTTGTTTTGTATTTCGATTTGGTGACCTAGAAACTTGCTCGCGCAACGTCATTCATTCGAAATGACGTCACTCATAGACGCTTTCATATTCTGTCTACATTGTTCTTTAGTTTGAACTGTATGCCAGTCATTTCCATGTCATACTTTAACCCATCGGGTTATTTAATCAATAGTCAGTCAGTATTGTTCACGTTTAGAAAATAAATTAGAAAGTTTCTTTTGATGATCGGTCAATGCAAACGCAGATACTATGGACCGCGAACATCCACTTTACAACATCAAAATAAATGACTCATTGCATCGAAACGGGCCCATGTACTGTATCCCCAGAAATATGACTGGTTCCATTCTTTCATTAAAAAAGAGCAAAAATCTGTATCCCACACGTGTGCAATGAAAGTTTATTTTTATCACACATCACATCCTAGAATGTCATGAGCAAACCTTAATTTTAAATGGGTGTGTAATAAATATACAGAACCACACATATGTTTGCATGGGTTAACGATTACTGGACGAGAGCGAGTGGCGTAGGGATACCATGAGAGCCGGTAGGCTCGAGTGGTTATCCCAGCGCCACACGCTCGAGTCCAGTAATCGTTAACCCATTCAAACATAAGTGTGGTTCTGTATTTATTACACACCCAACCCTGAAAAATAATTCACTGTAATTGATCGCTAATTTAATTAAATAGTCGACGAATTGAACGGTTGAAAGAATTTTAGAGAGAAACGGGCAATTTTGTCCTAGAACCAGTCTTAAGTCTTTGACCTTGCCACGGAGTATAGAATCTACCCAACCTCCCTGACCTTGCCACCTGCAGAATCGCTGTTGATTCATTTTGTTCCCCAAAAAATGTCGGTCCGGCCACTCAAAACTCAAAAGATTGCGTTCATCATATCAGACGACACAAATTACGAGGTCTGAAATGTGTTTTCAAAAGTGTTTGTGCAGGCATCATTATATCTGGAGGATGGAAAATGTACAAGGATTTTAACTTAAATACGGTGCGAACTGGCCGCTCTGTTTAAATTTCGTGGTTTTTAAACTGAAACTAAAATAGAAGTTTGAACTCGGCTTGACTGTACATGCACCACTGCCACTAGGTTATCGCATGTGGACATCGGTCGTTTCATAGTAACAAAAGTACTCATTGGACGAGAAAAGACATTTTGTGCAATAAATTAAACATTCCGGGGCATTCATTCGATCGTTCAGGGTAACTGAGGCAGTTTGAGATTCCATTCTGAGTGAACTCTGCAGTCTTGGTAAGTTAGCACTTTATTTTTCAACATTATAAAGTTTCTAATTTGAAATTTGGCCTTCTTTTTATTTACCTGAAGTCTTGATAACTTTTGTTTGAAATGGGCTGCACTTACAAATAAAGGCTTTAGGTTGTCCACATTTACTACACACAAAGGGAGAAGTATATTGCACGATAAATGCAAAAAATGGCATGTCTTGTCTCCACAAGTAATTCAGTCTCCACAACCCTTTTTACAACCGGAAACCCACGTACACCCCCCCCGCCCCCCCCCCCCGCCCCCGCCCCCCCTTTTACCCATCTATAACCTGACAGCATTTTATCGAAAGCTGAAGAAATGAATATCCAACAGTCTTAGTCAGAGGCTCAAATAGAAATAAGGGGGGGGGGGGGGTGCTCTCACCAGTAAACTCCAATTTATTTTGGTTGGTAATATTTTCAAACATTGATCAATTTAATTAATGTTTACATTATTTTGTGCTAGTACTAAAACTATACTTCACCAGTTTGTTATCTGAACGGTTCTGTCAATATTTTTTTTCTTGTATCTGGTTTCAAAACAAAATAATTTTTTGTGTGTCTGCTCCAATATCTTGGCAATCTTAAATTTGGAATTTGTTATTCTGAATTTGCATTTAGTAAGTAGCTTTAAAGAGGACTGATAGAATGTTTCTAATGATAGGCTTTTGGACATTTTCTTGGGAATGGGGGCTGACCAATCAAACCGCCCTGAACTATTGTTTCAAAATCAAAATGCAGACCCTTTCCTCGAATTTGCCTATGAAAATGCTCTGTCCACTACCCTGATATTTGCCAAAATTATAAAAATACCCCCTCCCTCTGAAAAATCTGTTCTGAAAATACCAGTCCCTTTCAATGAAAACTGCAAAATTAGCTGCTTATTGGTGAAGGGGGATGAAAGTGCTGCAACCCCCATCCCATCTCATACACCCATGTAGCTAATTCATATAGGTGACATTCGATTTAAGTTTTGCAGCTGATAATTAAAGCAAAATAATACCCTTGTATAAAACAGAATTACCAGCAAATAATCCCTAATTAGTCATTTAAAAATGCACATCAATCTGTGTCTGGAAAATATTGTCATATTGTCTGTGTTTTAAATATTCTAATAATTATTTTTGCAGTAGTGGGTAGCTGGTAACATTTTTTAATTTCCCCAGTACAAACTCGAGAAAAAGTCATATTTTAGCAATACGACTTCCCCCCCCCCCCCCCGCAAAAAAAATAAAATAAAATAAACCAGTTGACCCAACACCTACTAGCACGTAAAAAAAACATTGGTTCCACAAATGTAAACTGCAGAGTTGTTCTTATCAAACCAAGCTTTTCATTCCTCCGAATTTATTTTCTTTATTGAGCTAGTGTGTGTGTGTGGGGGGGGGGGGGGGGGGGGGGGGGTTAAGGGTGGGTGGAATTGGTGATAGTTAATCAGTAACTGCATATACTAGCTGCCAAACATCTCCGGACGCTTTCGGCGTGTTGCCGTCTGTTTTACCGCTTCATGGTAACCAGTTTTCAAGATTGATTTAGTCTTGCTTCCTGAGAACTACTTCAACTTAACATGCGCTTCTAAGTATGTTTGCGTTGGCAAACGTGCTGCTTCATTGCCGAAGTGTGAATCGAATAGGATTACACAGCAGACCTCGTATCTAGTCGTCGGCAGCACGCAGCGGTGAGGGCAACATTGTAACAACTTTTTATGGGAACTGTACAAGTGGCTGGATGCAGTATCGAACCCAATTGGACTTTTTTGCCCTTAAATTAATCAAGTTTTCCTCGTTTTTTTGTAACGAAGCAAAGGCTGAGTTTCATTGTTCAATTTCTTGGCAGAGGTCATGTGTCTTTCATGACTTTCAATAGTTTTTAGTACAGTTGTGCATCAAACATTTTGGTATGAGAATCGGTAATTCCGACAGATAAATATAGCCGATGGTTCTCATTGGTTATGTTCCACTGAACGCTGCAAACTATAAGAACCAGGCGATCGAGAGAACTTGTGCACGCGAAGGGTACTTTTTATCAGATCGCACTAGAACTTTCTGGTTGAAATTACCGCATGCCCCAAAAATCCATGTGATCGTGACAAATACAGTTACGGGTGTGTAATAAATGACGTTACACTTCGGCACCTGACGTCGCCTTGAAGGAACGATCAGCAGATCTTTGTTATTCTCTTGAAACTGTTTGCAGTCGAATCGGGCTGAATATTGTGCAGTAAAATGTCAGGTAGCATATCATATACTAAAAAGAAAATCTACGCTATTTCAGATAATATCAGGAATTATCGCATTCGTGTGGACCTTAATGTATTATTTTTCACTCGCGCAAGCGCTCGCAAAAAATAAAACTTTCAGGACCACACTCATGAGATAATTCCCAATATTCACTAAAACAGCGTAGATATCCTCTGTATATACAGTCTAAGATTATAGTCGGCCTCATTTAAATTGTTGGTCCTCGGTTCGAATCCCACCTGCGGCAACCGCGTTGTGTCCTTGGGCATGACACTTCATCCCCATTGCCCACGTGGGGGCACGGTGGCTTTGTGTACTAAGTCGTACAGCACGTCGATGGTGCACTTGCCTTCAACCAATGCTAACCCTGCTTGTGTGGAGTTAGTATGTTGGGGAGCTGACAGTTGCTCGCCGTTGCTCAGTGGTTCTCTCCGGGTACTCCGGCTTCCTCCACCCGTAAAACTGTCGCGGTCATGATTAGCCATTGTGCATAAATATGTGACCTTAAACACAAATAAATAAATAAATAAATAAATTGAAATTGTTGGATGTGCGGGTATGGTTTGTTACTTGTGAGAATATCATATTTCTGTCCATTCTGAGTAACACTTGTATGTCGAATAATACTGAATGCGCAGTGATCAGTTGGCTCAAACGAGTATCCTCTTGGCCATTGGTACTGATGGAAAAATATATGAAATCGAAGCTGCTATCCCCACCCACCCCCCTTCGTCTCTTTCGCGCTGGACATACAATTTCTGAATTGTCGGCATCGATTTTTTCTGTGTTGATTAATATGGTGACCGCCCCATCAGTAAAAAAATATCTTATTTATTTATTTATTTATTAGTGCTTAAAGCCACATCAGCCACATCAGCAGCTAAGGCTATATCGTGGCGAGAAAACTGTAGAAAGTAAAAAGTCATTATCATTTGAGAAGTAAAAACATTGAATAAAAATAGTAAATGACAATAATTGATCTGTCAAAGATCGGAGTGAGTAGAACAACAATGGGTAATGAGATAAGAGAAGTGATTGACTTATAAATCAACCTGATGAATTGAGACATGGAGAGACTTGACGAAAAGAATAAAAACAATTTTAAAATTTATTAAAAAGGATGATTTCCTTCACGAACGATAGAAGTTTATGTGGATTTTACTGTACAATTGGTCACGAAGAGACACAACATTAAAATACTGTCGTCTACTAAGATTAAAATCAGTACAATGTAAAATAATGTGCTCCACTGACAACACATGCTGACAGGGAACACACTCTGGTCGCACAGTACCCTCCAACAAAAAGGAATGTGTTAGCCATGTATGACCAATATGACATCGCGACAAAACTGCAAGATCCTTTCTACAAAGGTTACTAGAAGGGTAGTGATCTGAAATAGTTGGTCGGAAGCGATGAAGCTTGTTATTTGTCGCTCCATCCCATTCTGCCTGCCACATAGATTTGATGTAACAACTGATATGAGGCTTGAAATCTCTGAACGGAATCTTAAACTCAGTGAGAGGCTTGGTTAAAGCCTGCTTTGCTGCACTGTCTGCTCTGGTGTTACCAGCGATACCTACATGCCCGCAAAACACGATATCATATTGGTCAGACATGAGAGTTGTTAACGTCTCACGAAGCTCCAAAATGAGAGGGTTCTTCACCTTGGGATTGAGTAAAGCAAGTAAAGAAGAATGAGAGTAAGAAAAAAATAATCGACTTCTTTTCCTGTGCATTCTCGATGTGTTCAAGCGCGAGTTGTATAGCTTTAACTTCAGCTGTGAAAATAGAGCTCTGATTCGGTATTCTGATTGAGGTGATGTAATCACCAGTAACAGCAGCTGATGATACTTTGTCACCATCTTTTGAACCATCTGTATAGATCTCTGTATATCTACTGTACTTGGACTTGATTTCAGCATATTTTTGTTTGAACTGCAAGGAACTGATATCAGATTGTTTGGTAGAAGCAAGGTCTAAAATAAATGTAAGTTTTTTAAGGTGCCAAGGGGGAATATGTGATATATGGTTTTCCTTTATATAATCACAATCAATTGTCGCTGACTCCAAGTGGGGTTTACTTCGGATTCCCAATGGAGGTATATGTTTTGGATGTTGGTTAAAAAATTCGACATTTTCAGGTTCTGAGACACAGTAGTTATAAGCAGGCTTTGATGGATTAGCCAAAAGTTTAGATACGTATTGGAGAGATAGTTTAATTCTGCGCTTCTCCAGAGAAGGCTCCTCAGCTTCAATAAGCATTGAATCTATTGCTGATGATCGAAAAGCACCTAGACTAATTCTAACGCCATTATTATGAATTGGATCAAGTGGTTTGAGATACGACTTCCTTGCCGAACCGTAAACTATACAACCATAATCTAATTTTGATCGAACAAGCGATCTATGCAGATGGATTAATGTTTTTTGGTCAGCACCCCAATCAGTGCTACCAACTACCTTCAAAAGTTTTAATGCCCTTTTACATTTTACTTTTAGTTGTTTTATGTGAGAAGTGAAATTCAGTTTGTTGTCAAACAACAAAACCAAGAATTTCACTTCTTTAACAACATTAATACGACTCCCGTCTATTTTCAATTCCGGATCAAGGTGGTGCTTCCGGAGCTTACAGAAGTGAACACAGTTAGGTTTCGTCTTTGAGAATGTGAAGCCGTTTTCTGTAGCCCATTTCTAGATTCCGTTTAAACACAGCTAAAGTTTGCGCTCTATAGCACTCATTTTTTTTTCTGCTATAGCAGATTAAAAAGTCATCTACATACAATGACGAGTCAACCCTATTCTCAATCGCATCAATAACACTATTAATTTTTACTGAGAAAAGGGTAACAGATAAGATACTCCCCTGGGGAATGCTGAGTTTTACTTTTTGAATTTTGTGACTTCGTCCATTAACACCTTCGGAACATTGATGTCCAATTATTACAATTTCAACAAGAACATTTGTCCCATAATGTAACTCAACTCAAAGTGGTGTTCTGGCACCCGAGATTTAATTTGTCGAATTTCGAGTTTCACTTGCCACTTGCTCGGAAATGAAATCCTCATACACCCCCCCCCCCCCTCCCTCCCCAACGAAATCTGACATATATTCCACTAATTGACAATAACAAATGACAATGTTATGTTTCATATATATCCATACAAACGAATTTCCTTTTTTTATTTCCCCCCGTTAATAATACTTTATTTTCAGGTTGAATACTGAAAAATATCCCAGAGGCTTTCTAACAATCAGTGTCTGTTGTTGGTCTTCCTTTTAAAGAAAAAGTCAGGCAACCTTTCATAATTTATTCGAGTTTATTTATATAAATCTCATTGCGTCAGCTGCTTGAAATTTCGGTATTTTAACATTAATGTGCTAATGGTTAAGATCAATATAAAGAAAATAAAAAAAATTCCTATAACATTATCTACATCTGTTTCCTTTCCACTCATCTAAAGGAGCGGCGCATTGCCACTGAGGTATTCCTGTAGGGTAGACACCGTTAAGAAAGACACACACAACTGACGTTACCGATAAAGTCTGTTGGACTGAAACCGGAGGTCGGCTGAGTAAAACTTTCATCTTTTTCGGTAAATTTGGTATGAACTACTTTACTACTTGGGTATACAAGTTCTTTTATCCAAAGTTTCATTTAAGGTACTGGCCACGCTGGTGCCTCCAATAAATATTCAATACTTGGTGTTGCAACCGAAGCAGAAAAACATCAATACACACAAAAATCAAATTTAAATAAAAGGTTTAGGCAAGATTTCCTTACTATTGCCTCAAAAACTACGCAGTGCCAATTGATCATTTGCTCGTGAAATAATACCTTTTGTGATAAATGAATGAAGTTGTGTTTGACCATTTGGCGGGACGACACCACCGCAGCGCATCAAACATATGACATAAAACCCACATCACACACATGCCCACCGTCACCCAAACACCAAAATGCCCGTCCTCAAACACACATATCCACACACACACCGGTGGCACTAGAGACACGAGGAAAGTAGTGGCGATTGCCTCCGTCCCGGAGGACAATCGGGGTCAGCCCCTTTTGGGTTACGGGAGCAGCGGGAATAATTTATGTCTCTCCCAAACTGCACACACAATGATATCCACTATGTCCAAAGGGGATATGGCGAGTAGAACTTGTTGGCAGATGTTTTGATGTCAGTCTTCACAATAAGCTTCCAAAAATTAGCGAAACATTTTCTTTCTGATACAGATGCGAGGTTTTGTTCCTGTTGGTATTCCGTTCTATGTTTATTTTCGCCGTAAACCTTTGAACTCTCGTTGTATCTTCTATGTCAGTTCAACAGCAGTAATTGGAAGAGCTCGAATTCATTATTTGAGGGTAGACAAATTAATATTTCCTGCACGTTGGAAATATTGATTAGTCTACTCCAAGCATTCACTTGGCAGCCGTCCTACTTAATTAAATTGTCACATACCATGTTCATGGGTTGGAAATGCAGCCTCTCGCGTTCAAAGTGTTAATATGTTCCGATATTAAAACGGCAGTTGTTTTTATTTTATTTACAAAACAAACATCTTCAGCAATATTTAGATATTTGATGAAGTGTGGTACTGTCAGAGGCGATCCTGCCGAATATATCACTGGGATATTTCCCGGTGCACCACTCATTACACCCTACCCTTCACCCCATAACCTACACACACACCCATCCAAAGTAAATCTCCATTATGTCGTTATAACACACTACTCATGTACTTCGGTTGTCGACAAATCCCACAGATGTGGGGATTTCTATCTTTATGATCCGCAAAATTTCAAATGGGGGCTAAACATGGTTGGCCCATGGATTTAAATCACCATTTAAGCGCTCTCGTCATAACATACTACATGAGGCATCGATTTGTCAGCTTTTCATCCCCGAAAATCAATTTTGTATCGGCAGATGTTGAAACACGGTCAGTCCCGTGTGTTCATTTCTGCTATACCGAAACACCCTTTCTACGATTTACACGTAACATGTTTGTTTGGGTTTTTTTTCTGGACCAGCACCATACTCCCACAGTCATCCCAATCAACTCCGAGAGCTGCAAAAGAGTAATAGATGGAATAATTCCAGTTCGATAATGTAACTTAGTGACTAAACGGTGACTTGAAATAACATACACTTCAAACAATACTGCAATGTACGAAATGCCAGTTATATAAAAAAACCTCTTTTATCTGGCCTTTCTGCGACACGTAAAATTCTCCCAGTCGCCCGTGGAGCACTCATACACACACACACACACACACATACGGTCACAACAAAAGACCCACACGCAACTTTTGCTTAAAGCATACCCTCATACAGATCCAAACGTGTTACATTCAGACTACACTGTTTTTCCGGCATCTATTCCCTAATATCCACTGTCTAAAATCAACAAAGTTATTTTTCTTTTGTTTTTTATTTTAAATTTACGGAATAATAATAACATACCTTGAACTGAATACATTTATATAATCTGGTTTTGTAGAAACTAGAAGCTGTGTACTCCGGATTTGATGTAAAATTCACAGCTGGAAAGAAACCTGAAAACATTATGAAGAATCGTGACCAGAGTATCCTTCCAGGTGAGTCGCCAAAATAAACAAAATGCACATTACAAGATTTATTTATAGAAATGTTGCTTATTCCAAAATACAAACATTTCGATTGTATCTGTAGTCCCATTTCGTCACGAAGAGTGATCATTGATTTTTCTGTCAACAATATGGATATCTATTGGATGAGGAATCTGGCATTTCAACGTCAGGGTATAGTCCGGAATTTTGTGGTTTACCTAAACTTCGTCGGTGGAAAAAAAACTGAAAAAAATAACTTTTTGTAAAATTGTAAGAATTATAGATAACAAATATATACAATTTAGTTTTCCTCATTTACGTACGTCTAATTGGTCTATTTAGATGTTCATAGCTCGAATAATGGTTGACCTGCGGGATGAATGTTTTGGCTGTGTCACTGTCCATTGGAAAAGCAAATTGGTGGCGCGTCCCCACGGAGTAATTAAGCAGTTCTTGCTGGTTGTGAAGTCGTTTAATTCCATACATCATTCGTAATTGTACAGTGAAATGTGAGTCGGACTGCATTCTTTATAATTACTTTACATTACAATACAAGCAATCACTCAAAACTCAACTGTAACACTTTAAATGAATTACATATTTTTTATGAGTACGGATGAGGAATGGACGTTTGTAAGTGTGAGGTGTGCAACATCCTATATACTTACTCCGAAAAAACAATAGATAATTCATTTCCATTCTTCAATGAATGGTTTTCGAAGCCAGTCCCAGCGGAAACAATTGTATGCATGCTTACATTCTCAACACTAAATGAAATAGGAAAGGCTGTACCCGATGTACGGGGTGATCACAGGAAGCTGATTGTCTTATACCATGCCTGCTGTGTTACTCGATATAATTCAATACAGTAAAGTTATTGAGAAATGTTATAGGTAAATCACACATAGAATGCAGCCTACGTGTGAGGACATCATGCATTGTAATTCATCAGTTAAATTTGACTTCGTTGTTCTTTCTGACCCCGTAATTTGATTGGCTGAGAGTCGGTCGGCGCCGTGCTCTAATCTCGGGTATATTCACTGTTACCGTGCTCTTATTGCTGAAAGCGGGTCAATTAGAACATATCTGATGGCTGATGTCTGTATCCACGTCACGCGCAAGCTACTGCGCTAAATCGCTCCTATCACAGATCGACTACACCCCGGAGTTGTTTTGGGGTAAATTCGATCATGTCAAATGGGCTGAAATCAAAAATGACACTTTTTGTTAAAACAGGTTTGGGGGAATGTTTGCACTTCTAACGATGACAGGAATTTCAATGGAGATAAACGTCTCTTGTTTCGTTAGACATTCGGGAATTTGATTATGGAAATATTTTCTAATAAATACTGTGAAGTCATTTTGACAACGGCGTTTTTGACAAATGAATACTGTGAGGTCGTTTTTGACAAAGTCGTTTTTGACAGAGGAATAAAGAGAAGATGTTTTTGACAAAGTCGTTTTTGACAAATGAATAATGTGAAGCCGTTTTTGACAATGTCGTTGTCGACAAATAAATACCACAAAATATTTATTTTTCTAATAAATACTGTGAAATCGTTTTCACTATGGAAAAAATGCAAAAATCTGTATCCCACACGTGTGCAATGAAAGTTTATTTTTATACGCAATATAATACATGATTGTACAACGTGAAGTAGTGAGACAATAAGCATGATACTGCAGGGTAATGGCATAGCCACGAGGCTGTCTTCCTGCAACACCCAAAAGTTTGTGAACACATTCCAGACAGCAGACTTTTTCGCAACGGTTTGTTCTATTAAACGATCAGGTTTTTCAAGATATTGAATACCTATTCAGTATGATGGTCCATATCACACTGTGTGATGATAATTTGTCAACTTGAGCAGTTTGACATGTGAGTCATTTTCTATCATTCAGGACTTCAGTAACAAATAATGTTTTTCCATTGTCAAATTCCCAAATGTCCAACTCAACAAGACACGTGTATCTCAATAATTCATTTCTCAGCTGAATGACGTCAATGAAATGCTTCAACACAAAACAGTGTCGATTAGTAATACAAACAGATCGTCGTAGGTGGCATATTTTTCTTTACAAATATCGGGATCACTCTTCATTCAAGTTCAATCATGGTATAACAACTGAATTCACAGTACAGTTAAAACTAGAAGTCCTGTCATGAAATGCGCACAAATAGCACGTTGATATGCGCGTTAATGTGCGTGTTATGACCCAAGTAAAGCTATCAAATTCTGTTCATATTGCCTGTGTACAAGCAATGTTTCAGCCAATGGACTTTCGAGTAACCCGGAGGTCCATTGGTAGAAACATTGCATGTGTTTGCTATGAGTAACCAGGAGAACCTGCCGTGCTTTGGATGCCATTCGATATGGCAATTGTGCGCAATTCCAACGCGCAATTAAGCCTAGATAAGCGCACTATTCGTGACAGGACTTCTAGTTTTAACTGTACATCATGCAAAAATCCCTCTGTTCATGTACAAGCTTATGCATTCAAACTTGAGACTTGCTAACTTTTTTTGTCGAGCTTTTATTTACTTTGATAACAGCTTAAGATAATCAGTTTTACATTTGGATCATTGTGTCTTCATAGACATAGTGGAATTAGCAATTAGCTGAGTTGTTAGTTATTCAAACATTTATGCTACACTTTACGTCACATTCTTTTTTAAACAGTTTAAGGTTTCGTGGAGATCGTGTTTTTCATTATTAATGTTGGTTTGTGAACTGATGTTTACGATTGACAGTCATACCATCATCAAACAAGATTAGCTGTGACCACTAAGCAAAGCATATAATTTTATTATACTGATCGGGAGAGCCATTTCCAGGCTTATCAAGCAATATGCGTTTCGAAATATTCCAGATACCTCAATACCGCATATTGTTTTATAAATATATATTATCGCCACTGTGTGTCGAGATGGTGTTATGTATCGCGGCGAGCCATTTTATGACGAGTCGCGAAACACAATGGGAACGCCGTTCAGGAGGCTTGATAGAAATGTATCGATTAACAAACACATTGTGGTGGTGACACATTTATCTTACTACCTCGCACACCCATGTGATAGTAATAACCAAGTTATCCTACAATATTCATCCCTTTGTAGACTTGTCCGCCTTTTTACTGACGGGGTCTATGAATGTATATTTATATGGATGGAGATCATGATGACGTCATGGTATTTCGTTCTGGAGTTGTGCATGACGTACTCCACATTCTTTGTTCCTCTTGTACTATAACCGCCGAAATTTAAAGTGGTTTCAGCTGTGTACGTCTTTGATTAATTTTAGCTTGAACACATGGTGAACCTATACGAAACTATCACCCAGGCAACAAGGATATAGTTTGATTTTGTTTCGTTGGGTTGGTTATTTATTTGTTTTGTAATTACTGTTGTCAAAACGGTGACATGTGTAATCAGTTTTCGATGTGTGAGGAAAAAAAACGTCATCTTTCTGAAGCGAATGATCGCACGTGCTGGCAGGTGTTATTGTGGCTGATACAAATTTGTATCCGTCTAGACGTTCTAGCTTTATCAGGGGAAAATCGATTGATTTTAGATAAAATAGGATATCAAGTCTTGTATACCTGTGATATAAACAATATGTATGACCAATCCTCTTAGTTTACCCAGTCAGTTTAGATATAGTTACATTTGTTTAAACAAATCTATTTCCAATTACCGAAGAAAAAATGGATTTGACAGTAAGCTGAAAGTGTATAAAGGTCATTTGAACCAAAGATATACGTTTGACTGTAACAAACGAGATAGCACTTATATTACTTTTATAACTCAAACGCTTATCACACATGGCCTCGGCTATATCAAGTGCCTTCTATTCGATGTAAATCAAAACAAAGCTCATTTCCGGAAACAAATTTTACATGATTAGTTTTCAAGTTACGTAAATAATTTGAGTAAAGAAAGGGTTAGTTAGAAGAAAAAATATTCATAGAAATAGTTTAACCCTTTACCCAACGAATCGCCCACATCCGCCTGCGTAATATGCAAATTCAGCAGCTGAAAAAATATTATTCTTCGAAAAATTTGAACAAAACCATATCATGTGACCCCTCTTTGGAACGCGCTCGTCGAGCTCGTTCCACAGAGAGGTCACATGATATGGTTTTGTTGAAATTTTGTGAAAAAATTTAAAAAAATGATATTTAAAATAATAAATTTTGAAATCGTCTGCGTTGGGTAAAGGGTTAATGCGATCTTCACAGTACTTCTGGTGGAGGCGAGCAAGGAAAGCATCGGACAATTTCTGTCTGAGTATATATAGTTTAACTTCTAGTTTAAAACCACGGTGGTATGTAGTTTGTCATGCAAATTAACTTTATAATGAAGGGTTTCAAATTAGTGGTGAATTGTGTCTTGACTGTACGGCGGTGATAACTGTACTGTTAGAGAATTGCAGTTAGGATCACCATGTCCTCATGGCACGAGGTGGTGCTATTCCCACGGGGTATTTATCTTTATTGTTTTATTACAACCAATATCGAGGTATATTTGGAGATGCTACGCAACAATGACCAGGCGAGAGAGAGGCGGGTAAGTGCCCACAACATAGGGTGTAGCGTTGAAAGCCGTATATAGAGGATCAGGGTTGGACTAAGGCCAATAATCAGAAGACAAGTTTGACCTCATTAACGCCAAACCTATGACTCGTCTGATCTTAGTGTGTATAGGACATTTTCAACTTATGGGTATGTAACAGTAACATGTAACAGTACTTTAGTTAAAAGGGAGTAAAGGAGTCTCGAGCATTTGTTCTAGAGTTTGTTCAAGGTTTTGTTTCTTTCCCTTTTGGTATTTTCGTGGTTCCCAGCACCCACGAGGCCCATGCTCACGTGCAATTTGGAGGTGTACAACTTTAAGAGAGAAACGATCCAGTAGTTCGTACACCCACTTCTGAACCTATACTAATATACTCGACCGGGTTAAGATAATTGAATCTGGCAGAGTCAAGAATAAATAAATTTATTGACAGTTTCAAAATAATTTTACTAGATGGTGTGAAAATCGCAAAGCGAATTTCCAGAAGTCACACAATCAAGTCACAACGCCGAACGCCCCAACAACGTGGAGAAGGTTCAATAAAACGCACCCGGTTGTTCGTTTTTGATGAAATATATCAGAAATAGAAAAAACTTTGAAGCAACGTAAAAACTCCAAAATGGCGTCGAATCTAAAACAAAACCGGCTATATCTTAAAGTGTAAATTCTACACCACACTAAAATTTCATTTAAATCCGACGTCATTTAATTTTCGACCATATAAACCCGTATGACATCACCCAACTTTCATTGATAACGGTTGAGAATTCCCGAGGTGGGCAATACACTTTTTGGTAATTTTCTACGGAGATTACAGTTCCACAATGTCGAAGAGGTTGGAATGTAAATGAAGTTGAAAATAAAATATATTTAAAAAGTGGAAAACCTGGCATCGCTAGCATCTGTTGCGCAAATGTGAAATGAACAAGCAACAATAGACAGTTACATTTACCCAAAGAACAGCGTTTGAAGTTTGATAGTTATGTCATTTATAAATATGGAGCTATGTGAGTCCCGGATAGCGTTTTTTAATAAAAAAAAAAGTATTGTCACTGTCCCATATGACTTAAATGGTTAAATAATAGGGCCAATGCATTTGGTGTCATATCTCGGGTAATTGACATCCGATTTTCAAACTTTTGTCACCTTAGTATTGGGGACCACGGGTACTAAAATATCATAAGATGTTAAGTCTGTGACAAGCAATTTAATTTTGATTTCATCTCCGCGAAATGAAATATTATTTTTACGTTTTTCGACCCGCAATAGGCATTTTCGCCATAGCGTCAAAATTTGTTCCGAAATGTGGATGAGAATTGACAATGTTGGCCTTCAATGATTCCTCTAGCAGTCTATGATATAGATGCAGACTATAGTTTGTAGTTTGGGAGGAAGAGCTGTGAGCAAAAATGAGCAAATTTGAGTGATGGTCCCCCGACGTTGTTTACATTATATCCCCGGTATCTGATGTCGGATTTTCGAAAATGTCCAACATTGTGTTGGGGACCATGACTGCTAAAAGATCACTTGGTCGAACTTTTCAAAAATTGACTTTATATTTTTCGAGCTGTACAAGATACTGAATTCTCATGTAAATCGGACAAACTGTAATTTTCCCGTCAACCCCACCCCCGTCAATCCAACTATCACCCCATAGGCAGCCTCAGGTGAATCGGTTGATAACTCATTGCATTTTAGATATGATTTTTTTATCGGAGAATAGTTCAAAGTTTGGAGATTGAGAGTTCCACAAGAGGTCAGACAAAAACAAAAATTGACACTGTTTTGCAAAAGAGGGTTAACAATGTAGTTGTAGCAAATGCATTTAATAGAGCCATCATGAAAGTAAAGGTTTGTGAACTATTATAGCTGCATGTATTGCTTAAACCCACATGTGCGTTGTTGAAAATCGGCGTTTCTCTGATAAATGTTCAAGATAAATGTTCAGGATAGCATCGGCGTAAAATCATCAGAGCTCCGAAGCGTTAATCCAATGCTGGCAACGCTTTGCATCTAAGTAGTTGAGGTGTTGAGAAACAGCTGGTGTAGTGGGACGAAAATTATTATTCAACAGCTCTGAATCAATAACACAAATAAATAAAAAAAATACGATTCGCTAACGTATGTTACATCCGCTACATCTGTTGCATTGTTGTCAGGACATATGGAGTAATGACAGACCACTGTAACCGAATATTGGTTTAGGCACCTGTCCGCTAAGGTTTTTTAAATTTGTGGCTATTGTATTCTTGGATAGAATTGGGTATTTCATTCTAGTCTCGGGATAACGTATAAATGAGGTCGGCGGAAAACGTACTTTATCTGAGTACATTATGCCACATCGTTGATGCTGCTGAGTTCAGCAAATCCATATAAGGAATAATGTCTGCCGGTTAATGCTTATTAAAACCCCATGGGCGTAACAGAAGGGTGGGGTGGGGGGTGGGGGGTCATCACCCAGTAGTTTTCTAGTCGCGAGAGTTTTGTCTGGAATAGAATCTTTGATATCAAGCTGTTCTTGCTATTGGTCACGTGCTTTCTCACGAGGCTAGATTTGCTACTAGAACTCCTGTTACTGATTCGGTCTCAGCAAGACCCATTGTGTAATAAGTTGCGAATCCCGTGCGTCTTAACTATTACATATATTTATCCACAAACAAATTTCGCCATTTTTCTTTTAATTATAATCCAACATGGACTGACAAATATTCAAACTATATCATCAAGCCAGGGCATCACAGAAGGCATGTCTTGGTGATGTAGCTGTGATATTTTATCAGTCGAGACTTCAGTTATGACGGTCGGGAAAAATTGACATATGTGTATTCAACGTTACTCGATAAAATGTAGACGTTGAACATTGTGTTAAGAAAACAGCGCGTGAAATTCGGCTCATATGTCTGAAGAACACTCATGAGGTTGCGCCCGATTTGGCGTTATACATTTGATGACGTCATGACTGGAATTAACTGCTTCTACACAAAACAATGTTACCCAAAGAAATAAAGAGGACGTGAAATGTTATATGTTTTTAGTTGTAAGTTCCATTAACTTAATTCAAGTTGAATCGTAATAAAAAAAAACGGGTAGAATACGGGGTATAGGAACCAACGACTATTAGTGTCAAGTATTATTATACTTCGCTCGTGAAACAACTGAAACACTTCGACGAGGATCGTTGGTGTCTATTCTCCTCCTTCCATTATCGTTGTGGTCTGTCTGAGTTGAGAGTCATCTTTGTTTTCCCTTTTCGTTTTTATTTTCTTTCTCTCTCCTCATTGGACATCTTTAGAATCTTCTCATTCACAGAGAGTCATAAAGTTAGCGATTTTTTCTAACCCCAAGCTTTCTTAAAGTATACTACCCAAAGTTTGCTAAGCACCACAAATTTGACACATCATTGTGTAATTTTCTTGTGACACATTTGCGATGTTTTGATGAATATTATTGAGGAATGTATTGAGACGGTCCCCAGTGTTTACATTAGCTCTTTTGACAGGCAGAATGTTCGGGACAGTCATGGAAAGCCTGTACCCCTTGATTTCCATGCTGTTTTCGTGTACTGTCTACATGTACATGAGATGTGTAGGGTATTCAGTCTTCATTTCAACCCTTGTGATTTAATGATTGAATATGACGAATGCAAATGTAAGAAGACATTTGTCTGAAGCAGAAATGTGGTGGGCTGTATGGATGCTGGAACAAGGAGCTACGCATCGTCACGTTGGTGAACCCCTTGGTGTGCACTATACCGTGATCACCAGAGCCAGACAACATGATGGTGGCAGAGATAGGGCAACATCTACAGTTGAATACCGGTTTTTGATCATCCAGGCCCGTAGGAACCGCTTTGACACAGCAACCCAGCCTTGCAGTGACCTTCAGAATCCATCCGGTGTAAATGTTTCGACGCAGACTATCCGGGCAAGGTTGCACGAAGGTGGTCTCCGATCGAGAAGACCATGTATTCGCATTCAGCTATCCTAGAACCACCTCCAGGCACGATATGAATGGGCCATGGATCACGTTGGATGGACCAGAGAAGATTGACGACTCGTCCTTTTTACAGATGAGTCAAGGTACTGCCTAGACAACACAGATAGGCGTTCTAGGGTATGAGTATGGAGAAGACCAGGAGAGCGATTCCATGCAGCCAACATTGCTGAGCATGGCTGCTATGGAAGAGGGTCAATAATGGTCTGTGGCGGCATCAGCTGGGGTGGACGTACAGATCTCTGTGCCCCTGACCGTGGTACATTGACTGCACAGCGGTATACTGATGAGAACCTGGATGCCCACGTCAGATTGTATGCAGGTGCAGTGGGTGATAGATTCATTCTGATGGACGATAATTCCCGTCCTCATGTTGCCCATGCTGTCCGGGAGTACCGACAGAGGGAGGGGATTGGGCGTTTGGACTGGCCAGCAAGATCCCCGGACCTCAATCCAATCGAATATGGATGGAATGAGTTGCAGCTTGCAATTTCAGTCCGTCCAGTCCAACCAAGAAGTGTCCAGGAGCTTGGTGCCATGCTGGTCCAAGAATGGAACAACATCCAACAAAGGACCATCTGAAACCCGATTGGGAGCATGAGAACAGTTCGCTCCGTCAACTTTTTGGCCAAAACAATTCCTCTTTTACCAATACTATCCATTTTCCATGGTTATCGTATTCAAAGGCTGAAAAATAATGTCAAACGCAAACCAAATCTCAATTTCTGCACTTAACTCATTAAAGATATAATTGAATATAAAATGTACACACTTTTCATAACAATATTTCAACTAAAACGTAACACAGGTAGTTGGATATACTTGGTGCTTAGCAATCTTTGAGTATTTCAATTTAACGCCATTTTATCGACGTATTTTCACTAATTGGGGTTTTACCACCATAGCACGTCTAGCCAGACACAGGAGTCATGGGCTATTTCCTCAAAAATCAACATCGTTTGAAACGTTTTAATTATGAAATATATATGCATACAACTTGTGAATCAAGCGTTTGCATGGATGGCAGCTTTCTGTCACGTTCGGAAGTTCTGTAAAATTACTTGATACAGTTGCCTTGCTCTTTCTCTTGCAGCGGATAGCGAACGGCCAATGCTGACTCCGGACATACCAGGATGTGATGACTACATAAATGCAGTATTTCTCCCAGTGAGTTATTTCTGTATTCCTACTAATTCGCCCATGTCTTCTCGCACATTTATGTTAATTTTATTTTATTGTTTATTGTTTTCTTAATTGTTTTATATATTTGGTTCTCAAACAAACGCACACCTTTTCACTTTTAATACGTACAGAACGTGACGAGTGGATTGTAAGTAAATCACCCGCGGAGTGGAGTTATCACCCAAGCTGTAACTTTCAAATTTTGTACATATCGACAAAAAACACAGGCAATGTTTCAGCCAATGGACCTCCGAGTTTATGCTTTGCAATTATTACTTGGGTGGAATCTCCACCCTGCGGGTGATTTAGTGATGATACACTCTTCACGTACTGTATCTAGTAGTTGAACAATTGTGTAGTTGCAGTACACATTTATTCACGCAAAGAAACATAATTAAATTAATAAAATTCCAGGAAGTTGAATTAAGACCAAGACCCAAATTCCTACTCATGGGCGCAACATTTGAGCTGTAGAGATGTCGCACTCACCCAATAATTTTCCAATCGGTACATTTTCATCCCAGATAGAAGTCTTAGATATCAACTTACTCGTGCTGGTAATCATGTACTTTATGACATTTGATTCTTGGACGTATGCCACACAGTTGATCTCAGACTAATGGAGCTCCAATGCTGATTGGGAATATTGGGGTCCTAACATGATCCATTTTATGTCTGGTACGTGTTAATTAAATGAGTTACGGGAGCGCGATGGCTCAGTAGACTGCAAGTTTTTTTTCGACGGAGGAACGTGTTACTCGTTCATTTCATTAAGTTGGTGGAGTGCTCGGCTAATGTGCGGAGTAAACCAATCAATATTTTCAAGGTGCTAAATATTAATTGTTGTACCCCCCAAATAATGGATGTGTACTCTTCTAATTGCTGCTACTGAACTGATGACGGAAGATACCACCAGGTTTCGAGTAGTTAACAACGATGGTTATTGTGCTATTTTAAGTCTGTGCTTCGTATAGCCTTTTATCATATGACTCGTCCGTTTTGTTCACTTTAAAGCATTTGATATTTTGTTTTCATATTAATCAGTGATACATAAAGCCTTCCGTCAATTTTATTGGTCAGTTTCAAAACTATACAATTGGATTGGCTGAACAAAATAAAACTGTGCCACATTTTCATAATTTGCATATTTAGAGTTGGGAGCTTTCATTGGTCAATTTAAAACTGGACAATTTGATTGGCGAAACAAAATACAAATGGGTGACATTTGCATAATTTCAGCTAGGAGAATTTACGTTATCTGTCCTATCCAGGGTTGGTTATATTGTATTAATCTTTTACCTACAAGCAAAACGCCATTCATTTTTTTTTATATTTTCACTTTTTGCTTCCAAAACATAGGTTATGACCCGTCATTGGAACGAGCTCGACGACCTCGATACAATGAGGGGTCATAATTTATGTTTTTGAAGCAAAAAATGAATTTGTTTAGTTATACAGGGATGTTTTTTTCCAAGTGCCGTCTGCAACTCCAGTTAGGTGATGGGTTAAAAAGTCCTACTAAGTGGCTAATTTGTGCCCGTGTGTGTCATATGATAAATAGAATGTGAAAAAAGTGTTTTTCTCATATAATATGTACGAAACTCGTCCGAATTCTCCGTTTGGGCTCGCCAGAGGCTCGCCAAAACGGAAAATTCTTAGACTCGTTTCATAAATATTATATGAGAAACGCACTCATTTCATATTCTCTATTTATGAAAGTTTTGATTGCACTCTGCGAACGTTCATTGATAATCCACTTATCATTTACCATAGTACCTTCACTGTTGCTAAATCATTTGGACACATAAAGCATTTATGGTTGAATAACCTGCCTTTGAAGAACTGATATTTATGTTCTAAGGGGTATTAATTTATGATTTTAATTTGCTGGACTGGTCTGTTTCTCGCTACTAGTCAATCATGCCAATTACTCACAATCATTTCCATTGCATGCCAATTGAAGAAAATCGACCCTCCAGGAACTACACAGATCAGGTTCTGTTGAGAGGTGATAACCTGTATAAATTTTTATTTTATTACAGAAATATCTGCATAAATTTTATGTTTTAATAGTATGTATTCTGTTTCATTCCTATGGACGTCCGTTGAAATTAAAATTTATGTTTCATATCATGGCATTCTGTAAAATGCAGATGTGCAAAAATGCCCATCTCAATTTTTTAGGAAACCAATTGCCTCCTCAAACTCAGACTGCATTAACAAAACTATTTGTCATTCGAGACCTTTTTGTCTTTAGGGGGTTATGGGGGTCAAAGAAATTTGAATAGTCTATTTGCATGAATTACACTAGGAAGGCATATAGTGAACGACTTTGGTATCAATTATTTGAGCTCTAAGTGTTGTAGATTTTTTTTGTTAAACAAATGTGAGCTGTTCTCATCTATTTTATCGATTTCGTTTCAGTTGTAATGACCCAAGCATGTTTTTTGTCCCCAAAATAAAGTGCATAACGTCTTCATTGGAGGAAATAATTGAATTTGTTTGATTGACATTTACCACGCTACATCATGTTACTGCTTTTGTTTACTAAGCTCTGGTTTAGAACGCTACTGCGCGGCGATCCAATCAGTTTTTCTTTTATTGAGAAGTTTCAAGTAATATATATATTTCATGGGGAAGAACATCCTACCACTTCCTATTTAGTAAGCTTGTTGTGACCTATTAAAAATTCAGTAGTTCCCATTTGAATTGGAAGTTTAATTTTATTCGTTGAAAATGGGCCCATTCATTCGATGGTATATCTGAAATATAAGTTGAGGGTGCGTTATTGCGTCCAGCAAGAAATTCAATCTTTGATTATACTTCTTGATAGGTAATACAACTACGAATTTTTTTGACTTGAGGGCGGGTCTATCCTGTCCTGGGACGCTAATGTTATATATACTACTTTCAGTCGAGGCATCCATCCGCGTAATATACAAATTGAAAAGTACCAACAATATTTTTAACGAAATTTCAACTAAACCATAGCAAGTTATCATTTAGCTCGTTCCGTGAGAAGTAACAAAATGCGGTTTTATGATTTTTCTGAAAACGATCACAAAATTATTTAAAGTAAGAAATTTGAATATTGGGTGCGTTACATTAAGGATCAGATATTCTCGGCGATTTATAAGAGATCATCCGATACACGTAATGTCTTTCCTGTTGATAGCTTTTAATCTCACAGGAGACTGATGAGTTCATCATGCCCATTCTATAGTTAAAACTAGAATTCCTGTCACGAATAGTGCGCTTATCTAGGCTTAATTGCGCGTTGGAATTGCGCGCAATTGCCATATCGAATGGCATCCAAAGCATGACAGGTTCTCCTGGTACCCCATAGCAAACACGTGCAATGTTTCTGTCAATGGACCTCCGGGTTACCCGGAGGTCCATTGGCTCAAACATTTCCTGTACACATGCCATACGTACGGAATATGATAGCTTTAATTGGGCCATAACGCGCACATTAACGCGCATATCAACGTATTATTTGTGCGCATTTCATGGCAGGACGTCTAGTTTTAACTGTATAACGGTGAGCTGTGGATAACATGAACTTTTAAAACTATTCAGTTAGTAAAAAGTCTCATATATAGAATTGATGCAATTGGACAGGATAACCGCAATATTTTCCCTATTAGCGCTTATTTTTACTTCTAGGGATTGAGAAAGAGAAGACAATTTCTTGTCACACAAACACCATTGGAAAATACAGTGATAGATTTCTGGAGAATGATATATCAACATGAAACTAGAGTGATAGTTGATTTGTCCCCTGATCCGGAAGTAAGTATAAAAAGTGTTACACATCACTCGCAAAGCGGGGGATGTGCACAACTAGAGGGGCGAAACTGAGGATGAGGATGGGCAGGGGGAATTTGTCTCCCAGTTTTTTGTTCACGGACAGGTTTCTTCGTTACACAATAATTTTCAAAACTTTAGAGTACGCAAAGCTGTCAGTTTGCAGGCTATTATTATCGACGAATACAAAGAGAAATATTATCTACGAATACAAAGAGATATAACTCTATTACACCAATTAACTGGAAATTCAACAAATCTGAAATGTTTCTTTCATCATCCCAATTTAGAATACTAGATTCTGGGTTGCAAGGTGTCTAAAATGGAAGAAGTCAAACAAAACACCGATCCTGCTGAAATTCAATTCGCCCCCACTCAAGAGATGGCGTCAAGTTTACCAACACGGTACCTCCTCCCAATGAATGATGTATGATGACGTGAAAGTTGTAACGCTGTGGCTGCAGTCACAGTGTTACAACTTTCACTTTATCAAACGTTATGGTATTTATATAGTGATCCAGCCTCAACTCGATAATAACAGCAATATGGTGTAGATATTCAAATTGAATGACCGCTGAAAATTGTGTACACCATTAGCATATTAATATGTACAGGCATCAAACTATAGTCTCCATAAAAAAGACTATCGGCGCTTTCTAAGCAGCATAAAATCAAATACCTTCGAGAATATCTTTTTTTGTGTGTTGAGTTATAGCATGATCCGTCAACACACTCTCAATATTGCAGCGGTTGAGACACTTTACTACGTGTGACTAACGAGCGTTGAAGCAATCTAGTCTAGTTGTTTTGAGATCAGTGATAAAAACCACGACCACAGCAAAACGATTGAGAAGAAAGTATTTGACTAGATAAAACTGATGTTTAGAAATTAATTTTCTAAACTCACTTCACCTCGGCCACACCCGCCGCACTTTTTTCGCACTTAGAATACCCCTGGTCTCATTCACAAATGCGCACGGCCCAAGGCAGTTTCTAGTGATTTATTTTTTAATTTCTTGTTGACAAGGCAGATTAGCGGTAGGTCAACTGCGTAATCGACATTAGCTCCACGGCACGCTTTTTCTTGAATTTCCGGCGTTTCTAAGTACGATTAAGTAAAATGATAAGAAATAATCTTTCTTATCGGTTGTTCCTTAAACATAGTATTATCTCATATTTCAGCCTTGCATTGAAACAAATAAAATTGACATTACCGGGACCAGTATCCTAGTGGAAATGATTATATTTTTGGTGTAAAATGTTTCTTTATAGGGATTTAACGGCACTTACAGCAGTCAGTGTCACGTCTTGTCGGACAGTTTTTGCGGGTGTGGGAGGCTGTTGTGCCCTTAGAGAACCAGTAGAGGCGAGCAACTGACACGCTCTCCAAACAGGTCGTTTTTGCTTTCTCTTCGACCTTCTATACCTATATGATGTGATTGGCAAAAATGTAATTGACGCAGGAAGGCAAATACCACCTAAATACGAAGTACACATTTGTGGAGTAATTGGGTTGTACACACAGTAGAAGGGCGTGATGCAGATGCAATGATGTCAAACGATTTTGTTTAATAACGTTATACACTTTCCTATATCTTTAGATTTTCTTGACAATCTATTTTACGTCCCCGTTATCACAACTAGTTAATTAAAACAATGTATGTTTCATTATTATTGGTATTTCAGTCAGAATTCTTCTTTAACCATTTACCCAACGTAACGACCAAAACCGGCCAGCGCTATTCACAAAAGTCGACAATCAATTTTCATTTTTCTTCTCAAAAACATAGGTTATGCCATGTAAAGGGTTAAATTACAACAAGAAAACAAAATGCATAGAGTTACTAAAAACTCTGTTACACTCTAAAATAAGTTGGGTTAAAAACCAACGCAAACCAACGGGCTGAGTGAATATAAACTCCAAATGGGTTCATATTCAATTAACCCAGTTAGTTTGGCTTAATTTCCAATCCATCTGATTTTACGGTGTACTTCATTTCATTTCAACTGATTGTATGCAAATCTCCTTTCATGTTCACAATTCCTGAAACACTAATTTTCTGGATTTCCGCAGTTTTGGTTAAGCCATTTGTTTTTGCGTTTACGCCAACCGTCTATATATCGTAAACGGTTTTACAATGATTTCTAAACCCTTCATTACGTTTGTTTTACAACACGAACTTGATCCTACCGTTATTAAAACACTTTCTATTAAGGGGCATTGAGTCTACTCGTACAAATGAACAATCTAAAATGGTCTGTGTACCTAGTTTGGGCATATTAAGGTAAAAGGTTTTAAACGAAGCACATTTGGCTATAATAAGAGTGTTGATGGGATTTTGTTCAGGTTAAACCTCACGATGATGATTGTATGAATAAGGGTATTGTTACAGACATTTTAGAATGTGACAAATTTTTCTGTTGTTTTCCAATAGTTTGAAAAGGGTGAAGTACAGTGCTTTTCTGTTCTCTTAAAATAAGTTTAATTGTATCAGTTTTGCAGAGAGGAATTCAAAAATACCTGTTCTGGTGGTGTAAAGAATAATGCAGTCGGGTGAACATCACCTTCCGGCGCGTTGGCGTTATCTGTGTTATTTCTTCGCGCAACAGAAACCGAAAGGAAAAAGTTTATATTCCCCCATTATACATTTTAACGTACAGGGAATGTATGCATTTTCTCTTAAGCAGACAAGAAGTAGCGTAAACAAGTTTGCACGGCTGTATTTTGCCTTTATCTCACTACAAACTTTCTTTTTTGAGTTTGGGTCCCAGTCTACAGACAAGGGAATATCAGGCAAAATTCTGCCAACTTGTGCTGATCATTCTTGGAACAACAAAATCATTGTCATATCTGTGATTTAATTTTAGCCGGTTACCAAACAAATCGATGGTGGTCGTTCGCGTAAGTTATAAATTGGGCAGCTGAAAAACATTGAAGCATTTCACCAAAACAGTGTTATGTGTCCCCCCACCCCAACGGAACGACCTCGCCAAGCCCGTTTTAGTGAGGAACAATTGTCTAGTTACAGCAGAAAGGTCTATTTGTATAATGCATACAGACGAGTTCAGGATTTAATGAATTTTGAGGCCTAAAAAACCCCAATTGTCCATGTGTGTGTTTTTGTTGTTTTTAAACTATTCAAAAAAAAGTATGGGGATATCCAAACTAATGTTGCTATTTTCGGAAAATGGTATTGGATACGGGTGATTGGACACATCGATATGTTACCGAGTTTACTGTGAATCAGGAATGTCACCGGCCCACGAAAACTTCGTGCTGGTTTTTGACACGAGCGCCGCGGGGTACGTTTTGAAATTTTTATTTGTACTGGACGGGCTTTTTCGAAGGTTTCATCGTTCTTTTCTTCGTATAAACTCTGTCATCAATAGTATCTTGTCGAAACGTAACTTTTCAAGTATTCGAAGACTGACACGCGACGAACGTTTACGTGCCGTTGGCATGCTGGATACTAGCAACAGACTGCAGTGGTTCAAATTCCCAACTTTGCTTAATCGGTGATTAGCAGGTTGTGGTCACGCTACCCCCAGACAGGCAATGTTGAAGCAGGCGTCTGTCAGGTCATCAAAGGGCGACAAGTGCGAACCAGGATCATTTCATCCGAACCACATCATTGCGTCACCGCCATCAAAATGCCTTAAAAATTGGACAGCAGCTGCACCGAGCGTCAGACGTGCAAGTCAGTGGTCGGAATACCCGCAATCGCCTACACAGCGGGAATTTTTAAACTCGACGACCTCGAATAATCCCACGTTTGACTGAAAGGCAGGGCGTAATTGGAGTGGAACACGACAGCGCTTGGACAATTGTCGGTGGAGCAACGTCACGTTTTTCTGTGAACCGAGGTTGACTCTCGACTTCTACGACAGGCGAAACAAAGTGTGATGGTGGCGGAACGAACGGTACCATTGCGTAACCGTTAGGCAGCCCGATCGCTTTGGTGATGGATCGGTTATGGTGTGGGCAGGCATGACCATGACAAGCAGAACGGTATTACATGTCATCCAAGGGCATGTCATAGGGCAGTACTACCGTGACAACATGTTAGCAGCTCATGTGGTGCCATTTGCGCGACGTCACGGCCTTCGATTCATTTTCCAAGATGACAATGCAAGAGCACACAGAGCCCGTGCCGCTACAAAGTTCCTCCGGGAGCAGAATGTCATAACACTGCCTTGAGCAGTACTAAGTCCAGACCGTTCACCAATCGGGCAAGTCTGGGATATGCTTAGCAGTCGCCTACGACAACGCTAACAACCCCCTACCAATATCCAGGAACACGCCGCTGCTCTGCAGAAAATAATAGAATAACATCAGTCAAGTTGATATTGGACGTTTGGTGTGGAGTATGCCAGTCTCGCGATCCGAGGAAGGTATTGAGATATCGGACTGAATGTGGTAAATTCTATGACTGACCGGCCATGTCTTCTACGGCTCAGCGCGTGGAGTGTGTGTGCTTGTCAGACACTCAACTATCGTTGAAATGATTCACCAGATGTCACAGTCCAACGCCCCAACTGCCTTTTTGATGAAAATATAAATATATTTCTTCATATATATCACTGTTAAAAATATCTCCAACTTTTTTGGAATGGTATATGTCCATGAAAATGTATATGTGGCCGGTAGTTTCTTTCCTGTCACTTGTTCTATCTTATCTGTTGCATTATCTCCAGTTTATAGAACAAAATGTTGGCCGAAGGGCTATACTTGACAAAAATATTTGAGTTCGTATGCCCCAATTATAATTATGTTATCATAGTTGTGAACGTCACACTCGTCTCCCACTAGCACTGTTACATCAGTAATACTTGCGCCCCGCCATATCGATGGAAGATTTCAACACGTGCTGTGGTTTGAAACATGGAACTAAACATAAGCAGACACATCCCAAGCGCATGGAAGGAAAGAACAATAACCTATGTAGTCCAGAGGGTAGTCAGGGTGCTTGGAGCCCAAACTATGCTCAGGTAGCTTTTCTAAAAAAAACACCCTCCGCAATATGACCTTCTATAGTAGATCGCCATGTTTTACGCATCCTTAAATGGCAATATATTTCGAAGCTCCGTATAATAATTCACTCTTCGAGCGATTGCTGACAACTTCATTTGCTCAATGTTCGATTGTCTCTTAGACTCACTCGTAGGTAGTGTTGCTGGAAATCAATAATCGAATCATTCCGAATGTCACTAGAGCCAGAAAGAATGGCAGACTAATACACGCCGGATATATGCAGACACCGATAATTTGTATTGTTTCAGTGAAAGGTTCAGGGATCATTTGGATATCATTGTACGGCCGCTCTCTGCTATTTGGCAAAAAATCATTGAATCGACGAGAGATACCCTGCAGTATTTAAGACTCTATGGGTTTTTTTCGAAGTTTGTTGGGTCCATTTTTGTAATTTCTGGAAGTTGCCGGATCGTTTGCGGTAATTATATATCGAACATTCCAGCAGAACACATCCACTCTCTGATAATATCCTATCGACACTTGGGAAAACAAGGATTTGTGGTTTGAGAGGAGCTGGTGAGGCCCCTTCTGGGGTCTGTATCAGATTACTAAGAAGAGCTACTTGACACTACTGTTGGCCTACATTGCATTAGAGAAGGTTATTGACTAGTGATTGCGGTTACCATGTAGGGAAATTGTAAATTAGGTATATATACCTTAACCATTGAAAGCATGGCTACATTATAGTCTTTTCTTTATATATACATTGCTTTGATCTTGTATGTTATTTTTGAAAACGGATTTTTTGTAACTGGCAGAAAAGATCCTGCCACATCATAAAACAGAGTTGAAGTCTTTGTTAAATAAAAAGTCGCTATAGATATCTGCAGAATTTTAAAAAGGCTGACATTCTATCGACCCCAGTTATATATACAGTTAAAACTAGAAGTCCTGTCACGAATAGTGCGCTTTTCTAGGCTTAATTGCTCGTTGGAATTGCGCGCAATTGCCATATCGAATGGCATCCACAGCACGACAGGTTCGCCTGGTTACTCATAACAAACACAAGCAATGTTTCTACCAATGGACCTCCGGGTTACCCGGAGGTCCATTGGCTGAAGCATTGCTTGTGCACAGGCCATATGTACAGAATTTGATAGTTTTACTTGAGTCATAACGCGTACATTAACGCGCATATCAACGTGCTATTTGTGCGCATTTCATGACAGGACTTCTAGTTTTAACTGTAGATATTTATTATTAATGCATTTGGTCAGCAGTGGTTCGAACCTCTACCAGGTGTTCTACTGTACACATCGCATAAAACTACACCAACTGCGCCGACTTGACAAAATCTCACTTATTCGCAGTAAAAGTTGACTGTCTAGAAGTAAGTTCTGATATCCGACTTTAATATAATTTATTTCAGAACTACGATGTGTTTCCTGACAGTAGTGAGTTGAATATCGGTCCGATCACAGTGACCAGTGTAAGTAAGGAACATGATCCAGCAATCGATAGTATTGTACAGACATTGACTGTCAGCCGCAGAGAGGTAATTGGGATTGTTCTTATAAATATTATAAATATTGCGCGTGTACGACAAGCATTTTCCGTTTTTCTTTTTAGCTGATTTGTGAGTAACCCAAGTGGTGTAAAATCTGTTGGTCAATCGGCGTACTTCTCGCGAGAATTGTAGTCTAAAGTGTCGCGATAGCTCTATTTATGGATCCGGTCGACATCCGATCACAACACACCATCATTAAGTCAAGATGTCATGAATTATTATTATTATTATTATTGATGTTTAAGGTCACATATTTATGCACAATGGCTAATCATGACCGTGGCAGTTTTTACGGGTGGAGGAAGCCGGAGTACCCGGAGAGAACCACCGAGCAACGATGAGCAGCTGCCAGCTCCCCAACATCGTAACTCCGCACTGCAGAAAGGCAGGGTTAGATTGGTTGAAGGCATGCGCACCATCGACGTGCAGTACGCCTTAGTACACGGCGGGATCGTGCCCCCACGCGGGCAATGGAGATGAAGTGTCTTGCCCAAGGACACAACGCGGTTGCCGCAGGTGGGATTCGAACCGAGGACCTCTCGGCTTGCAGCCTGCACCTCTACCTACTGAGCCACCGCGCTCCCTATGTCATGAATAAAATATTGCGAATAAATGCTTGACGCTGAGAAACAAACAAAAATTGCCGGTATCCAATTTCTACGCATTGATTTATTATACGCTCACCATGGATGGTGGCATATAGAGTTACCCCTGTCTGTCCGTCACACCCTCACTCCATCATTCAGAACATCCAGTTTTCCTAACGTTTTTACAATGAGATAATTGGCTGATTTCAATTTTTTGGCTTTGTTATGGGTATCTACAAAACAAGTTCGCGTTTGGTTCAAGCTGGATGAGTTTTCGCAGAGTTATTGACCTTGAACTTAGCTTATGATATGACAACTCAGAGAATCAGTTTTCCGGACTTTTTCGATACATGTTAAAATAATTATCTGATTTCTTGTATGTGACTTTGTCGCGGGTACCTACACATGTAGTTCGATTCCGGTCCCGGTGTAAAAGGAATAGAAGTCCGTAGGAACGTTAGTCCCTCTGGACTATTATTTCGCGGAATTATAGTCCTAGGTCTAACATTTCTAGGAATAGTAGTTCGGCGGACGACTATTCCTAGAAATGTTAGACCTAGGACTATAATTCCGCGGAATAATAGTCCAGAGGGACTAATTTTCCTACGGACTTCCATTCCTGTTACACCGGCAGGATGAGATTTTGCGGTGTTCTTGACCTTGAATTGAGTTTATAATGTGAAATATCAGAGAAACAGTTTTTCGGATTTATTTCGTTTTCTATTCAGATAATTGGCAAGTTTCTGGTATGTTGCTTTGTCATGGAAACCTATAAATGGAGTACGAGTTTGGTTCAGTTCAGATGATTTCGCGCAGAGTTATTTACTTTGAATTTAGTTTATGGTGTGAAAGCTCAGAGAATCAGTTTTCCAGATCTTGTTTTTCCACTATACGTTCAGTTAAATGGCTGATTTCTGATATTTGGCTTTGCCATGAGTACCTACAGGCGTGTAAAGCCAACACTTACCTTACGGGGACATACATATCGTACTGGCACATCTCGTTATACATATGTAGGGTGGAAACAAACTCAGTCCAGACTAGGTCGATATTCTTTATAAAGGTTTGTAACCACTGCATTGTATTTTGGGTGTCACTATATTGGATTGAGGCTGAGCGCATTTCACATTTCATTTTAGCGAAAATGCATTCTGAAGATTTCATAGGTACGTTAAGTCTTGGAGTATCGGAATATGATTTTGTTAAAAACATGTCGACAGAAGTTGGATTTTTTAAAGATTAAACCCAATTTATGTTTCTTGTCCTCTCCCAGGTTTGAATTCTCAATATTTTATTCTCGACTTCCAGACAAATGTCAACATCGCTCTCTGATCGACAAAAAAGGCCTTTCTATATACCGTGAATTTACTGCTGTATCTTCCCATTTCTGCCGTGTTCAACCCGGAATAGTCGTTCACAACAACTACTTCGAGCTTCTATCTACCCAACACACATCATCGTTAGAGCTGTAGGTTAACCGAAACCGAACCGAGGTTTTTAGTTTTTTTTTTAAAAACCGAAACCGAAACCGTCGACATCCCGTAATCTGAGGTTTTTCGTTTTTTATTAAATACTGTCTTGCTGCAGAAATTCACAGAATGTAGCCATCCCAGAGTAGTGAGAGTAACCAGACACTGCCAATGGCAGTGTCTGGGTACTCTCACTACTCTGGGAAGGCTACATTCTGTGAATTTCCGACATTTTAGTTCAGTTGTGTTTGCAGCTTTCCTCAAGTTGGGTTTGGGTGTCAGACCTCGAAAAATGGCCAAGCACAACAAAAGTTCTGTATATTTAGGTAATTATTATATTGGCCTTCCTGATTCTTCGTGTATTATAGCTTATTTCGGGCATTCATTGAGTTTCACTCAATTTCACTGCCATTCAGTTATGACTCTTGACATAAGAATGAGTTTTATTGAATTTTATTTGGCCTCATGAACAAACCGAAAACCGAACCGAACCGAGGTTTTATTCCACCTGAAAAATCAAAACCGAAACCGAACAAGAAATTTAAAAACCTGCAGCTCTAATCATCGTAAACCTGACATAGTTAGTTAGTTACGAGAAGGTTTTGTCGAACCACTCCGTGTCCACAACAAGACTGCGGCGTTACATAAGAAGTTATTGAAAGGTGCAAAATAGTTGTGTGGCGCAACGTTTCATGCCCATAACGTTTCCACAGCGTTAAGTTAAAAAGATAGTTAGCCATTAACCCTTTACCCAACGAATCGGCCAGATCCGCCCGCGTAATATGCAAATTCAGTGGCTGAAAAGATATTTTTCAAAAAATTTCAACAAAACCATATCATGTGACCCCCTCTTTGGAACGAACTCGTCGAGCTTGTTCCAATGAGGGGTCACATGATATGACTTTTTTGACACTTTTTGAAAAATTTAAAAAAAAATTATATTCAAAATAATAAATTTTGATATTGTCTGCGTTGGATAAAGGGTTAAGAGCCTAATTCCCACTCAAGTTGATCATTTTACATAAATAAAACAGGTGTCTTGGCTGTTGTTTGTCCCGACGTTTACATAAATAAAACAGGTGTCTTGGCTGTTGTTTGTCCCGACGTTTTGATTACTCTTTCAGTATTTGACTGGAAACAACAGCAAAGTTGCCTCAAGAAAGAGGTTGTTGAATGCTGTAAGATAGTTGCGTTGCACGCAACATTTCACCAGCATGTTATTAAGCTGAAAAACGGTTGTGTCATCACAACGCTTTCGAGACTTGACTATAACGTTAAGTAAGAGGTCGATGAACTGGTATTGGTTGCGAAAAAAAACGTTGTCACAATCTCACTGGGTTCCAAAATTGTACTGTCAGTCTGCGTTGTAGCTTCAAAAATGCAACGTTTCCACACCGTTGCAGTAATCATATTGTACTAGCTGGTATCACTGTTGTTCCTTGCTTACACAGTAGCAATACAGAGCTTGCAATATCATTTAATGTTTTTGTCAGAAGCATCGTCTTTAAACACGCAGATGAGGACACGACGAAATTGCGTACAACGCCATTAAGGTATTTTCTCACACGCTACAACCGCACACATGGGAAAAGACGAACAGACACATTTGTGTTTAGGAGGTGTGGGGTGGAGGGGGGTGAACTTCCAGTTCTAGTTTGTAATACATTGATCCCTCTGCTAAGCGTAACCGTACAAGTACTGTGGACAATGGACGGGGGAATACAGTTGTAGTGTAATCACAACAGTGTAGCTGCATCAAATAATTCAGTAATGATATGATATTACGCTAAATGTGGTTTATCATACATTACTTATAATTTCAGCCAGGTATTATAGCAAATTGTTGTCTGAAGGCTAAATCAGTTAGACAAAAATCCAGCATACTAACATCTAACGAAACATTGCAGATACAAATTGTCTACATCATGCCGACGTATTAGTTTTTCACCAGAGGCTCATTACGACTTCTGGTGTGGGGTGTTTCACCCAGATTTCATAAATCATTTGATTCGTATCTTGGCAGAGAAATGGCGGAACCTTTAATGAAAAAAAAATGTGAAAAGTTTAGCAAAAACAAATAAAAAGTTTATTTTAGCGAATACTGCATAATATTGGGTGCGAACAAATCGGGTGGAATTCCTGACAGATGCAGTACGACTACCGTGGACCGGTCAATTTCCAAGAACGCGATAATATTATATTCCAAGCACTACTTATAGGAATAATCATCAAAAATGAAGCACCTGGTACGAATTTGGCTGAGGATCACGTTTATTATCCGGTAAACGTACGCACTGTACACGAGTGGATTGAGACCATTCTATGGCGACTGTACTGTATTCAAGTTATTAACCACATTACGTACTGATATTTAGGTATGTCTAGAAATTTGTCAAGAATACGCGGCGATTATCACTGAAAAAGTTCCACTTGACAATTTAAAAAATCTGGCTGATTTTGCCAAGTTTTGGGATGAATTTGTTACTACAGTTTGACAACCCGTGGTCCCTAAAACACCCATGAAATATTACATTAGCATTAAATTTTAATAAACTTTCAGGCATATTCAGTCATGCGATTGAAACCACAGTTCTGGGGCCTAAGGAGCAATGTACCAAAGGATGTACCAGTGATGATGAAGTTTATTTACGAGGTGGACAAACTTGGACAATTCGGTTTGAGTGGCGGCATTGTGGTGATATGTCCGTATGTATACTATTAAAAATGCGTGCAATGACCGAGTATTCTAGTCCTCTCGCAGAATTCTACTCTAAAAATGGAAGTCACATGAATTCATCTATTCATCCCTCAAATTGTGATGCACTCATCCATAATTGTACTGCTAATTCGTTTTTGCCATACTTTGTTTCCCAATCGTCTTTTCAAAACAAAGGAAATTGACAAATCCACTCTGTTTTCTAGGGAGGTTAAGTTATTACCAAGGTTTAGTTTGATACCTGGTATTCCGGTTCCGGTTTCGATACTTCCCGATCCCAGTTTTTCGGAAAATAAGGTCAGTACAGAAAGGGGAATGATGCTTCTTTGGCCGTCGTAATTGCAGTGTTTCCTCAAGACTATCTGGGATCTGAAATTTTCTTAACATTTAACTGGTTGAGGTCTAGATTATTTTTGTGGTCTGAATTTCTTCATCAAAATTTATTTATTACAAATTATTGAAGAGTGCACACAGGTAATCTCCAATGCTTTGTAATGAAACCAATTTGCATAAACAAAGAATCATTTGTGTTTGACTAAATATGAAACATGAACAATGCAAATGTTGTTTTTTGCTCTGGTGCCATCATTTTTTGAAAGCCCTGATAGTGGCTCTAGAGATCAATCAATTAACAACCTTGAACATCTAGGGTTAGCAGTTAGCGTAGGTTGATCCACGTGCAGTACGCATTAGCACACTGCGCCGCCGTGCTCCCGTTTACAGTACGGTCACCGTGGATTGGTCATTTTCCACGGGTGGGCAATATTTTCACGGACGCAATAATATTGGACTACATACACCAATTATAGGAATAATCATCAAAAATTTAATTAATGAAGCACCCGGCTCAACCCGGTTCTTCATTAATTGAAAGTTTGCTGCTGATGATTTATATTAGTTAAAAGGTGTGCGTGGGCATCATAGCCCACGGGTGGATTACGACCAGTCCACGGCGACTGAACTGTATCTTGGCAATTGATATTAAGTGTCGTCGCCAATTGCACATCACAAATGACCCGAGTCGTATTCGAACCTGCGACACCCTGCATAAACAAGAGTACCCAGTATGTACAGTACGTGGAGAGTGGATTGTAACTAAATCACCCGCGGAGTGGAGTTATCACCCAAGCTATAACTTTCAAATTCTGTACATATCGACAAAAAACAGAAGCAATGTTTCAGCCAATGGACCTCCGGGTTCAACCCGGAGGTCCATTGGCTGAAACATTGCTGGTGCTGGTTATGTTTTGCAACACATTTGCAATTATTACTTGGGTGGAATCTCCACTCTGCGGGTGATTTAGTGATAATACACTCTCCACGTACTGTAACTATCCTGGTGGCATTTATACCACTATTATTAGTGACCGAAATAACTAGGTTATTTTATTATTAATTTATATCACTATTATTATACCATTAATATCAGTATAACTGGATTGCTTGGACGGTCATTGCTCACATATAGAAACGTGTCTCAACTGACGACATATAAAGTGAAAGTGATTAAGTCATAGTGTAACAACCTTCACATCATCAACGTCACGGATTGGGAGGAGTTATATCATTGATTTGAGGGGAGGGGGTGGGAGGCGGATAGACTTGTCACGTTTTCCGCTGACTAATCCCGTTAAAAATAGATAGGTAAATCACACTGACTCTTCACCGTTCTCTCTGAGATGATTTATCGTATCTGTGTCAATATTTTCAACTTCGTGTGTCAATTGCATTCATCTGAGCATGTCGAGACAAAATATCCCGTGTTAATTATAGTGTCTAAACAACTTTGGAAATGAAGGTTTTTTATTTTATTTTTTTGCCATAACGTCAAACTTCGATTTGAAGTCAACAGTATGCTGAGCGGGAGGGGGTGGGTGATCTGGTAGTAGTGGCATGTTGGTATACTATTAGCCCTTGGGCCTTCATATTATCCTATGTCTGCTATAGCTGGGTCATGCAATATTGTTGGGCTGGGGGTAATGCATGATCGCCTAGTGCGGTATTGCGAGATAGTTCTTGGATGTTTAGATTGGCAGTATACGATGATGAATGGTCTGTTGGACTATTACCCCCATTAGTACTATTAACCTACCGAATCCTTTGTAATATCTTATGACTGGTATTGGTAGTTCGTAATGCTGGGTCACGCAGTATTATAATCGTTTGTTTGGAACGGAGGCATAGGACGCACGGTATAGAAACCTGTTAGTCCTCGGGGTTATTAACCTACCGATAGCTTTGTATTATTCTATGACTGGTATAGGTAGTACGTTATGGCAGGTCAAGCGGTATTTTGGGGTGCGGGCGGGGTAATGCCTTGTAGTATAGAACGGCTATATAGTATGCGGGGTATATGCCTCAGTGCCCCGACCACACGCACACACGCACCCTCCAAAAGCGACTGGTACTTCTAATCGACCTAATGTTTTATGTCTTCCCTTGACTGGTATAGGTAGTAATGCGCGGCCAAACGCTGTTGTGGGGTGGGTGGGTGTCATGCCTGGTGGTATATAACGACAGTATAGTATGGGCGGTATATACCTCTGTGGGTCCCCCGAAATCGGCACATCCAGCATGTGCTTATGTGAAAACGTACAATGTGACACACTGCGCACTAGCACATAGCCACATGCTGGATAAGCCAAAATGTGCTTTTTTGAAAACGCACAATGTGACACATTTTGCGCTAGCACATAGGCGCATGCTGAATGTGTCAATATGTGCTTATGTGAAAACGCAAAAAATGGGATTCCTTAAGTGGAATTCCATCTTACCCCAAGTGACTCGCTCATACTGCTCGTATGACTCCTTAAGTGGAATTCCACCTTACCCCAAATGACTCGCTCATACTGCTCGTACGACTCGAATCCCATCGAGCAAATGTGCTTTAGAGCAATGACTCGATCGAGTAACTCGCACATACGACTCGTAGTCTCATTTCCGGGAAAAAAATAAATTCCATAGCAACAGACATACCCCAAAATGGGATTCTATAGGGATTCCAAAGAAAGGATTCCATAAGTGGGGTTCCGTCTAGCCTCGAATGACTCGCACATACTGCTCGAACGACTCGAATTCCATCGAGCAAATGTGCTTTAGAGCAATTGCTCAATCTAGTGACTCGCATGTACGACTCTTAGCCTCATTTCAGGAAAAAGGGATTCTGTCGTCACAGACATACCCCAAAATGGGATTTTATAGGGATTAAAAAATGGGTTTTCATAAATGGGATTCCGTCTTACCCCGAATGAATTGCACATACTGCTCGAACGTCTCAAATCCAATCGAGAAAATGTGCTTTAGAGAAATTGCTCGTTCGAGTGACTCGCACATACGACTCTTACCCTCAATTCAGGAAAAAGTGGTGCCGAAGACCAGTCGTGGTGATAAAGTGACCCCATTGGAGGATCTAGATAGATGAAACAAGAGCAAATGTACTCAAAATAGGGTAGGCACTACTGGCATTAAGTATCACCTTACAAATAATAGGATGATACAAAGCATTCGATAAGTTAATACTAATGACGATTAAGATGGGCCCTACAGGGGCATATAACAACCATACTATGCTGTCGTTCTGTACTACCAGGCATTAATTCCACCCCACAATACCGCTTGATAATATTAAGCATCCGGTGAATTAGCAGTACCAAGGGCTAACTAGAGACCTATAAGGGTATATACAGCCTATGCGATACTGGCGTTCTAAACTACCAAGCATTACCTTCACCACCAGCCATATAATAAAACAAAGCAATCAGTTGGTTAATAATACCGAGGACAGGGGTTGTGCATGGGTATATACCGCCCATATAATAACACCGTTCTAAACTACCGGGCATTACCCCTACCCACAATACCGATGGTCCTAGCATTACATACCAGTCATATATTAAAACAAAGCACTAGGTGCTCCACCCACCCCTCAAAAACCGTCTGGCCCAGCATTACATATTACCTATACTAGTCATGGCATGACATAAAACATTAAGTCGATTAGTAGTACCAATGGCTTTTGGGGATCCCACAAAGGTATATACCGCCCATACTATACTGCCGTTCTGTGCCACCAGGCATTACACCCACCCACCCCACAATAACGTTTGGCCCCCGCATTACATAATACCTATACCAGTCATGGGGTGACATAAAGCATTAGGTCGATTAGTAGTACAAAACGTTTTTTTTTTTTTTTTTGGGGGGGGGGGGACACTGAGGCATACACCCCTCATACTATACTGCCGCTTTATATTACAAGGCATTACCCGCACCCCCACCCCAAAATGCCACTTGACCTGCCATAACGTACTACCTTTACCAGTCATAGAATAATACAAAGCAATCGGTTGGTTAATAATACCAAGGACTAACAGGGCACCTGCAGGGGTATATACCGTACATCCTATGTCTCCGTTCTAAACAAACGATTATAATACTGCCTGACCTAGCATTATGAACTACCAATACCAGTCATAAGATATTACAAAGGATTCGGTAGGTTAATAGTACTAATGGAGGTAATAGACCAACAGACCATTCATCATCGTATACTGCCAATCTAAACATCCAAGAACTATCTCGCAATACCGCACTAGGCGATCATGCATTACTCCCAGCCCCACAATACTGCTTGACCTAGCTATGACAGACATAGGATAATATGAAGACCCAGGGGCTAATAGTATACCAACATGGATATATACCACTACTACCAGATAATCCCCTCGCCTTATGAGAAGCACGACACCACTGACCCGAATAACGCTTTGTCAGATTGTGTTGTGGACAACAACAGTGGTCAGCATCTCTATGACGTCGCGTACGTATCATGACGTCACGACGTCAATAGCAACATCAACCGTTTCGCGGAGAAAAACTGTCATTAAACTCACTTTCCCCTTCAATTTTCCATCACATACCCATACTATATACCCAGAACCCTGGGTGTAAATATATCACCATATATACTTTAGCATACAGCATACTATACATGCTGTACAGGTTCCATTTGCGGGTTCTGGCTGCAAGGAGCCGTACATTTTCACAGGAAAAATTTGCTCCCCCAAAAGTTCGATTCCTATGAGAATTTAGCACTAGCTGCTCCCCTCAAAGTCCAGGTGATAGGGGTCGATTCATACGTGCTATGCTACTTACGCGAGAGTATTACCGAAATTGGCATTCGTGATTGTTTAGAAACAATCCGCCTTGATAAATAGGAAAGCAAATTTACTGTGATCGGAGCTGTGGGTGGGAAGATTTGAGAGACACATGGAAGAAGTGGATGAGTCAACGACGTCCATGTACGTGGTGTTTGCATGCCAGACATTTTCTGCCTCGAACTTTACAGTGACTGTTGTTTGTGTGGCAAATGCCACCTTTTGTTTGCACGATATCCCGGTGATCTTAAATTCAAGGTGGGTGGACATCTCCGGGTGTATCACATGAGGAAATAAGAACTGAACGGGCGGTGAACCGGGGGTACGTGCCGTCTGTGGGACGGTAACAAATTGCAGTTCACATTTTTTCCTTGACTGTTTTGAAATGTTTTCATTAAATTTATGCCAGGAAAACCTGTTCTACTATATAGTACATGCAGAGTGGATTTTTTACTCAACCTATAACTTTCAAATTCGGTATTTATCGACAGAAAACACAATCAATGTTTCAGCCAATGGACCTCCGGGTTCAACACGGAGGTCCATTGGCTGAAACGTCGCTTGTGCTGGTAACGCTTTGCAACAAATTTGCAATTATTGCTTGGGTGGAATCCCCACTCTGCGAGTGATTTAGTGATAGTACACTCTCCACGTACTGTATGTAAAAAGCCGATGGCATAAATTTTAGCTTTACACACCAACTGTGGTGAACACGTCAACCATGAAATTTCAATAGTTAAAATTATACCTACAGTGGAACTACATCCAAGTTGACCTTTGGTGACCTCGATCTGAATGCAACTCGCGAAGAGTGAAATGAAAACAGCAATTATTTATTACGTTTTAAATGGGTTTATCTCATCAGATACCGAAAATTAAGAAATATGCGTTGTCTCATGTTAATAAATCATCCATAACTCGAATTCGTATGTTATTAAAATAGAAGAAAGCCCCGTGATTTACGCGTTTCTTTTTCCATTTCGTTTCAGCGATAAAATTGACAACGAAAGTACCGTCATCCGGTGCTCATGTAAACCAAAACAGATTCGCGCGTGTGTACGTCTGTGTACTTCTGCTGTTCAGTAAACTCGAGAAAAAATAATTGCAACTCATAATATTCTGACGGCCATGGTATAAATGAAATATATCCAAAATATTTAAATGTACTAAATGTTCACCACGAGTCGTGAGCATTTGGTACACCAAGCTACTAAGGGTATATTCAATATGTCCTCATAATGGTTAATACACAAATCTGATCTCCGTTCTACTGATTTGATTTCTAAGCATAATTACACTGGAAGAACCAATATATCTCCAAGTTACTATTGTAATGGTATCTTGAGTAAGCCCATATTAAGTTACAATCAAATGTGCATTTAGGCACAATTGTATATCAGACCTGAAAGGGCAATCTAACCTGATCTGATAATGGACGTTATAGACTTTATTCAGCATTCCGACCGTCACTGTTGTAGTTGGGCTGTTTTCGAAAAGGGGTGTGGTTTGGACTGACCTGGTTCTAATCACTGGATGTGGCCACTCACGAGTATAACGGAGAAGATAAAAACAAAATCTCCTTCATACTTCTTTTATTTTGAATATCAATAAACAACAAACTTCTTTTATTTCGATAACAACAAAATAGAAAAAACAATTCAATTAAAACATTTCATTATTTTCAGTGCATGACCCAAACCTAACCCAAATTTCAACTGACAGCAAACTTTTACGCTAGCTTATTTATTTAATTCATTGTAACCAACTGGATCGTCGAGTCACAGTTCAAAGAGTCAATGTCAAGGTAGGGGAAACCGAAACCAAAACCTAATGGCGACAACGTGTTTTCACGTTATGAACCAAACTAATGGGGACAAGTTATCATTTCAAGTCATACCGGATTTCCAATACTGGCGAATTCTAGCTTGCACCTAGTTTTTTATACGCGTTAGAGACAATAGCGATACCGAGTCTGACAAGACGAATCCGATTGGAAACAAAGAACCAATCAGAATCCGCTTTGCTCCTCAGCATCGGCATTGTACCCAAAGGGTTGACAAAACACAACAATGAAAGTCCAGGAGAAACAATTTAAATGGAATTTTTCCAGAAAAATTATTCATGAGCCGAAATATACAAGTATTAAAATGCATTTTATTTGTAAACACCGTTGAGAATTAGACTGGTCTATTACATTATTATAACGGCAGTTAGCAAATAACTGTTGTTCTAAAAACTGGTGTGATTCCAAATTGTATACACATCCGCCTTACTGGAGTCCCTCGTGTTGCGAACAAGTAAATATTGAACACGTATGCATGAGTTTCAGAAGGATGTTGATTTTTTAATCTCCAGTTCAAGGAATGGTAGTAAAATTGAACTGCTTTATGGAACACATTAATGTGTCCCATAAGCCTTCATGACTGGGTTGCATTCTACATTTTTGTTGCCTATTTCTGTATTTATTATACATTAGGAAGTATTCAAATGTGACACCACAATGGATATTTTATTACTACACTAGACTAATTGGACGCATCTTGTCCGTGAGAAATAGTCAACTGTGACACTATCAAAATGTTTCATTTTTACACTATCCTGAATGGACGCATCCTGTCCGCCAATTCGTATTGTCGGATTTCGTTTTTTCGAGATTTAGACTCTGCGGTGTTGTTGGGAGAAAAGAGGACAAAAAAATCAACCGAATCGCAAAACAGTCGCGATCCTCCGCATCCACTAGACATTCTCGATTCACTTGAATTTTTTAACAAACCTTCTTCTTTTGTAGAGTTTAGCTGTACTTTTATTAAAAAGTGCCTTACTTATAGAAAATTCATAGAATAAATCGTCATTCAATATATTATACTTTTTTCAGTGACGGGGCTACTCGGTGTGGCTTATTTTGTTCGGCATTTGTTTCACTGGACAGACTCCGAGTGGAACAAGAGGTCGGTACAGGACAGATCATCAAGCAGTATCGTAGTATCAGACCACATATTATTCCTAATAAGGTACTAAACAAATATTATAAAAGAGAGATCTGTAGTATATTTCCTGTTAATACTAATTGTTAAACACTGTTAAAATATGGGCCACACTGATCAGAAGAGAGTGATATTTTTCGAAACTGCCTGTTCTCCCGGATCAAAAATCTTCTGTGTATTAGTTTCATCCAGCCCTTATCTTAATGTTAAACGCTAACAACGTAACGGGTGGAAAAGTCAAAAACTAAAACAGTAAGTAAGAGTGGCATTGATGCAAAAGTGAATTGGCAAGTTCCGCAAACCACATGGTCTCGTATTGGTCGAGGACGTGTATTGCTGGCCGTGTGCGTGGAGAAATTCTGCATGAACTTTTTTTTTCTACATTATCGGTAGCCTCTTATTTTCATGTTATTTTCTGTCACATTATTGGCCAAGCTCTCCGGTCATTAGTCCAATTCTGTATTCAACGCCCTTATTGGTGTTTGTTTACTCACTATTTGTGGTGTAATGTGATAAACGTATATTATTTTGTGTTCCAATTATGTCCATTCCAATCAATAAGTATTAATAACATTATCCTTGAAAACATCTAACTCTTAACATAGTTAGTAGAATTGGGCGGCGTAATCATAAAGCTACGACTGTATTGAGCTATCTTTATGAACCCCTTGAATCCGAGATGTTGCTATTTCAGTCCAGGAACTGTGGTCAGTCTTCTTTTCTAATGGCGATATCATCAACCATAATGTCAAATCAAGTCTGACTGAAATCTTGACTGAGCAAATTTCCAGAGTTGAGTGAGGGAAAGTGAATTTTTTATGATATTTTGTTTATACTCATTCTTTTGGAATGTATAAGTTATAGGTTCGAATTACAGACCAGTGATTCTGAAGATATGCGAAGGGTTAACTAAGGCATAACAATTGCGAATTAATTGCATAATGTTACTGGTAGTCGGAGAGTTTGGCTTTTGCCACATACGACATGAAACATGTTTAGTTGCTTCAGACAACTGGTTTTAGCATGCTGCATACTATTCAACGGATTTGAGTGGAATACATGATTATCATCCACCATGTCAGATTTTTTATTCGTGGCGCTCTCACCTGGTGGAATTGTTAATAATTTCCTCTTTGAATTTTCTTTCTGCGTTGAAGAAGTTTGCCGTAGAATCATATGGATAATGCATATATTTTACATGCAAAACGACGTTGTCGAATCCATACAGACCATGTATGTATACTGGTATGTTTTTATTTTAAAAGCAGCAGGTTTTTTCAGTCTTTCTGAGAAAATGGTTTTGAGTTTTATCTCAAAGTGAATCAGATCGTTCTGTTAATACATAATTCAAAATATAGATCCAAGTGTCCGACACTCGAACAGGATATCCATTGAAAGCTGATACGGTGACAGTTGTGAATACGATCTAAAAAAACGAAACGATTTAATGTTGCCAGTATATACGACCTCCTAGTCTTCCAACACCCCGACAAAAAATAATTGGAGAAACACTAAGAATTTTCGCTAGTCAGCTTCTTCTTCTTCTTCTTCTTCTTCTTCATTCTACACACTTCGATGACCGAACGGCAACTTAATTTCAAATCTTCCTATCTCACTGAGTTTTTGAGTTCTGTCAGGACCAGTGTGTTTTTATGGATGTTTTTTGAAAGTAGGTCATGCTCATATCTGAAGCATGATATGACCTATAGATCTGTGGACAACACAAAAAAGAGTCAAAAAATAGGTTGAAATGTGGCTAAAAGTCAGAGGCCACAAAGGTAAGACTGAATGCATTTTTGAGAATTGTTGGAAATTGCATATTATTACCCCCCTCAACACCCCACCACCACCACACTTCCTCTCGCGCATTTCATACATGTACTTGTACACTAAAAATGCGAGCTCGTTGTATTTTATCACTCCAAAAAATGGTCTGGGCAAGAAACTGGGAAAGTGGACCACACGCCTATTTCATGAATGGTATGACCAAATGAGTTCAAAAATATGGGACAAGGCCACTGGGGTCACCCAGGGGTTATTGAGTGCATTTTTTTTCAGAATTGTTGGAAATCACTTTCTATGACCGTTTCATGTATTTTTGTAAGTTCATACTTGTATTTATATTCTTGCAACAAGGAGAGGACAAACATTTGGAAAGTGGTCACGCTAATATCTCAAACATGGTATCATCTCTGGACCTGGTACCAACACCAGATGAGGCAAAACTGTGTGTGTAATGGGTTCAAAGTATTTTATGACTCCAAAGTGCATTCCGGAAGTTCATACGTGTATTGCGTCACTCAACTCAAGAAAGGAGACGGGGCCAAAAATATATATTTCTACTTTCTTTGTAGTACACGTTACATGTTGTACATTGAAGTGAAATATGGTGTCTTGAAAATTTTTGATCTGATTCCTGTATAAAAATCTTCAAGCAATATTTTACTTCCATAAATAAGTCTTTGTTAATTCTCTTTCTATATAGTTTTCTGTTGCTTTTCACAATCTTCACGCAGACTCGAATTTACTTTACTGATCACAGTAAAATTCTCTTCTGTGGCTGGTATTACACGGATGTATTTGTGTGATAAACATGCACTGAAACAGAACGACATTCGCATGTGAATGGCCAGCGCGAAAGTTTAAAGCCAGAAACGTTCCCGGTTATAAAAAAAAAATACCCAATTATTAAAAGGACACTCAGCAATTCATTTCGCAACAATAAAAAAAACCCCAGATTTTATCACCAACCAAATTTGCAAGGGGAACCCGTGTTACATTGCCGTCCTCTGCGTTCCAATGTGTTCTATGTGCCTACTTGCAGAGGAGGATATTAGTAGTGCATGTTCCCCTTCACCCCCTAGTCGGGGTACCCCGGAAGTGACGTCATGCCACGTGACCCAGTGGCGCCATGTTGTGTTGTCATGGTAATCCTCGTGAGCGGCCATGTTGTGACGTCATCGCTAAAGTGATACGTGGCGTCATAAGCTAAAGAGACAAGAGAGTAATTGATCCACGAGCAATTGCACGAACGACTCGAAGCTCATCGAGCAAATGAGCCTTAGAGCAATTGCTCGATAGCTCATTTGCTCGATGGGATTCGAGTCGTTCGAGCAATTGCTCATGGAGCAATTACTCTCTTGGCTCTATAGCTTATAAGGGATATTAGGGATAGGTATGCCTTGCGGCACAGGTAATAGTATCCACAGTACAGGTAATAGTATCCTCAGATAAGTAGCCTATAAACGGTATCCTCGATAGCTATCCTCAAATAATACAATACAGGGCCCCAGGAATCCTCAAATACTGAAATGAGTCGACGAGCAATATGTGCGAGTCACTCGAACGAGCAATTGCTTGATAGCTCATTTGCTCGATGGGATTCGAGTCGTTCGAGCAGTATGTCGAGTCACTCGATCGAGCAATTGCTCTAAGGCTCATTGGCTTTGGAAATGATATAGGTTTTTGTTATGCACAAGGGAGATAACTCTGCATACAGATTATGGGAAATCAAGCAATCTGACTGGTTACTTATAATCTATGTAAATGATCTAGATATATGAAACAACAAGAGTACTCGGAATAGGGTCAGAACTAACAGGTACAGACCAGAACAGCTAAATATAGTAACAATAAGCAAACACGTATCACCCTAACAACACGCGCTGGGCATGCGCACTGACACCACGTATCACTTTGCGATGACGTCACAACATGGCCGCTCACGCGGGTTACCATGACAACACAACATGGCGCCACTGGGTCACGTGACATGACGTCACTTCCGGGATCCCCCAACTAGGGGGTGAAGGGAAACATACACTACTACTGAGGATTTTTAACTCAGGGGAAGATTTTTAGCTATCGTTAGCGATTTATATTGTGACATTTTGCGGTGCACGATTTGTAGAAAATTCCAGTGAAATTATGCACGATTTGTAGAAAATTCCAGTGAAATTTCGCTTATATTTAAAAATATTCCGTCAACGCTTTTCATTTTCCGCATAGTTTAGTGTTGCCGCGGATCGGGATTTCAAAGATCAAACGTGGACTTGTGCAATAAAAATAAATGTTAACATTTCTTTCCGAAAGCCATAGAAATATCAGGTCAGCGGTATTCACTCCAAAGGTAACAGTTTTTCTCATTGATTATAATTTCAAATTTTCAGTTGATAAACATAAGCTATGAACCCTAACCGTAACGAGGTGGTTTCGTGAGAGGTACACGTTATCTTTTAGAGGCATCAATTACAAATTTTCTGGCTAAAACAACAACCCACGTATGGTACGATGCATCGGGTAGGTTGTTTTAAAACTTGAATGTTCTCGTTCCCAGTTAGTTTGCATGAAGCACTATGCACTACTTGGATACCTTGATACTATCTGCAATTTTTCAAATACAATAGTGCAGAAGTGCTTGCATTTTGTATCGTACAACCCCGACAAAATGCCCGTTTACGTGATTGGACTGCATTTGGTCGTACAATTTCACTTGTAAGGTCCCAAGCCACCTGCCATTTTTTGTGAGGAATGCTGCGCCGGTTTTGCTAGGAAGCAATCTGGCCATTAACTCCTTGCACTCTGGCAGTATTCCAAATTGTTCGTCATTGACCCCATATTGCCCATGCCACATGAACATTTTAACAAATTGTATCTTGTTTGACAGAGTTCAAAGAGCCCTGTCAAACAAGGTATAATGTTTTTAAATTCTCAGTAGCATTGTGGGAAATATTTGCTGCTGAAAACTTGGGTATATTGACATCAGACTGCAGTGGGTTAAATAGTCCTTTGGCTATGTTTAGTTTCAATCGTTTGATATACGAATCGCTGTTCAGACGAGCGGACATATCACAGGCGATAAAATGCAAACCATAACTTAAACATTCATTTTTACTGAATCACTTGAAAAAAAAATGTTTCTCAACCGAGGCTAGATTTCATCAAATTTTTAATGATTTAACTAAGATTATTAGAAAATTAGGTTTACTAAATCATTATAAATGACGTCTCCTCCACAAGTTACGCTGTTTTGTTCACCTTATTGCGTTATTGTCGCATCGTTTCCAAGCCGTGCCAGATATTGTTCGGCTGAAAGATCTATAACTTTAGCAAAAAAACGAGAATCTATTTATATTCTTGTGGTTGAAGGGATGTCTTATTTACGTAACACTAGTCATCACGCAAACTCCCCAAAAAGTGGAAACAGTACGACCGCCGTGGACTGGTCACTTTCCACCAGTGTACAATATTTCTGCGGACGCAATAAAATTTGATTCCAAACACTAATTATTGGAGTAAAACCCGGTACTTTATTAATTAAAAATTTCCTGATGGTGATTCTCGCTTATCCTTTCGTTCGTGTCTGTGTTCGTTCCATCTTCCACTTGTGTTTGTACGTTGTTGCGCTGTTCTTGTACAGAATGCGTCCACATTTCGTCGCCTGAGCGCTAGAATGTTCTATGTCCCCAATGGGACATAGAACATTCTAGCACTCAGGCGACGATTTGTAAATGAATTAGAATTAAATTTGATTCCAAACACTAATTATAGGAGTAATAGTCAATGGTAATAGTCAAAAATGTAATTAATAAAGCGGGGAGCGCGGTGGCTCAGTAGGTAGAGGTGCAGATTGCAAGCCGAGAGGTCCTCGGTTCGAATCCCACCTGCGGCAACCGCGTTGTGTCCTTGGGCAAGACACTTCATCTCCATTGCCCGCGTGGGGGCATGGTGGCGTTGTGTACTAAAGCGTACTGCACGTCGATGGTACACTTGTCTTCAACCAATGCTAACCATGCTTGTGTGGAGTTAGTATGTTGGGGAGCTGACAATTGCACGCCGTTGCTCGGTGGTTCTCTCCGGGTACTCCGGCTTCCTCCACCCGTAAAACTGTCACGGTCATGATTAGCAATTGTGCATAAATATGTGACCTTAAACACCAATAAATAATATAAATAATTAATAAAGCACTGTTTCATGTTGTTACCTGCCACGTTCACAACTCCGTAATTGGTTTCAGAGAACATCGCCCCGATTCTGCCTTGCAACCTCAGTGCTTTGAATACAACACTGTTTTGAAACCATCAATAATAATTGTTCCCAAAACGTTGGATTTGTTGGGGACCCCTAAAAATGAGCAATTGTTGGGGACCCTTAGAACACGCCCTAACCACGTTATATGGGTTTTGTGCCATTGGGTCGATTTCGAGTTGCAGGTAGGCAACTTTTGGTTAAAAAGTGGGTCATGTCAAGGTCTACCTTCACAAAAAATGAAAATGAAGTTCCAAACAACTAAATAGTCAGATCACTTACATCCCTCGTATGACACTTCAGCATCTAATCGCTGCCCCTTGCACCAAACTTCACCACATTAACGAACAAAACATCAGGCCGACACTATCTAATAAAGAAATTTTCTTTTGGGTGGGGTATCTATTTATTTATTTATTTGTGTTTTTAAGGTCACATATTTCTGCACAATGGGTAATCATGACCATGCCAGTTTTACGGGTGGAGGAAGCCGGAGTACCTGGAGAGAACCACCGAGCAACGGCGAGCAACTGTCAGCTCCCCGACATACTAACTCCCCCTAGCAGGGTTAGCATTGGTTGAAGACAAGTGCACCATCGACGTGCAGTGCGCCTTAACACACTGCCCCACCGTGCCCCCACGTGTGCAATAGGGGTGAAGTGTCTTGCAATTTCACTTGTAAGGTCCCAAGCCACCTGCCAATTTTTGTGAGGAATGCTGCGCCGGTTTTGCTAGGAAGCAATCTGGCCATTAACTCCTTGCACTCTGGCAGTATTCCAATTTTTTTGTGATTGACCCCATATTGCCCATGCCACATGAACATTTTAACAAATTGTATCTTGTTTGACAGAGTTCAAAGAGCCCTGTCAAACAAGATATAATGTTTTTAAATTCTCAGTAGCATTGAGGGAAATATTTGCTGCTGAAATCTTGGGTATATTGACATCAGACTGCAGTGGGTTAAATAGTCCTTCGGCTGTGTTTAGTTTCAATCGTTTGATATACGAATCGCTATTCAGACGAACGGACATATCACAGGCGATAAAATGCAAACCATAACTTAAACATTCATTTTTACTGAATCACTTGAAAAAAAAAATGTTTCTCAACCGAGGCTAGATTTCATCAAATTGTTAATGATTTAACTAAGACTATTAGAAATGTAGGTTTACTAAATCATTATAAATGAAGTCTCCTCCACAAGTTACGCTGTGTAGTTCACCTTATTGCGTTATTGTCGCATCGTTTCCAAGGCCGAGCCAGATATTGTTCGGCTGAAAGATCTATAACTTTAGCAAAAAAACGAGAATCTATTTATATCCTTGTGGTTGAAGGGATGTCTTATTTAATTAACACTAGTAATCACGCAAACAAGCCAAAAAAGTGGAAACAGTACGGCCGCCGTGGACTGGTCACTTTCCACCAGTGGACAATATTTCTGCGGACGCAATAAAATTTGATTCCAAATACTAATTATTGGAGTAAAACCCGGTACTTTATTAATTAAAAAAATCCTGATGGTGATTTTCGTTTGTCCTTTCGTTCGTGTCTGTGTTCGTTCCATCTTCCACTTGTGTTTGTACGTTGTTGCGCTGTTCTTGTACAGAATGCGTCCACATTTCGTCGCCTGAGTGCTAGAATGTTCTATGTCCCCTATGGGACATAGAACATTCTAGCACTCAGGCGACGATTTGTAAATGAATTAAAATTAAATTTGATTCCAAACACTAATTATAGGAGTAATAGTCAATGGTAATAGTCAAAAATGTAATTAATAAAGCGGGGAGCGCGGTGGCTCAGTAGGTAGAGGTGCAGGCTGCAAGCCGAGAGGTCCTCGGTTCGAATCCCACCTGCGGCAACCGCGTTGTGTCCTTGGGCAAGACACTTCATCTCCATTGCCCGCGTGGGGGCACGGTGGCGTTGTGTACTAAGGCGTACTGCACGTCGATGGTACACTTGTCTTCAACCAATGCTAACCCTGCTTGTGTGGAGTTAGTATGTTGGGGAGCTGACAGTTGCTCGCCGCTGCTGGGTGGTTATCTCCGGGTACTCCGGCTTCCTCCACCCGTAAAACTGTCACGGTCATGATTAGCAATTGTGCATAAATATGTGACCTTAAACACCAATAAATAATATAAATAATTAATAAAGCACTGTTTCATGTTGTTACCTGCCACGTTCACAACTCCGTAATTGGTTTCAGAGAACATTACCCCGATTCTGCCATCCAACGTCAGTGCTTTGACTACAACACTGTTTTGAGACCATCAATAATAATTTTTCCCAAAACGTTGGAATTGTTGGGGCCCCTAAAAACGAGCAATTGTTGGAGGCCCTCAGAACACGCCCTAACCACGTTATATGGATTGTGTGCCATTGGGGCGATTTCGAGTTTCAGGTGGGCAACTTTTGGTTAAAACGCGGGTCATTCCAAGGTTTACCTTCACAAAAATGAAAATGAAGTGCCAAACAACCAAATAGTTAGATCACTTGCATCCCTCGTATGACACTTCAGCATCAAATCGCTGCCCCTTGCACCAAACCTCATCACATTAACGAACAAAACATCAGGCCGAGACTATATAACAAAGCAATTTTCTTTTGGGTGAAGTATCTATTTATTTATTTATTTATTGGTGTTTTTAAGGTCACATATTTATGCACAATGGCTAATCATGACCATGGCAGTTTTACGGGTGGAGGAAGCCGGAGTACGCGGAGAGAACCACCGAGCAACGGCGAGTAACTGTCAGCTCCCAACATACTAACTCCACACAAGCAGGGTTAGCATTGGTTGAAGACAAGTGCACCGTCGACGTGTAGTACGCCTTAGCACACAGCGCCACCGTGCCCCCACGTGGGCAATGGGGGTGAAGTGTCTTGCCGAAGGACACAAAGCGGTTGCCGCAGGTGGGATTCGAACCGAGGATCTATCGGCTTGCAGCCTGCACCTCTACCCACTGAGCCACCGCCCCCCCCCTCCCCCCGGTTGGGATATCAGCATATCGTGAAATCTCCTCTTCTCCCTATTTAGCAATTCTCTGAACAACCCCATTCTTTATTCTACATTTTATAGTTCAGGGAATTTCGAAATACCTTTAAACAGATGATAAATATTGGTTGGTTTCTCAAATTTTGATGTTCTCTGGTTAGAATATTTGCCACCTCGATGAATGTTGGGGACTGTTTGCATGAGGCTTGTGCAAATATAATTTTGTTCATTTGTTTTCGGTGTTTTGTTTATTTTTTCTGTATTTTGTTTATTTTTTGTTTATTTTCTCTATTTTGTCTATTTCATTCTACATTTTCTTAATTTATTTCTGTATTTTGTATATTTTTTCTGTATTTTGTCAATTTTGTTTCTGTACTTAGATTTATTGTTTGGTACTTTGTTTATTGTTTTCTGTATTTTGTCTATTGTTTCCTGTATTGTGTCTCTGTTTTTTGTTGTTATTCATTTTTTCTGCATATTGCCTATTTTTTCTGTATTGTGTCTACATTTCTGTATTTTCAGGAACAGCTGAAGTACTGCTATGACATTCTCATGTTTCATCTCAAGGAAAACGAAACATATTCCAACTTCGCTTAAAGAGAGCTGAAGACAAATGCACAGCAGCGAACGATGTTTCAAAATTACCTTGACAATGTTAGCTTTACATGATATTTTCTAATGAAAATTTATAGTCGCCACAACTTAACTAACTCTGAATGTAGGTGCTTAAACTTATATTTTTTATTACAATCCATGCTATTTACCAAATAAACAATCATTTTACTTATATACCAGAGGAGATTATATTCCAGGGATTCAAGAAGGCCTTGAGGCAATAACACACTTGAGTGCGAAGCGCGTGTTGGGATTGATGCAACAAAGTATACTTTGAACACTCTGTCGAATTAATAAGTAGGTTTGCTCTGCGCATACTTTACGTACAGAAAATCGTCATAAAATAGGTGGCAATTGTCGCCTTCGGTAGGGTAAGTGTTAAATCTCTTTAACTGCACTCATTGAGTTTTGTCAAACACCACGGTCTTAGTTTGCTACTTTGAAATATGAAAAACATTTATAATTAGAAATATCGGTGTTCTGACAAGGGTGTGCAGGGGGTGATTTAATTTGCAATTGTGTGTGGTGTTTCTTATCTGTTCCATGCTGTAAACCAGATATAAAATGTCCTCTAGAATGAAACCAATGACAACAGTGAAACTAGTTATTTTTTAACGTTAACCTTTACCTAACAAATCGACATCATCACCCGCGTAATTTACAAATCGAGTAGTTGAACAAATATTATTTGAAAAAAACAAGAAAACCATATCAGATGGCTGACACCCCATTTGAACGAGCCCGTCGAGCTCGTTCCAGTGAGGAGTCACACGATAAGGTTTTGTCGGTTTTTTTTAATTGGAAAGACAATATTTAAAATTAATAAATTATATAAAGGGTTAAATATAATGTTGAGATATGAAGCGTTGTGTCAAAATTATATCCAATAGCTGAATGTTTCATTTTTGGTATTTTCTGTTAATATGATTCTTTGTGCGATGGTACGATTTAGATTTCGAATCATGTCGGAATTGTAAACCAGGACGCGAAGTTGTAATTGGCGTCCAGTGTGTAACAATGTCTATAGGGGAATAACAGATTAGGACAACAGCCACCGAGAAAGCTTTCAGTTGAATGTTTCATAGTCGATATTGTTTGTTAATATGATTCTTTGTGCGATGGTAAGATTTAGATCTTGGATATCGAATTATGTTGTAAATCATGACGCGAAGTTGTAATTGGCATACAGTGTGTAATAATGTCTACAGGGGAATAACGGATTGGGACAATTACAGTTAAAACTAGAAGTCCTGTCACGAACTGTGCGCTTATCTAGGCTTAATTGCGCGGTGGAATTGCGCGCAATTGCCATGTCGAATGGCATCCACAGCACGGCAGGTTCTTCTGGTTACTCATAGCAAACACAAGCAATGTTTCTGCCAATGGACCTCCGGGTTACCCGGAGGTCCATTGGCTGAAACATTGCTTGTGCACAGGCCATATGTACATAATTTGATAGCTTTACTTGGGCCATAACGCGTACATTACCGCGCATACGAACGTGCTATTTGTGCGCATTTCATGACAGGACTTCTAGTTTTAACTGTATAGCCACCATGAAGGTTATCAGCTGGAGTAATGTTGCAGTCACACACACACGCACATCCTCATACACACATTTAAAAAACTAAAAGAATAAAAACAGGCGCATAGTGTCAGAAAATGGATTTCTGGAACACGAGACCATTTAATGGATGTCGTGTATGAGTGTTATTAATCTCTGACAGGATTCAAGCTATTTTTTTGTGTAATGCAAGCTTCGCACTGATTGCATTTTAATGATGGTTGACTACCCGTGCTATGTAAATACATATTGATACATATTTTTGTCTTGCAGAAAGTATTTTGATTATTATCCTGTATTATATTTATATTATTTCATATTTATATTATGATAATTGTGACAAAAAATAAGTGTTACCTGCCACGTGCCATCTTGAAACGACCATGCAAAGAGCGGTGAGAGCACACTAAAATGATGTCACTTTAATGTTATGAACTGTTAAACTAACTGTTGGTTCCTAATTTAATAATAACAAAAAGATCTATAAAATTTCTGTATATATTCATATAGCATTTGAAACATGCACTTGTGAAATGGCAGAGAAATTGTGTTTTTAACAAACAGAAAGACGACAAATATATCCCAATGCATTATGTACGGTGGTCGCAAAAGCTGACTCTTCAGCAATCGCATTGCAATTTGATTGTTGTCTTATCGCAACACGTCTACGCCCGTAAATGGCGATTTATCACTACAATATTGCTTAAATAAGACTAAATCAAGAAACATAAACAAAACGTAACAGGTCGGATGCTATTTGTTCCCGTGTGCTTCTCAAAAAGCTGACATTTAATAATATCTTACCTCTTACAAGTATCTGGGAATTTCATTGGTTCCAAGACGTGACGTGCAGACTGCATATAGCACCATATACTACCTGTCAACATCAATATGCGATGACAGCTATGGGAAATCTCCCCTTTGTTCATTGATTATTCAAAATGGCGGGAGCCGATAAACACTTCAAGTTGTAAGATTGAGTGTTGGAAGCTCATATTTGGTCTGAAGTGCATGTTAGGCAACTTAAAAGGCTTCATATTCTGTGGATGTGTGTCATGTTACCTTCGAAATGAAACTGTTTGGTATGCATGAATTTGCCTCGTTACAATTTATGGGAGAGTGCCTACAGGCGCTCCCCCATAAATTGTAACAAGGCAAAGACACGTAAACACATTGTGAGAATTCTCTCATTTAATTTTGATCGCTGTTGTTATTAGTTCTGTGCATCGATGCAGCAGTCGGTAAGATATATTCGTAACACAGTTTGTTGGTGGCCTAATATGGTATATATGGTGTCAGTTAATTCCATATTGGACTCGAGCTTATGGAATTAACTGACACCATGTATACCATATTAGGCCACCAACAAACTGTGTAACTAATAATAGTACGGTGAGGGAATTACGATCTGGAGCAAATACGATAAAACTTTTTACAGTTGTATTTTCTAGAATTGTATTTGCTACCTATTATTATAACTGAATAAAATGAATCATTATCATTTTAAAAGGTTTGGCAATTTGCCAGTTAGCATGTTCAAATATGTGGTAATTTGACAACTGGCAAATTGTCACACCTTTGAAAATGCTAATGGTTCATTTCGACCCATTAAAGGTCATAAGAAATCTAGAAAATACAGTTGTAAAGATTTTATAGTATTGGCCAGTGATGAAGACAATTAGCGATTCTATCGCAACCCTAGGTTACCGTTTGTAGTGACAATAACTAATGTTAATTCCTGAGTATGGACTTTGTGATGACTTATTACATAACTTTGCTTATCTCAGATAGCATTACAATGCATGATTATACAAGGAAACAATACATCAGATGCAATATTTTCCTGCTTCTTTTTTAAAGCCGGAATTTTACAATATTAGCGATTCCGTCACAATGGTTAAAGCTGGGTCTGATTTTGAATTGACAATATTGTAGATGCCCAACTTTAGACTGTTTAATGATGTGTTAGAACACTTTGCTTATCTTGACTACCAGTAAATCTCGTGCATTACACCTTAAAACAATATTCTACATCACTCTCATTTCTTTCATGTTGTTAACCCTACACCTAACAAATTCCTCATCCGCCCGCAAAAATGACTATTTGGCCGATGGATGAAGAATAACGTTTACTTTTAAACAAAAACGTTTCATGCATCCCCTCATTGGAACAAGTGCGATGCGCTCGCTCCAATGAGTGGTCACACGGTACGGTTTTGTTGTAATTTTGTGAACAAAGTAAGACAAAACTAATAGTGTAAGTTGATTAAGGGGTGGAAGCCCGCGTTTGGGCTATATTCTAAAATGCAAGAACCGCAATTTAAAAGCTTAAATTTATCTGGGTGTGTTTTATATGATCCTTGAAGTGAAATTACTTCATCTATAAGGGCTTACCTTGTTCCATTTTATAAGGGTGTGTCTCGGAAAACCTCTACTATTATTTGTTACAGGCAAAGATCTACGAACAAATTTTAATAACTAAAAAGCGGAGCACTCTACCCGTTAATTCTGGCCACTTTAACCCTCTGCATTCTGATGTCAAATTTACAAAGATTTCAGCAGAAAATATTTCCCATAATGTAGTTTGATATTTAACCAAATATACCTTGTTTGACAGAGCTCAGTGAGATCTGTCAAACAAGGTATAATTGGTTAAATTCATAGTTAAGCAAGAGAAAAACAGAGTGATTGGAGAAATTTGTTTTGAATCACCAGAGTGCTAGGGGTTAATGTAAGATCGTCACAAATATCTCAGTTGTACTTTACCATGCTGACTAACGTTTAGTGTTTTATAATTATGTATGGCTGACAATTTCCGTTATTGGGAGTGATTTACAGAGAAGTTAGCACCACGTAATTTCCAAATGTTAAAATTCAACAACAATGGTATAGGAACTTCATATAAAAATTGAAATATTAAAATGTTATCGAATTTGTATCGTACACTTAGGCTTGGTCCAGTTCTCCCGATATTTCTTACTTACTCATTGTTTCTTCGGAAGATACGAATATTGGATGCATTAGACTTCTATTGTGAACACTTTGTACCTTGTATGTAATCAGCTGTGCGTAAATTAAACCAAACGGTGTGTCTAGATGGCACAAAAATGAGCCATTTTCTTTTCGACCCCACCTCCCCCTTTTCTTGGTCTTTTGGGCATCGGCAAATGTGCCATGTACATGAAAGAAGCGCCATGCCTATTCCACTTAAGGGTGACGACCAGCAGTGATATTTGTCCTATTCTGTGCCAGAGGTAGACTGCCCCAATATACAACATGTGACCTCTTTTTGGGGGGTGGCCCTAAGGCCCTCGAAGCAACTCGCATTGAAATTTCACTGTTCCAATACACCACTGGATGCATTAACAAATGCACCAGATGTGAGGATTTTGCATCTTTTCTGTAAAGAAAATCGATGTTTTTTTCTTCCCGGGGCCAATCCATGTTAGCCTTGTGTGTTTGCTACCATTATCACATTATACCACTGGCAAATGTCTCAAAAGCAAGGCTTGGGCTTCGATAACTGCCCCAGATAAGAGGATATTGACGCTTTGCGTGTCCAGAAATCATATGTTATTACCATGGCATAGGTAAGATTCTTTCGTTACTTGTTACACACAACCCAGTACATCGGCAAATACCGTTGATTCAAATGTAGGCATTTTGTGTCTCTTCAGTCTGGATATTCTCACACTATAGTCGGCCTCGCGAGTTCCATACCATTTGAATTCTCTCGTTAAAACATAATGCTCTTTACGTCGAAAAATTTTTTCCGATGCAATGGCTGGGTGTCTTTTCCATCTGAATTTTGCTGATCCGTGGCAGAACCGAAACTTTGGTCTTCGGGGCTACTTGAAATGGGGACTCTTTCTTTGGACATTTATTTTCTACCCAGCCAGTTCCCGTTCCTATACACTGCTCCGTAACCCACCCCAGATAAGAACTGAACTCTTCACCCCAGGCCCTCCGACTCCTGGCCCTCTAGCCACATAAATGGACGTAAAAGACAATGCGGAAGTACTGAACCACAATGGTGTTCCGAAACTAGGGAAAATCTCAAAAAATGTGCCGCAATCCTGTTAAACTGAAGAAAACTAGAAACGAACATACACTTTCAGTTCATTTCAGTTAAAAATCAATTAGGTTGAGTGAAGATGAACCCAATTGAGAAACTAATTTTACAATGTGTATGATATATTTGTGTCGATAAGAAACGGACGGGTAAAAACAAACTCCGAAGCTATCGTACATTTAAGATTGATTACACTATGGAAGTGCTTATAATTCAACAACAACAATCTCAGAACCTGTAGTACATTTAACATTGGCCACACTGTGTCAGCAATTATACAAAACTAAACATACGGATAATAGTTTTCACAGAAACGGAGGATTAGTATTAACCTACCTATAGGGAAATTAACCACGAGTAACCGCCGTCCCCACGTACCCTTTGATCATTTCAAGATAGATTATTTCACGAACGATTTGTAGGAGGTGCTGCAGGTGCAGGTGAACAACTTGTCTTCCACTCTAAAATCAGCTGCCTTAAAAATCAACTGGGGTGATTGAATGTAAACCCAATTAGGTTCACGTAACCTAGTTGTTTTTGTTTAGTTTTAACGCAACTGATTTTAAAGTGCATTAACTGTCTACGAGGCAGATGTTAGAGAGTGCTACTGATTGACATTAAAGCGAACGTCAAGCAGGCATTTTATACTATAGATAAGGGACATTTGATGTTATCCACGGTAATAAAATTAAGTTATTCTTTTAGTAACGCAATTTGTTATTCCGGATTTATAGAGAAGTCATTAACATCTTCAAAATACATTTGTAGCACATCGAGGTACGAGTAGATCTATAATATGTACCGCGTCGGTATCTTGGCAGTACAGTTAAAACTAGAAGTCCTGTCATGAAATGCGCACAAATAGCACGGTGATAGCGCGTTAATGTGCGCGTTATGACCCAATTAAAGCTGTCATATTCTGTACATATGGCCTGTGCACAGGCAATGTTTCAGCCAATGGACCTCCGGGTAACCCGGAGGTCCATTGGCAGAAACATTGCATGTGTTTGCTATGAGTAACCAAGAGAGCCTGCCGTGCTTTGGATGCCATTCGATATGGCAATTGCGCGCAATTCCAACGCGCAATTAAGCCTAGATAAGCGCACTATTCGTGACAGGACTTCTAGTTTTAACTGTAGGTTCATTGTAATATGAAAGCAGCTTTGACTTTCTATAAGATTTTACTTGTTTGCGGATGCGTATTCGGCGTTGGTAGTAAAGTGTACTTTGTAAATATCTGTTTTTATTGCTTGAAATTAAAATTACTATTATATTCTTCCCACTTGTTATTTTAGTACAAACTGAGCCATATAACTTTTATTACAACTGTATTGACGTTTTGCCCGTGGGAATGCCGGCAAGTGAAGCCGTTATGATTTACTGTTGTAAACAAGCTCTATTTTTTCTGGTAAAATAGGACTCAGTTTTTAATGTATGGAGTCGAAGACTTCTAAAATGAGGAGCATGGGTATAAACGATTGGTTGGACTTGCCTCTGTATACATGTTTAGCCGTTGTACGAAAATATGAGACCTAAACGCCAATAAATACACAGAACGACGCGCGTGTGAATGGATTAATCGACATGGCACGGTGCCAGCGTTGAAGGATATAACGAGAGATCACAGGCCTCGAGTTTTATATTTCCGCGATGGAACAAGTGACCTATCGATTAACCCATGCACACATGTTTGTCGTTCTGTCCTTATTACACGTCTTCACGTCTATAAAACAATTATCAGAAGGACACTCAGCAATTCATTTGACAACTATCAACAAAAAGAACACATTTTATCACCAACCAAATTTGCGAGGGAAACCCGTGTTACTATTTCGTTCCCTGAGTTCCAATGTGAACCAATTGGAACTCAGGCGGCGATTTTTATCTATCGCTAGCGATTGTAATTGAGGCACACGATTCGTAGAAAATTCCAGTGAAATTTCAAGTCTACTTAAAAATTGTGCGGAGCAGAGTTTCATGCACCGTATAGTTTAATGTTGCTGTCGAGAGTTCGAGCCCGATCCGCGTCATATGCGTTGTTTCCTTTTAAGTGTCGCGACATTACACTTGTCAAGTGGTATTATTGTAACACCTGTCAAGTCCTGGGATATCTACACTTGAACAAAGTGCTAGTTCAGCACATAGTAAGTGTTAAATACAGCACTTCAAAGTTGGTAAAGTAACAAGTCACTTCACGAACATTGTTTCACGCCATTTCCGATTCGATTCGAAAATGATCTCGATGTCGACATCGGACCACCTACTCAATTTGAGGACAGAAATTCACTTAGCCCTAGGTATATTCCCTACTACACATTCCGCTAGGTATACTCCCTACTACACATACCCCCAGGTATACTCCCTACTACACATACCCCCAGGTATACTCCCTGCTACACATACCCTAGGTATTCTCCATACTACACATACCCCTAGGTATATTCCATACTACACAAACCCCTAGGTATACTCCCTACTACACACACCCCTAGGTATACTCCCTACTACACACACCCCTAGGTATACTCCATACTACACACCCCTAGGTATACTCCCTACTACACACACCCCTAGGTATACTCCCTACTACACAAACCCCTAGGTATACTCCCTACTACACATACCCCTAGGTATATTTCCTACTACACAGACCCCTAGGTATACACCCTACTACACACAGCCCTAGGTATACTCCCTACTAGACACACCCCTAGGTATACTCCCTACTACACACACCCCTAGGTATACTCCCTACTACACACACCCCTAGGTATACTCCCTAATACACACACCCCTAGGTATACTCCCTACTACACATACTCCTTGGTATACTCCCTACTACACAAACCCCTATGTATACTCCCTACCCGGGGATCGCGGTGGCTCAGTAGTTACGGCATTGGACTTCAAACCGAAAAGTTAACTGTTCGACCTCCTTCAGGAGTAACTGTGTTGTGCACTTGGCAAAACATTGAATTACATTTATCCACGAGGGGTCACGGTGGCGCTGTGGCTCAAAAGCGTACTGGACGTTGGTGGTGCATTTGTCTTCAGCCAATGCCAACCTCGCTTGTGCGGAATTAGTACATTATGGAGTTTTGGCGGTTGGCCGCAGCTGCTCGATGGTTCTCTCCGGGTACTCCGGCTCCTTCAACCCGTAACACTGGTTACCAAAAGGGTCGTTAAACCCCAATAATTAAATTTATAAATAATACCCCCAAACTCAAACCAACGTATGGTTATGGGGTACTTTTCCCCAAATCACTGTCATTAAACTGTATTTAACCCTTTACCCAACGTAACGGCCAAAACCGGCCAGCGCTATTCACAAAAATCGCCAATTAATTTTCATTATTTTTGTCTCAAAAACATAGGTTATGACCCCTCATTGGAACGAGCTCGACGAGCTCGTTGCAATGAGGGATCATAACCTATGTTTTTGAGACAAAAAATGAAAAAAAATAGTTATTCAAGAATTTTGTTTGCAAGAGTCGTCTGCTTTTCATGTTAGGTAAAGGGTTAAAATTTGGTGAGAAAATAGGATTTCTCTTTCTAATGCTGGGTATTCTTATTGTATCGAATCTATTTTTTTCTTCATCTTATCTTGCATAGTCTTGTAGTATAAAAACTAGTTTTTCAAATTTCTTCATCTGCAGGTCTGATAGTCATGTTGTACGGAACCAGTCTTTGAATGATACTTGGATTTAGGGCTGTCACGATTTTTTAATTCAGAAATCGATTAATCGTCGCAAGTAGTCGGTGATAATCGATTGATCGTACCTAGATGACCCCCATCTCATTCTCTTTGAAGTCGATAAAAATGAAGTCGATGTCAGTTGACCTACCTCAAGTGAACAACGAAGACGATCCTCTTTTAGTTACATTCAAAGCTTTGATGTTCTGAACTTTTTAACCGTCAGTGTAATAATCAAGACCGGTCGGCAGGTGCGAACTTCGCAACTGCCGACCGGTCTTGATTATTACACTGACGGTTCAATAGTTCAGAACACCAAAGCTTTGATGAATGTACCTGAAAGATAAATGCTTCCAATAGCTTCTTGGGATTTAACATCGATGTTCTTAACTCTTTACCTTTAGAAACAATAGTTTTTTCAACATATTTTCTTTTAATTATTAAACGTCTAAAACGGGATATAATTTACCGATTATTCGACAACGAAAAATACTAATCGATTTCGCCATGACCGATCAACAATCAATTAATCGTGACAGCCCTACTTGGATTTCCATTACTACTAGCAGTCGGGTACAGTCAGTTTGCTCTAACGACTCTAACGGCTCGAAACTTATCGAGAAAATAAAATAAAGAACAGTGACTTGAATAGGAATTTGACGTTGTGTAGTCTTGTTGTACCGAATTAAGTTTTTTGAAATTTCATCATCTGGCGGTGGGGAGTCTTGATGTACTGATTTTTTTTTTTTTTTTTGAAGTTGGGTAGTACAGGCGTGCCGAATCCGAAGTAATAGGTTTCTTGTTGCAGTGAATTTGTTGTAAGTTTTGATAACATCGACGTTCTTTTGATGCGGGTACCTTTGATTCAAACGCTGCTGTCGACATGGGGACACGGGTTCCTGGTACTTGGTGTACGCTCTGGTGTTGGGCAAACTCGTGACAGAGATTACAGATATCACGAGCGTAATTTTGAAAGATAATACTTTTATACTATTATTTGTAATTTCAGGTCTGCTTACCCTAACAATCTTGTTGAAGATATAGTATTTTCTCTCTAAAATAAAAGCCTTTGCACTGCAAATGGTATTTCTTTGCCGCTTGGTTTAACCCTTTGTAGCCGAGTGACCACTTTTCCGGCCGGAAGCATGATACGTCATAATTTCATTAACCCTTTACCCAACACAGACGATATCAAAATTCATTATTTTAAATACCATTTTTTTTTAATTTTAAAAAAAAAAAAATTCAGCAAAACCATATCATGTGACCCCTCATTGGAACTAGCTCAATGAGCTCGTTCCAATGAGGGATCACATGATATGGTTTTGGTAAAATATTTTGAAAAAGTTAATTTTTTAAACTGCTCAGTTTGCATATTATGCGGGCGGATGCTCGCAATTCGTTAGGTAAAGGGTTAAGGAGGATGGCTGCTTAGTGAACATGTGGGGTAGACCAATCGATATTGCTCCACCGCTGCACGTTGAAAATATTGTTTGGTCTACGCCCAAATAATGAATATGGACTCCTCTAATTGCTGCATTTGAGCGGACATGGAAGACGCCACCAGGGTTTAAAGGGTCACTGTATATTAATGAGTGACATGTTCGTTTCTTGATTAGACGTAAACGCCATCTTACTATACCGCGACACATGTCACAGACGCAGATAACCAAGCAATGTCCCCACGTCGCTGTTGGCTGTCTCTTCAGGCAGCCAACAGTGACGTGGAGAAACTGTCGAGATAGAAGCAGCATAACTGTTGAATTTTAAAACAATTAAGAATAAAACTGGGGTAAACTTGTTGGAGCAGTATAAAGTGGCTACAGGAGGTTCAAGGATTAACTATCTAGTTGAGTTTGACCATTTACCTAGCATGTGGAATACATCATTTGCCCAGATTGTTCTCCGATTGAAAATTTTCATATTTATGCTCCCCAGAGCACCACTCTGATGAGTCCGCCCCGGCTGGGGGCCGCAAGCCATGCTTCAAGGATGCAAACTTAGAAGTGAAAAGTAGTTGAAGAATGAATAGGAAAAAGTAAGGTACAACAAAAGAGAGTTAGAGAGAGAAAAAAAAGCTACTTTAAAATAATAAGTTTTTATCGTCTTTTTACATCGGCTGAAGGTCGATTTGGTAGTTACGCTAGGTAAAGGGTCACCATGTTGCGCCAATTGAAGGGTCATCATGTAGGGCGGCTTTGAAGCCTATCTTCAAGTTCTGTTAACTCGGGAGGTTTTGTTAAGCGATGCACAGATTCATCTTTAAGTTTGACAAATATTATTCCACCAGCAGTCCATGTGCCTAATATTTTAGAGTCTCTTTGTAGCATACGCGCTCTAGTTGCGATTTGTGCACGAAGCCTAGTAAGGTCTTCATTTATATAAAGTTTTGTGTTTCGATTTATTGTGGAGGCGTGGAAACAAGACAATTTGGAGGGATCAAGTTGCTTCAATTTGGATTTTGCCTTAAACAGTTTGTCCCTAGTGCGGTATGTATTAAGACGAAAGATGATTGGGCGATGACTTGTTGGGTCCCGTCTTGGTCCGAGGCGATGACTTCGCGAAATGTCATTCAGAGATAATGGGACACCAATAGCTGCTGCATCTTCGAGAATGATTGTGTCAGTGTTTTCTTGCTGAGTCTCGGGAGCACCGGATAGCCTGAGGTTTGTACGGCGGCCATATTGGTGAAGATCGTCTAAATCATTGCTCAGGCGAGATATAGTTATATCCCGTTCAAGGATAGTCTTTTCAAGTTCCGCCACCTTCGATTCTATTGCTACAAAGCGTTCATTCACTGCATTGTTTACTGCTTTATTTATTATATTCCCAAGCATGTCTTTGACAGAGGGGTGGCCCAGTACTTTTAAAAAGTCTGCTACTGGGTTTAGAGTTGTTTGGGCAGTAGGTGTCGATTCTGCCATATTTAATACACTGGCACTTATACTTTCGAGATCAGTCTCAGTACTGGTTTCTTTGATCGAATTTTGTGCATGAACATAGTCTGGTGAAAGCTCACTTGGTAGTTTAGGTTTTGCTTTTTCTGTGTGCGGGGTCACCGGGATACTGTCGTCGGAATCACGGCGGCGTTTATCAGGGTTTTTTTTGTTTTCTTCTGCCCATTGAAACAAAAGTTTGACAACAAATCAACAGGCTTCACAATGTCACCATGTCATAGAAGCGTATATATATATCATATGGTATTGTCACTATAGGGACAACAAAAACACAAAATATTAACACAAGTTCAGAGTTCAGTATTAAATTCCAATCAATTAAATTGAATTAAATTCCAATCACTTTTGAGCACTGTGTCAACTGTTGAACGATTATGAAACAATCGATAGAGATCAATAAGAATCAGGTGATCGGTCAAGCGATAAGTGAGCTTCTCAATGTGTGAAGTACAAATGATACAGTTGTCTTCAAAGAGAGCTGTATAAATACGGTAGTTACAGTGTATGTATTATGACAACAACAGATAACTTCATGAATTGGATATAAAAGTTATATCACACGCAAAAGTAAAGCTTTACACAAGCATTATTTCTTCGGGAATTACTAGTAAACCCAAGAAAGTAGACGTTAATATTATTAACACATTGTTTATAGCTAAAACAAAGGCATCACTCACTTAATATTTAATTGCGTCATTACATGACCATGTGTCCCAATTGACCATGTGTCCCAACAGAGGTTAGGAATGTGTTAATGATCACTACTTACTAGTATAGAATTCGTCGCCTGAGTGCTAGAATGCCCTGGGACATATTACATTCTAGCGCTCAGGCGAAGAATTGTAATGGGTCGGGCACGCCACAACAATTGAGTTACGCTAATGGTTCAGTTTGACAGGGACAACCAGGGGATTTTTAACTTCAACTGTAAATCAGGGAGATTTTCGAATATCTACCTAAACCATCAAACCAATCGAATTCTTTAATCAGTACACGTGGTGAGGTCAGTGCATTTTTGGCACGACATACTAATGTAATTGAATTAGAGCTACACAGATTGAAAAGGCTGCAAATTCTGAAACTAAGTAGCCATGATTTTAATTAAATTTTAATTCTAACATTTTTACCAGAATTGTCCTCGGAAGATTTTTTTTTAAAGTTCTTTGTCTGCACCCTGCCAATGCCATACGCAAAAACACCGTCTATAGAATATATAGAGAGTAATCGATTTGTTTTGAGCGTTACGGTAAATAATTCATCGAGAGACGGGACGTGAGTAAATCACGAGGGCGTAGCCCGAGTGATTTACGAAACATTCCCGTCTCGAGATGAATTATTTACCGTAACGCTCAAAACAAATTGATTACTCTGTTTATTACATGACATTTGGAATAAAGAGGTCTTTTACTATAATAATTCAACCCAAACTATTGTCAGGATATAATCCAATTTAGTGTAAACACGGAAACATTTCTAAAATAAGCAGGAAGGAAATACGAAATAGTCCTGTCTCGAGGCGAATTATATACCGTAACTTGCCGTAAGAATGGGTCACTCTCTTTAGTAAATGACATTTTAGACCAAAATGTCTTTCCTCAAAAATAATTCAACACAAAATATTCGCAAATGCAACTTTGAAATACTTCTGAAATTAGCGCGTATGAATACATCACTTTCTGTTTCAAATCTTCGATTGGAAATGGCCCAGTTTTATTTCTGTGACTTTCGTTCGATATTTTATCATTTTATGCGGCATTCCAGTCGCATTTGGGGAATGTCATTCAGCCATAAGATAAAACATTTCTATTTGGATTTTGTCAACTGTGCTAACGAACCTGTTCATAAAGGAAAGAAAGGATTTTTAAAAATATTCAGAAGGAAAATTCATTTTAATTAACTGTTTACCAGCGATAAACAAAAACAAAAATAGTTCCGGTGGAGGCGTGGCTTATATACGTCAGTCGTTCCAAAGTTACTATTGAAGTGACATAATTCACTCGTGACATTACCACTTTTCAGTCAATATTAAATTCAATGCAAAACGAACTGAAGAATGTAATAAAGTGTATAATCAGTTATCTGTCGAGTAATAATTCTGTGGTCTGCAATTTCCAAATTGTTTAACTGGTAGAGTGCTAAATTATGTTTGGTTGACAAAATTTGTTCACCTGTATTTTCCTTGTTACAATTTATGGGAGAGTGCCAGTATTATTTCGTGTGGCCATAACTCGTTACATATCCCTAGAATAAACTTCGCACAAGAGAGGAATTAAGAAGGAGGCAGTGATAATGATGAAATAAATATACGTATTCTGATACACGGTATTCTGTTATTTTAACCCTTTACCTAACAAGAAAAGCAGATGACTCTTGCAAACAAAATTCTTGAATAACTATTTTTTTAATTTTTTGTCTCAAAAGCATAGTTTATGATCCCTCTTTGGAACGAGCTCGTTCCAAAGAGGGGTCATAAACTATGTTTTTGAGACAAATGATTTTAAAAAATACTAAAAATTAATTGGCGAATTTTGTGAATAGTACTGGCTGGTTTTGACCGTTACGTTGAGTTTAGGGGGCACCATGTTAATTCCACTTAAGAGTTAGGAATCCAAAACTACCGATTCCATTTTAGGCCAAATAATGATTTGATTCTCAAACAATCAATCACTGAAATTGAAACCCCTCATGGGATGTTTTATTTATTTATTTATTTATTATTTATTATTTATTATTTATTTATTTATTTATTTATTTATTTATTTATTTATTTATTTATTTATTCATTTTATTTATTTATTTATTGGGTCTAACGATACCATCGACAGGCAGGGTTGCCTCGTGTCGGACAGTTTTATGGGTGGAGGAAGCAGGGTACCAGAAAATAACCACCGAGCGGCGGCGAGCAACTGCCATACTCTCCAACGTACTTACTCCACACAAGCAGGGTTGGCATTGGTTGAAGTCGAGTGCACCATTGATGTGCAGTACGCTTTAGTACATAGCGTCACACACCCCTCCCCCCAAGCACCCACCCCCGTGGGCGATGGAGATTAAGTACCCTGCCCGAGGACACAACGCAGCTACCCCTGGCGGGATCGAACCGTGGACCTTTCGGTTTGAAGTCCAGTGCCCCAACCACCGAGCCATCGTTCTCCCTGTGATGTTTTTATTATTTTGCACATTGTGCATAAATATGTGACCTTAAACATCATTAAATAAATATTAAACAAATATTATTTTGCAGTGTTTTAAATTACAGAATCAGGAGACTACAATTTTTTTATGACTTTTGACTGACGAAGAACGGAGTAACTGAAATCTACAGAGCACAACTGATGATTATCTGTATCTTGTGGCTTTGCAATTGTTTCTAGACAAGTCTTACAGTTAAAACTAGAAGTGCTGTCATGAAATGCGCACAAATAGCACGTTGATATGCGCGTTAATGTGCGCGTTATGGCCCAAGTAAAGCTATCAAATTCTGTACATATGGCCTGTGCACAAGCAATGTTTCAGCCAATGGACCTCCGGGTAACCCGGAGGTCCATTGGCAGAAACATTGCATGTGTTTGCTATGAATAACCAGGATAACCTGCCGTGCTTTGGGTGCCATTCGATATGGCAATTGCGCGCAATTCCAACGCGCAATTAAGCGTACATAAGCGCACTATTCGTGACAGGACTTCTAGTTTTAACTGTAGCTGCATATGTTGTTCGCCAAGTCTTGCCTAGAAACGATTAGACTGTAACTTGCAAATTTCAACAGAGACAACATATTTGGGCACATGTTCTATTGCAGTTAAAAGTGATAAAAGTCGGAATTTGAAGGTTAATTTGGATGAGATAATTTGAACAGTTATGCACTTTCTGTATATTCTGTGTGTGAAAAGGCAGCAGAAAGCCTCTTAATTAAGCTAATTTTATGCAAGAAAAAATAAAAAAATAAATATAAACTCTTCTCACCCTCACTGCTTTGAAAAAAGCCTGCGAATCATTTAATTGATTTTGTGTAGCCTTACGCGTGTTAAGTTTATCCGGATTCCTCATGTATCATGTTTAAAAAGAGAACTGGAAATTCTAAGGTAGTTAACTTGGACACTTTGTGCGAGAAGTGATGTTGTCTGATTATTGATTGTAAATTACCAGAAAGTCTTTATACAACTTTTGACAGGCCTGATTCAGTACATTGGAACAGGCGCGTTGCCACCATTCTATATTGGGGGTGCGCTGGACCGCATGAGCGCGCTACAGATGATATTTGAAAGTCGATTATGTGAAGTTTCGCCTACCCCATGCGTACTACGACCGTCCGGTCGTTGTCCCTGCTCCCACCTTCCGATGGAAAGTAGGAGGAGCGTACTACGATCGTCCGGTCGTTGTTCCTGCTCCCACCTTCCGATGGAAAGTAGGAGGAGCGTACTACGATCGTCCGGTCGTTGTTCCTGCTCCCACCTTCCGATGGAAAGTAGGAGGAGCGTACTACGATCGTCCGGTCGTTGTTCCTGCTCCCACCTTCCGATGGAAAGTAGGAGGAGCGTACTACGATCGTCCGGTCGTTGTTCCTGCTCCCACCTTCCGATGGAAAGTAGGAGGAGCGTACTACGATCGTCCGGTCGTTGTTCCTGCTCCCACCTTCCGATGGAAAGTAGGAGGAGCGTACTACGATCGTCCGGTCGTTGTCCCTGCTCCCACCTTCCGATGGAAAGTAGGAGGAGCGTACTACGATCGTCCGGTCGTTGTTCCTGCTCCCACCTTCCGATGGAAAGTAGGAGGAGCGTACTACGATCGTCCGGTCGTTGTTCCTGCTCCCACCTTCCGATGGAAAGTAGGAGGAGCGTACTACGATCGTCCGGTCGTTGTCCCTGCTCCCACCTTCCGATGGAAAGTAGGAGGAGCGTACTACGATCGTCCGGTCGTTGTCCCTGCTCCCACCTTCCGATGGAAAGTAGGAGGAGGAGGAGCAAGCACCAGAACATTCTAGTGAGGAATAGCCCCCACCCCAAGAAAGTTTGGCAAAATTTAGTAGTGCCTTATTAAGAACGTGTGTAGACCCAAAATCGGATAATATTTTGGGGACTATTTTGTAGACTATTTTGATGCTCTAAGTTGTGTGAAAATTGCATTGGGCCAATGTTGTGGAGGGAGCAGAGAATCTTTTAGGTCTCATACCTCCCCCCCCCCCCCACCCCCGCAGCTACGCCACTGCCTGATAATTATTTTGAAGATGAAACTTTTGATGACTCTGAGCTGTAAATGGACAGTGATAACGTAAGTTTTTCACGGCGATAGTCATGACCCATATACCGATGTGACGTCACGCTCATCCTTAGAAATAATGATAATCTTTTTTTTTTATGAATTCTCGCAGTTTACAACGGAATTCCATCAGTTTTTCATTATTGTCACAAAGAGCTTCAGAGATTGATACTCGAAAATTACCGTCTTCGGTAAGTGTACCTCCACCTGGAAACATTCTGATGTACATGCCCTCAAAAAGCAAAGACTGGACGGAAAACGCTATATTTTTTTAGTATATACATATATTTTAATATATTACTTTGAAACACCAGAGTAAAATGACCCCACATATTTCTTTAGACAGTAAAAGGGGCGCACAGAGCATTGGTTAGGACTTCTTACTTCTGCGCAGGAAATCGTGAGTGAAGCGGTTCTCATTAAATCTGTCTTGTGTCAGTGCTTTTATGTATCGCCGTGCACGTGGGACTCTGTGTGTTTGATGCTCACTGGAATATCCAGTAGGGACGCACCTGGCCGCCTCCTCCATTCATTCTTACTTTGATTTGAGGGCACATTTCTGTTACAAATGGAGAGAAAATTACATGCCTTCATAAGGTAACTGAACAACTCAAATCATTGTCAACACAGTACAGAATTGTGTTATATTTGTTACAATCACTTTTTTTTCAGAACGAAGAATCTTTTATGTGACACTAGCAGTAACATATTCCCAAACGAACCATGGACAATGCTTGTTCACTGAAATGAGTTTTGTTCCATTGTTAGATAGAACCCAACAACCAACGCCTGGGTTGACAGTCCCCCAAAGTTGGCAATGCAGATGTGGTCCGATTGATTAAACTGGATTTGTACTGTTTCGTTCGTGATACAGTCACGGATGCTGAAAGTAACCGTATACGCCTATAAATAATAATAACAATTCGTCCCTTGAGTTCCAATGTATTCTATGTTCCAGTAGGCACATAAAATACATTGGAACTCAGGGAACGAATTGGGAACAATGTCAAAATTACTCTCAGCTTCTGTGGGAACAGTCTAAGGGAGACAATCCAGAAACTTCTTGACTAGACTTCGTCGTGTGAGAACCATAAGGTTCTATCTTCCACAGGAAGATAGAACCTTATGGTTCTCACGCGACGTAGTTTGTTGCTCACACCAGTTGAATTCTTGTTTTCAATTCCCATTTTGACATTGACGATATCACCCTGCGAATGTTCGAGTGTCCGAGTCGAAGTCGAGTCAATGAACAAATTCGAGTTGAATTCGGGACGAAAATAATATCACGAATATGAAAATCGAATATGAAAAAAAACCCTTTGAAGGAATATCTCGCTATACGAACATTTTTATCAGGTATAATTGCCCATTTAATACACTGAAAGCGTTTAATCACATGTATAAAGAACAAAATTGAAACGTCATGAGCGAAGTAAAATTTTAATTACTTCATTACGCAAAACTTTGGGCGGTCGCTTATTTGACGCAGTTATCTGGTGAAAAGACCTTAATTAACCCTGTATTACCAAATGCCTCCTTATTCCCATACCTCGCCTCTCCTCCCAACACCCGGAAACGAACTGTTTGAAGACATCCCGTACCTAATTCTTCCCAGTCTATCCGATAACCAGACTAAACCCCTTCTGTTGCCACCCAATTCCCACATATCCTTCATTCTCCCATCCTACTTCCCATTTATATTTCCAGTGAATCTTATTTTGCCTCAGTTTCGGTTGAGACAAAAGGATTGAGTCGTTGTTTCTTTCAGTTTTTATTTTTGCTTTTTTAACCCAAGGGGAAAAGTCAACAAAATACCGAAACTCTACAAAAGCCAATTTTTGAAACAAAAAGGCTTTCCGGTGAGTCCATGATATGGACCTGTGCCGTGATGTTATATGTACTTTGTGCTACACATGACAAGCAGCATTCCTTAATTCTGTGGATCCCCTCGCCCCACCACCTCTCGCTTCTTTTTTGTGTTCGACAACGTTTGTGAGTTTCGTTTTTTCTCGACAACTGACACCACGTAGATTTTTCGGTTTACCGGAGAGCTCTAGACTTCCACCACTCCCACCTCAAAGGTGCCTTCAAGGTACACATCAAAATTGAATTCTGCAAAATGCTGAAAGTGGCTTTGGATGGCAATGACTGAGTGAATTTCCATGTGATTGCTCGAATAGTGGACACTGGACTTTTAATAAAATTTGATAAAACAGCCTTATTAGTCTGTGTGAAAACACAGAGTATTGTTTCTGTGCGGTTTCCTTTCTTTTGACTATTGTTTTTGTACGATTTCTTCTTCTTCTTCTTCTTCTTCTTCTTCTCCTGTCTTCTGTCTTCTATGTTCTTCCTTGTCCGCACGATAACTCGAAAGGAATTGTCCTATCTCGCTGATTTTTTGGCATAATGATAGACAGTCAGACGTTCTCGGCCACCGATGTTTTTTCAGGTCGCTAGAACCACTGAGTATGGCCCAGTCGGTCACAGGGTTTTCACAGCCTCCAGTTTCCTGATACAGTAAATTCTACCCAAGCAATAGGATGCTATGTTATTCACACTGGAGATAATGTAAACATCAGTGGAGTAGCTGTCAAAAAAATGAAATGTAATCTTGTTATGATAATGGGATGTAAGTTCCTGGAACAAAGTGGAGAGAAACCCTTTGCCTTGCAAGGAAATAAATTATAAATTATGCAGTTCAATGCTTTTAACCCTCAAGACTTCAATGTGGATTGCACATATTTCATTTCAGGCAGAATAAAGTTAACCCTTTCCATAAATCTGCACTGAATAATTGTTGAAAACTTTCACAAAGCTGTCAGGGTGCCGGAAACAATGTAATACTGACATGGTCGACTGCACTGTTAACTGTGTTAGTGCTATAACTGTTTAAAACTCATTTGTTAGAGGAGTTCTGTAGTCTTTCACTGCGCTCGGCTCGGTCTCACCGAGAGTGCAGAAACCTTTGGTGCCAAAGAGCCATTAAGAGAATGTCTCTGAATTGTGCTGTTCCATCCCTCTGGAATGCAAAAGCAGGTACTGTCAGCTGAGAAACTTAATGTTTTTCGCTTTATTTTCTGTAACATTTAATTCTATGTGGAATGGGGCACCTTTTCAGTGTGCCTTCCAAAGTAAGAGATTCTTAACCCTTTAGCCAACATAACGGCGAAAACCGGTCAACATTATTCACAGAAATGTCTACTCAGTTTTAATTACCTTTTCATTTTTGCTTGAAAAACATAACTTATGACCCTTTATTGGATTGAGCACATTTTGTAAATGATTATTTATTTATTAATGTTTAATGTCACATATTTCAGCACATTGGCTAATCATGACCACGACAGTTTTTCGGGTGGAGGAAGTCGGAGTACCCGGGAAGAACAACGAGCAACTGTCAGATCCCCCACATTCTACCTTTACCCAAGCAGGGTTAGCATTGGTTGAAGACGGGTGCACCATCGAGGTGCAGAAGGCTTTAGTACACAGCGCCACCATGTACCCACGTGGGCAATGGGGTGAAGTGTCTTGCCCAAGGACAGAGTGAGGACCTCTCGCCTTGCAACCTTCACCTCTACCAACTGAGCCACTGCGCCCCCATTTAAAGGATTAAAATGGAGTATTTAAAAGGAATATTTTAACCCTCTGAAGGTCAAAATAAGTTGGCATTATTCAGAAAGACTGGGAAATGCATTTTATTACACCTTAAGGCATTTCTAAAGTGTATGAATGTATTTCATCACTCAAATTAGTGGGCAGAGCCAAACATGTCCATTTCTGATTCGTGTATCAAACCCTTTGAATGCTGGTCACATATATGCCATTTCTGGTTTCTTATAAAAATGTTCTAATTCCTGTATGAATATCTGCAAATACTGCTAACGAAAACCCATTTCTGATTTATTAAAAAATATTTTACTCCCGAAAATAAGCCTCCATGAGTTCTCTTTCTTTATAGTTTATTCCTGATACTTTAACCCCTTTCACACAGACTTGAATTTACTGGTGGCAATAAATTCTGTTTCTCTAGTTACAATATAAGTTTATATTTTAGCCTCAAAATAGCCAGACAATCGTCTTCTACCCTGTCCTGCTTCATATATTTCCCATCAATTATAATACTTGTTTAAACTGCATATTACGAAGTTTAATTCTCAAATTAATTCTCTCGTTTTGTACTTATTCATTCTAACTAACTATTGTCTTAGTTGACTTTATTTTCCGTGTTATTAACCCTCTCGTATGCTGCATTTCGCTACACAGCTTTTTCAACCCAGACATCGTTACCGTGAATAGTTAGAGAAAGAGAAGATAGATGAACTGGCCTAAAGTTACAAGAAATATATTTCCACGTTTTTATTTTTTGATATTTCATCATCACGTAACAACTTGCAATATATGCCCACAATCAACGACACGTAGCATTAACCCGGCGTGACACTTCGATATTGAATTATTTTTACTCCCCTGAATGCGCATGCGTGTAAACAGTGGTAAAGGTGATAATCTAAATTAATTACAAAAGATCAATGGGAGGGAAATGAAAAACTTATATTTGCCACAAAATTAATTTTTTTAAACAATGGGCCGACATATGATCAAATTAAGAAATAACTGTTGTTTTCCTTCAGTTTATGCGATATAAACCGCAAATTTTCAGCACAAGCTTCATAACTCGCGTAGCGAGTTATGATTAAGCTTGTGCTGAATATTTTCGGTTTATATCGCATAAACCGAAGGAAACCAACAGGTATTTCTTATAATTTAATCCGGTGACAATATTAAAATAAAAAAAAACTATGTGTACGTGAACGAAAAACTTTTAATTTTCGCAAAAGACAACAGTCAAACTCAGGAAAGTGTGCCACAAACAGGTCACGTCAATCATTGTCAAATTGTTTGCTGTTTGATTTTCGATTGCAGACGACAGATATTTAGCAAGTCACGTAACAATATCATTAAAATCTTCTTTTTTTAGTGGCGTGGGCGCACATAGGTAACCCAGGCACGTATCCATGATTTTATAATTTTTCTATATACCATGCAACAGAGTTTGGGGTGCCATCTGGCGGCGTGCCTCTCCCACTGGCAAAAAATCCAGAATCATTGAAACGAATATTTAATTGTTTTTGGCTTTTCAAAGGACATTATGTAAAATATATTGTCGCAGAATGCTGGAAACTATGAGAAATAATTAAGCAATGAAGTGACTTTCGAAGTAAGGTGGTTGTTGGCGAGTTAGGTATTGTTTGAAAGTTCGAAGTGCCAATGTCGTCCGTTGCCAGTTTCGTCAGATTCAAACCCCAGTTTCAATTTTAAATTGAGAACGTACACTTCACAAATTGTTGACAACGAATTAAAAAATAAAACAAGTGATTTATTGACACTTTTAGTGGGCCTTTTTCATTTGTGGGGAACTTAGCCCGATTTCCTTAGAAACAGCCGGAGTTCGGATGAATTCAAGTTATGTTGACGTACGGTCTGGGGAAATCTTTGTTCTCAAAACACGGGCATGCAGTCTTGTAGTAAAATTTTACAGAAACAGACATGCACGCGAACAGCGATATTCGTTTATTTCCAAGATTTTTTCTTCACAAGTTCACTGGCTCCAGTCTGTGAACTATTTTTACCAGTGATACAATACAATGTGAGTTTAAGACTGTCAGAATTACAGTGTCGCGGCCAGCCAATTTTGTGATCCGACGTGTTCTCCTAAAGGCTAAATACCAGAACCACTCACAACTCCCATTTGAATTACACTTCCTCTGTGTTTTGGGAAACAATGTTTTAATTCCTGGATGCTTCAGGCTTTGCAACCAGAATAGAACTGAATTCATCCTCAAACTAATCAATGTCGTCGCTCTCCTCGTCTGACATGGAGGTGGGGATTCTGATACGTATGTTTCTCCAAAAATGGCAAAAAACATTTAAAAACTTAAAAAAGCCTAAATACCAACCTCCCCAGAACCGACCTCTAAATAACATTTGCACACTGATTCCAGAGAAAATATTTCATTTCTACTAATTCTAGTTTGTTTTCGCATTCAAAAGGAAACTGAAATTTAATTTATTTCAAAATGTGTGAGTGCATTTGTGTCTGTCCATCCATCCATCAGTGAGTTGGAAAACTCACAGCCTGGACGATTCGTATCTCTGGCAATTGGTACCTTTTGCAGGACAATTTGTACCCCCGATGCCTGGACAATTTGTGCCTTTTCCCAGGACAATTTGTACCCCTCCTCTGGGCTTTATCTGAGAGTTTGTACCCACTCTGGACAATTTATATCCACTTCTGCAAATTCATACCCTGTTTAATTAACCCCTCTGAAAAAAATATACATGGAGATGGGGTTGGGAGAGGATTATAAACTTGGAGAAAGGATAAAAAAAGGCGATGTCATTTCTATTATTTTAAAAAGGCATAGAATATCAAATTTCATTACTTAAAGTAAAAAGCAAGTAGACACTTAAAAGATTCAACGTCACAACGGCAAAAAGAAAATGCTCCATTGAGGGAGCTCAGAATTAAATTATTAAGGCAGCACGCTCTTTAACTTATTTTTTGGGGCATAATAAAATTATTTATTGTTAGATTTTCACCAATTTAAAGAATTATTGTGGCTTCATTAAAAAAATAGTGTTTTAACTGTAAAACTACATCCATTACTATCTACTATAAATTTTCTTTTACCACGTACAGACCCGAAGTTGATAATACTAGAGATCGCTTTTTCCCTTATGCTGTTAAGCGATGGCTCACCCATCGAAGTTTTTGTATTACTATCACTTTGTCGACTTTTCATTTTCATTTCACTCAGCCAAAATATAAGTCAAAAACATTTAAATAGTTAATACCAGGCCTGAAAATAAGCAGTCTGACATTCACAGAATGAGGTTCCCAGATGGTGAATTTGATGATGCTATCCCATATAGTGGGCCAATTTATCCTCTGGGCACCTCTTTCTGTTTAGTTTTGAGACCCTGATTCATATTGAGGTTCACAGAGGGTAAATTTAGTGATGCTACCCTGCTGTGCAGGGCACCATCATTAAATTCACCCTCTGGGGACCTCATTTTGCAGATGACAGGCTGCTTATTTTCTGGCTTGGTTAATACATGGAACAGTTTAGTACACTTACTTGAGACAACTTGTACCAAAAAGGAGACAATTCATAACTTTTACTGGAACAATTTGTACCTTTTGTCTAGACAACTTGTACCTTATTGTCAAGACAATTTGTACCTTATTGTCAAGACAATTCGTACCCCCTAATTGTGGTATGAATCGTCCAGGGTGCAAGTTGTCCAAGAACCGTCCATCACAGACAGCGATTCTTTGCTTTTCATTTGCCCGGTTGTACATGTACATTTTCAGTAACTGGCTTCTGACTATTTTTCACATTGTAACCCCCTCCACCTTACACACACACGCATACACAAATATATTAAACATTAAAGAGCAGTATCTTTTTGAATATCTGATTCATCCTCTCTGGAAAACATACATGTACATTGTATTTTTCTTAATTTTACTCTTTTTATCAAAATATGTCATGAGTGTCTGTAGGGATTAAATCCAAGGTTGTGAAAGTGCCTTTATGGGTATTTGCAGCATAAGCACTGCACTACAGAAGCAATATTTGATGGTTTTAGGCATTTTAATGGTGCTGTGAGACACCACATGAGCTGCACTGTCATGCTGTTGGAAAAAATCAATGTGTAATGTTTTGTCAGAGACATACCAATGACTCTAGGTGCCTTAATTAAGAAATCTGAGAGATTTAAAAAAAAAACAAACTTTTTTACAAACACATTGTGAAATATCTTCACAAGCCAGAATGTGATTTAAAAACTATCACAAATGGGAAATTTAATATCATAAGAGGTTTGTTTTGTGTCAACATCAATTAATTTATGAATTATATCATAGTTTTGGATGACAGTGGGTATGCTGGGGGTCTAGGGGACACATTCAGGGCTATATTTTACCACATCAATATGCAGAAGAAAAAATTTGACATCATTTGTTAGGATAAAATGGCACTATCTATTGATATTGGTGATTTATATAGCTGCAACACCAGTTTTTAAAACAAAATTGATATTCATTTTGTTTTGTGTGGAGGGGAATGAGACAGATTTTTCACCAAACTATTGTCTGCTGATGCAGATTTTAGTTTTATTTTGGGATTGGGGTAGTTTTCAAAGAAAGCTGTGAATTCTCAAGCAGAAATGACTCTTTTATCAAATGAAAGAGGTAAAATGTATCTTTGGAAGCATTAGAATGTAGGTTAAAATCCCTCCCAATCATTTTTACACACCTAGCAAAATCTTCCCCCTACAGTTTTTGAGGTTAGTACCACAATCAACCACATTATTTAGTTTAAACAATATTTATTTCAGATCAAGTAAAATTTACAAAGAACAACGACAAACGAATAACAGAATAGAACATGAACTGAATTGGATTCAGCAGTAAGCTTATACAAGGCTGTCTTATTTTAAGAGCAGTACAAAAATCCCCCTCCCGGCCTTTCACACCAAAAGGTTAAAAGGCAGGGATTTAAAAACTCATGTATTTAATTTGTAAATTACATAAACACTCATTTACAAGAAAACATGCCTCAGTAACTATTTATCAAGACAGTTATTTATTTATTTATTGGAGTTTAAGGAAGTGCTCGGCCTCAAGCGGTAAAAAGTTTTGGACATTTTTGTATGGCTTTAAATATACTTCTAACAAATAACAAATTAGTGTGGGTGGGGGGGGGGGGGGGGGGGATTTTGGTTCACCAGAAATTATGGAGGGAGGAATTTCTGTTCACCTGAAAAAAACATTAGGGGGGGGGGGGGGGAGGGGGGTGGGAGTGGATGCGCATTGTGTGAAAAATGATTTAGTGGTGGTGGGGGAGGGGGTTGTCAGGGAAAAGTTTTGTACGTTACCCTTTGGAAGGTTTGGGGTTGATTATAGGAAATACATACATGTAAATGTACATGTACTTTGGCTTCCAACACCGATTTAATTATTATTTTTTGTATATTACACGTATTTTACATTTAAATGTTCATTCAAGAAACACAGACTGAATAATACTGTTTTATTTTTTGAAAAGTTATATTTTTGCCACAGTCAGTAATAAAGGCCATATATTGCCAAAAATAATGCAGTTAAATGCATCTTGAGCAGGTGTGGCATCCAGAACTGAGTAGCACACCATAACCTCTGGCAAATACCAAATACACATGTAACCACCTATTTTACCTATTAACACATTTAATTAAACCATGGTTTCCCCTCATAGTACTTGTTATAGAGGGGATTCCAATTATATTCCAATCCTCTCCCAAATCACCATCCAAACACTTGGCCAGAAAACCCCAATTTCACTTGTATTCACTGGTATAATAGAAGTTTTCTCCATATTATGACCCTTTACCTTACATGAACATGAAAAGAAGATACCACTTTTGAATAACTAATTTCTTTTCATGTTTGGGTCAAAAACATAGCTATGATCCCCCCCCCCCCCCCTTCACTGGAATGAGCTGAACAAGCTCATTCCAATGAGGGGGTCATAAGCTATGTTTTTGATGCCAAAAATGCAAAAATAATTAACATTGAATGGCAATTTTGATGAATGGTGCTAGCCGGTTTTGGCCATTACTCTGAGTGAATGATTAACAGAAACTTTCTCCATATTATGATGTTAACCCTTTACCCTGTACATAAAAAGAAGGTACCACTTTTGAATAACTAATTTGTTTTCATTTTTTTTTTTTGTCAAAAACAGCTATGACGCCCCTCACTGGAATGAGCTGAATGAGCTCATTCCAATGAAGGGTCATAAGCAATGTTTTTGATGCCAAAAAATGCAAAAATAATTAACATTGACTGGCAATTTTGGTGAATGGTGCTAGCCGGTTTTGGCCATTACATTGACTGAATGATTAATAGAAGCTTTCTCCATATGATGTTAGCCCTTTACCTTACATGAAAAGAAGATTGCACTTTTGAATAACTAATTTCTTTTTATTGTTTGCGTCAAAAACATAGCTATGACCCCCACCCCCTCCACTGGAATGAGCTCATTCCAATGAGGGGTCTTATAAGCAATGTTTTGATGCAAAAATAATGAACATTGAATGGCAGTTTTGGTGAATGGTGCTACTAAGCCTGTTTTGACCATTACAATAAGTTAGTGATTAAAAATGTTAAAAAACAATTTGTTCATTCACAGAGTATTTTGGAACATAAATTTGGGGAAAGGGGGTGGGGGTACATTGGGGAAAGTAACAAAGTTGCAAATGTGAATGAATGGCTTTTGTGCACATACCAATATAGTAGTCTGATACTAGTGTTGTCAGGGTCCCCATGTTATAGCACAAAACTACATTGAAAATTGTGCCTCTACCACTCATACTGAACCACTCAGCTGATGAGAAAGTTAACAGCATACACTCTCAGTTTCCTATGATTTGCTTTAGTACTGCAGCACTCAGGGTCCATTGAGTTTTTTTTCTATTTGACAACCCTGTCCTGGCTCTTCTCAATATATTTTTCATTGTATGTCAGTCAGTATTCCTATGTACATGCAGACTGTCACTTTCAAAATATGTGATTGCATGTCTGTCCATCCATCATACCATTCCTCTGTACATGTAGCCTGTCACTTTCAAGGTTTGTGATTGCATGTTTGTCTGTCCATCATACAAAGTGTTGGTTTGTTTTTCATTTGCACAGTCCTACATTTTCAACAACTGGCAGTTGACCCCCCTCCCATACACACACATACACAAATATATTAAACATTAAAGAGCACTACATTCCTGAAGCAAATATCTGAGTCATCCCCACTGGGTACTATGCATGCATGTATTTTCCCTAATTTCACTCTTTTTATCAGAATGGGTGCCTGTAGGGATTAAATCGAAGGTTGTAAATGAGCCCTTGTGGGTACATGTGCTTGCGGGACATGCACGTCACTACAGAATCAATATTTGATGGTTTTAGGCAACAGTGCTATGAGATACCATAGGAGCAGTGCTCAGCTGGTCATACTGTTGGAAAAAATCAGTGTTTAATGTTTTGTCAGTTCCATACCAATGACTCTAGGTCCCTTAACTGAGAAAGTGAGGCTTTTTTCACAAGAATGGCAAAATATTCATCAAATGCATTGTGACATATCTTCAGAAGCCAGAATGTGATTTAAAAACTATCACAAATGGGAAATTTAATATTACAAGAGGTTTGTTATGTGTCAACAACATCAATTAATTTATGAATTTTATCCTAGTTTTTGATAAAAAGGGGCATACTAGGGGGACACCTTCAAGGCTATATTTTGCCACATCCATATGTACATATAGAAGAAAATTTGAAATCAGTTGTTAGGATAAAATGGTACTGTCTATTGATATTGGTCAATTATATAGCTGCAACCCTAATTTTTGAATCAAAATTGACATTCATATTGTTTCGTGGGGTTGGAACACCACTCTTTGTCTTGCTATATGGTTAAATGAGACAAATTTTCCCTCAAAGTATTGCATGCTGATGCAGATTTTAGTTTTATTTTGGGATTAGGTTAGTTTTCAAAGAAAAGCTACATGAATTCCTTACCTCTCCTTTTACTCATTAGGTAACATAGTAGAAAAATGTACTGGAGGCAACAGCAATTTTTAAGCCATTTGACACAGTTTGGACAGTTTTCTTTAAAACAACAAATTTCCCATGTTTTTAACTCAGTGGAAGCCAAAAGTTGAATTCTCATGCAGAAATGACCCTTTTGTCATATGAAAGAGGTAAAATGTATTATTGATAGGATTGGGGTTGATTAAGGAAATACATAATTTGGCTTCCGAACCTGATTTAATTATTATTTTGAGAGATTATTTCACATTTAAAAATTCATTGGGGTACCACACACCTTACAGTACTTTTTATTCTTTTGAAAAAATATGTTTTTGTCAGTAAGGGCTATATATTGCAAGCAAATTCACATCTTGAGCAAGTGTAGCCTCCAGGGGCACACTACAGCCTCCAGCAAATGCCAAATAACAACCAATTTTACCCTACATGTACACATGTATTAACAAATGTAATTAAACCATGGTTCCTCGTCATAGTACTAGGGGCGGGCGGGGGGGGGGGGGGGGGGGTCCAATCTTCCAACCCCCTTCCAAGTCTCCATTCAAACTCACAGCCAGAAAGCCCATATAGCACTTTTATTTACTGGTATTGAGATGTTTGTCTGAATTATGCTGTTAACCCTTTACTTAACATGAAAAGCTGATTACCCTTGCCCACAAACTTATTGACTCACTAATTTTTTGTGTCAAAAACATGACTTTTTACACCATTGGAATGACCTCATTCCAATGAGGGGTCATAAGCTATCTTTTTGACACAAAAAACGTGAAAACAATGAACATGGAATGACAACACTTGGGAATTGCACCAGCAACTTTTGGCCGTTATATTTGGTAAAGGGTTAAACAATGTTAGAAAATAATTTCTTCATTGAAAGAGTATTTTGGAACACAAATTTGGGGGTGGGGTATAGTGGAAAAAATAACACAGTAAAGTTGCAAATGTGAATGAATGTCATTTGTGCACAGCTACCAATAAAGTAGTCTAGTACTAATAAAGTCGTCTAGTACTAAATTTTTCCTCTTATTTGATGCACGGCCCTCTGTTGTTGAAATATCGCGTTATCAAGGGCCATAACTCTTGAGAAAAAAAGCGCAGACACGCCCCATTTTGCGTCATTGGGTGTTGCACGTGCACATCAAGCTACACACCAAATATCAAAACCCGTCCAGAAATAACTAAGTTTTTTAGCAAAAAGGGCCGCCTGCCCGGCGACCGACTCTTGCCATACCAGTAGTCAAGGTTTTTTGTTGTTGAAACATTCGACTAAAAATAGGAAACTAAATGAATAGAATTAAATAAGTATGCCTAATGATATCACACAAAATAAAGACAAATATGCTTTTTAAAGTGGCAGCAATTGCTTATCAAATAATATTACCGTCTTACTTTTGTTCACGATTCCTACGTTTTCCTATCAAATTCATCAATTTTAAATAGCGAACCCGGACCAGAAGAAACGGATAAATTACCAAATAACGGCGAGGTTATTTCGTAAATCCGGCGACGGAACACCGGCGACGTTTTTTTCTCGAGTATGGCAAATAACTGACAACATTGGTGTCATCAAATTGAGATAGGTCGGATATCACACATAAATCTGCTATTACGCACCCCGCCCCCTATACATCCTGCAAGTATAAATATCTCCATAATAAAATAATTTCTTGCCTAATGTTCCCTACATGGGTTAACTTGGAGGGGAGGAGGGGGGGGGGGGGTATGGATGATTTTTAGCTCACCGAAGGGAGCTTAACTTCTCACTTGCCGTCCGTTGTCGTCCGTCGTGAACTTTACATTATCGACTTCTCCCAAACTACTGGTGCAAATTGAACCAAATTTGGTGTGCATGTTCCTTATATGCCAATTCAAGTTTATACAAATAACCTTGCCGCGCCCACAATGGGCACCACAAGAGGCATTGCTCTGATTGGACCCATACATTTTTTTTTTAAATTAAAAAAAATCTACTCCAGAACCATCATTTAGAATATTTTGATATTTGGTAAAAAACATCTCTAGGGGTGGGGGTGTGGGGGGGGGGGGGGTGTCAGTCAGATTCAAGTTTATTCAAATCGAGTCCATGGGTTAATAATCGGGCTCCCAGTAGGAACCCGGATTTTAACTTAGTGAAATATGAGGAAATTTCTTTAAAAATCTTTCATATTTGGTATGAATGCTTTCGTATTTGGTATACAACATCTCTAAGAGGGTCAGATTCAAGTTTGTACAAATTGGGTGCCTCAGTTAGTATTTGGGCTCTCTATTGGAGCCCAAAGATTAACTTAATGCAATGTGAGGACATTTCTTTAAAAACCTCCTTCTTCAGCTCCACTGGTCAGAATTGTTTCATATTTGGTATATAACATCTCAAGGGGGATCAGATTCAAGTTTGTTACCTTTGAGTCCCTGGCTTATTATTTGGGCTCTGGGTGGCATGGGGAGCATGTTAGGTTCAGGTTTGTTCAAATCGATTCCTTAGTGTTTTTCCATAAAATTTGCCTCTCATGCCTTCATTTCTTTGTAGTGTTGATGAACCATGTATAACTGAATGTGACCCCAAATACTTCTTTGAACCACGTTGGCAGGTGAGCGATTAAGGCCCCTTAGGGCCTCTTGTTTAGTCAAGTTGTGACGAAGTCAGGCTCGTCTTATAGTTTGGTGAATGGCGGACGGGTGTAAACAATTGGTTTCCGGATGATAACTTGATAATGGTTCGTCCCACGTTCATGAAACTCCATAGGTAGGTTGGCATCGGTGAGTGGAAGAATCCTATTTATTTTGGACACGCTTGGTCAAATGTCAAGGTCACAGTGACTATGAACATAGTAAATTGTAAACAATTGGTTTCCGAATGATAGCTTGTCTATGATTAAACTCACATTCATGAAACTTCATAGGATGGTTGACATCGTTGAGAGGAAGAAGCGTATTTATTTTGGACTCGCTAGGTGAAAGGTCAAGGTCACAGTGACCTTCTACATAGTAAGTCGTAAACAATTGGTTTCTGGATGATAACTTGACTATGCTTGAACCCACATTCAGGTAGGTTGGCCTAAGTGAGTGGAAGACCCCTATTTATCTTGGACTCGCTAGGTCAGAGGTCAAGGTCACATTGACCTTGAACATAATAAATCGTAAAAAATTGGTTTCCAGATGATAATTTGACAATGGTTCCACCCAAAGTCATAAAACTTCATAGGTGGGTTGTCGTTGTTGCAAGAAGGAGCCCTATTTATTTTGGAATCAGTAGGTCTAAGGTCAAGGTCATAGTGACCCTTCACATAGTAAATTGTAAACAATTGGTTTCCGGACGATAAGTTGATAATGATTAAACCCACTTTTGTACTGTCACAACTCGACATTGGATTGTTGATCCTATCGGAATTATTTTTTTTGGAGGGGGGGGGGATGTGCCCCCAGAACGCCCCCATGGCTGCGCCACTGTGCCCCACTTGGGAAATCGTGATTAAGTGCCTTGCCCAATGACACAACGCAGTTACCCCTGCTGGGGATCGAGCCATGTATCTCTCGGCTTGTTGTTAGTAGTAAATCATGTACCCGATCGACCCACATTAGCCGGATCTCATGTGACATGGTCCAGTTACTTCATTTTTGGTTGTCATTGTAGCCCGCGTGACTGTCATCTTGTGACAACATCCCCGTAGTGATACGTGGTCCTAGTGTGCATGCGCCGCACGTTTTTGTTGAGGTGAGACGAGTGTATGTCGTCCATTTTGTATATCTGAGACCGCCATCTTGATTTCTAAGATAGCACATGGTTTCTATGTGACCCAAAACCTTCTGATAGGAAAGGGGTGTGTTCGGAGGGTGTGTTCGATTGAATAGGAGTAAATTTAATTACAACAAAAAACCTGACAATCCCTCTAAATAATCCAAAAACTACCAAAACTACCAAACTCCCATCAAGGGCTTATAATAGTAGCACGTAGTGCTAAATTAACGATGAGAGGTCGCATGTGGATAAATTATACGTGAACTAGAATAAATCGAATTACCACGAACATCCAGACAAATCCTCTAAACCATCAAAACAACTTTATTTGGCACGAATTCCTCAATTTTGGGCTTAAAAGAGTAGCATGCAGTGCTTTAAGTTGAGTTGCGTTTCCTGGTATGAGTAATTGTATTTGTTCGCATACTTTGTAAAATTACCCAAATAAATCCAACAGTTCTTTTACTAGTGCGGATTTCCCACTAAATATTCGGTTTCTATCTGTTGTCCCCTAGAATTCTTCTTTTTGCCCAAGAATAGACGCATTCCTTTGTATAAGTCTAAAAGAGTAACTTTATTGTTTCGAATGTGCACCATAGTCTCGGTATTTTATCTATCCCGATATATTCTGTGGTTTATTTTCTGGCCTGTTTTGCCTTTTACTGGCCCCATTTCTGCCTATCCTAACAGTCTATTTTGTCTTGGACGTCTCAGTTTTTGCCTTCCCTGTGTATAACGAAGTCCTCTATCATCCTCAAACCCAAAATACAATCACGCAGGGATAGGTATTATTCGAACGACTCGAATCTTATCGAGCGAATAAGCTTTTGAGCAATTACAGAAAAAGTCATTGCCCGAACGACTCAAATCCCATTGAGCAAATGAGTATCGAAAGAGCAATTTATTTTACGACTCTTAATGCCCAACGGGGTGTAGGAGGATACCTATGACATGATGACATAGTACTATATATACCCGATGATAATTTAGCTCCAAGCATCTGCTCAGTTCTAGACCTTTCCATGATCTTCATATCTCCAATACCACTATTACTGATTTTCCCAATATTGCCATCCTCTGTCCTTTGATTAGCTTTTACAGTAGTCACCAAAACCTGTAGTCTTCTTTCACTCTTGCAGTCTTGTACCATTACTAGCACTAGTAAGGCTTGCTAACCATCTCAGATTGCTCGAACGACCAGAATGGAACAAATGAGCCATAGAGTAATTGCCTGAATGAGTGACTCCACGTACGACTCTTGCTCGTCTAGGTATTGAAGGATGGGAAGGATCTTGGGAACTAATAACGTGATATAATAACCTTAGTTATTGAAATTGACGTACAATCCAGCTCATAATATAGTCTTGTTTTTTGAAAGTGTTGTTAAACTCTAATGAACCAATTTGCCATTGAATTATGATCTTTTGTCAGTTTAAAAAATGAATGTTTGTTTTACTGTAGCTTGTCTCAGATTTGATCCTTCCGCAATCTTTGAAAGTTTCCCGATTGCCATATTTGTCGCCACATAAACATATGAACATACATGTGTGGTTCTGTGTTTATTTGCATGTCGCTCTACAACACGTTTTGGCAAATTGTTATATTTCACATAACCGCTGCTATTTCTGCGATACATACCATCTCTTTCCTGAAAAATCTTGCTTAGGGCCTGTAGTATTTACCGAAAATTCCGAAATTAACAATATTGGGTGTGCACCATTACGTGTCACGTATTTTCATATTAAGTTCCCCCAAAAGCATGCTTGGATGTATGATCTTTTATTCGTCTCCCACTTCGGTATATTTTATTAAATTCAATTGTTCCCGAGAAATTATCATCATATTTTCGCTGACTGGAGGCGATGAAAAATCGATCATTGATCTTTGTTTACAAGCTTGTTATCCATCTGTTAGTCTGCCGTCACGCCCTCACGGTGACAATTGGATTGAGTGGGCGGGGCTTCCAGAGTCTTCAAAGTTGGACCGGATGTGCGAACGTGTACACAATCCAAAACATTACGTGATTTGGTTTATACGATTTTGACGACTTTCACACTGTATGCATTCAACCAATCAAACGCAGAGGCGGGGCAAATGATTAAATTATTAGTTTATATCATACTTTTTGAAACGGTATCAGTTAAGTTTTGTTAAAATTAGTTTTTACTGATTCCATTTGTGTTTAAAATTTTCACTTTTTATCTCCGTACATCATCTTATTAATTTGTTAGAAAAGACTGAGGCGGGTAACTTCAAAGTTCTAAACATGTACTACAACCTGAAGAGAAAATTGGGACGGACATAGATTTGATTGAAGAAAAAAATAACTGTCTTTGTACTAAAACATATTTTCGATATGTTATTGTTTTAATGGTTCCATTTAACTTTGATCAGTGGTCTTTTTTCTATTCTTATGACCTAGGGCAAACAATACCTCTCCTTCTTGGGGGACAGTTACATGTCAAATATGACCGCATGCGTTTTGGTGCGTGAAAAATGACGGGAGAAAACTAAAAATTCTCGCCCTTACTAAAGCAGTAGAAACTAGATCAATATGCCTGCTACTTTGGAGCGAAAGGTAGTAAGGGCTTTTTCTTTTACATAGATTTGCTTTGTATGCGTATAAAATTCAAGGAAGAGGGCCAGGAATGATAGATGATCGAAACGTAATAGATTTTCCTTGCGTTAATAGATTTCCATTTTATCTACACGCACGTCAGCTTATGTTTAATTCTGTTAATATTTAATGGTAATCTTTATAAATTTAATTGATTTGAAATAAATACTGTTTAAACAGAACTGGCTCCATCTCAGGGACAAGATTAGAACCAGTTTTGGTTGTAAAGAGAACCTATATTTTTTGCAGTGTTCTGCTCATCTACCATCGGCTTTTTAATAGCAGAATTGATAAAATAGCTACTTGTGTCAATCCGAGAAATGCGAAATATTAACGCACTGGGTTTGTCAGGTGAAAAAACAAAACAAAAACATAACTACTGTCGACGGACGCGGACTTTGTCCTGTATACACATAACTATTGTACACCTTGGTTCGCTTTCTTAAAGATATCATAAGTTAGATAGTTCTACACCCATAGGAGAGAGGGCATTCATCACCGCGGATCGAATGATATCATGAGTATCTTCTCAAGGCGAGTCTGACTAGCCATTCGAGTTTAACAACGCGTCCGGATGATCAGTGGAGTTATCTTGATTTGAACGATCAATGACAGCGCTGGAAAAGGAGTTTGGATAAAACCTTACTAATTGGTCATTCGAACCATTCCATGAAAGAAGACTTCCAAATTATTTCATTTAGAATATACACAGAACGACACACGTGTTTGAATGGGTTAATCAATATGGCACGAGTGCCAGAGCGCAAGGATAAAACGAGAGACTAGAGGCCTTGAGTTTGATCCTTCCGTGATGGCACAAGTGCCATATCGATTAACCCACTCACAGGCGTGTGTCGTTCTATGTTTATTACACGCCTTCACGTCTATAAAACAATTATTAGAAGGACACTCGGCAATTCATTTGACAATTTTTAACACAGAAAACACATCTTATTGCCAACCAAATTTGCGAGGGGAACCCGTGTTAATATTTCGCCCCCTGAGTTGCAATGTGTTCTATGTGCCTACTGGCACATAGAACACATTGGAACTCAAGAGACGATTTTCAGCTATCGCTAGCGATTCAAATTGTAATTGCGATGCACGATTTGTATACAATCCCAGTGTAATTTCGCTTCTATTTAAAATAGTCCGTCAACGATTTCCGTTCCGCACATATGCGCGGAGCAGATTTTTATTTTCCGCACGGTTTAGTGTTGCTCGAGATGGGAATTTAATAGAACAGCCGTGTAATGAAAATGAATACATGGGTGGGTAAATCAGATTTAAACAACGGTTGGAGTTGACTTCGAGGGTCTTCGTAGTAGATAAAATCAACATCACAATAATGGATCAAATCTGATTTACTCGCGACTCAGTATCTGTCAGTTATATTTATACTAGGTTAGATTAAGTCTGAATTAACCTGTGTATTTACTCTGGATAATATTGTACGGATTCTTGGAAATTATGTTCACGACCAGAATTTCCTTATCACTTCAAATGGGTTCACCTCCCCCCGCCCCACCCCCATCTCCGAAACTAATGAGTGAAGACATACGCCAACTTGAATTTATGCGAGAAATTATCCATGGAAAATTATTAGAATTGATCCCTATTTGCTAACTCTTATGGTGAACTATCTTGCATTTGTAAACGACACCTACACACAATTTATAAATATTTGCTGTACTTGTTGGGAGAGCGGGTGAAGGGAAACAAAGGACACATCGATATATTTGGCATGTGGAGGGAATATAAGAGGATAACAAAAGAATCAAGGCGGAATGATCAAATGTATTTTAATATAACATTAGCTAGTAACAACACTTCACCCCCCCCCCCCCCCCCATCGCCCACGTGGGGGCACGGTGGCGCCGTGTACTAGGGTGTACTGTACGTCGATGGTGCACTTGTCTTCAACCAATGCTAACCCTGCTTGTGTGGAGTTAGTATGTTGGGGAGCCGACAGTTGCTCGGTGGTTCTCTCCCGTTACCCCGGCTTCCTCCACCCGTAAAACTGTCATGGTCATGATTAGCCATTGTGCAGAAATATGTGACCTTAAAACACCAATACATATAAATAAATAGATAGTAACAAGAAGTCTGCTATACAAAGATGATTCTAATGATTGGTTGACGCTTTCGCCAACTACACACACAAGTGCTTCCAGGCTTGCTATGATCTTTTCGTCGATAGCAAGTCTTTTCTTCTCAACTTCAAGTCTCTCTTCCTCGATTTCAACCTCTTCTCCTTTACCTCAAACACCCTGTCGCTAACGCCCAATCCACTGTGACGTTTCTTCCTAGTCGAGGTGAAAAAACACGGCACTGCAGCTGTTGGCTCGTTGTCAGCAGTTTCCTCGTCAGATAAAACATTCATGCTGATAACGTTTCGTGGGTTAAATATGATAAATATGGTAAGCCAACTCACCTCTTTGTGTACTCGTTTGTCCTATCTCAGTTTCAATCACTCCTATAACACCATAGATACGTGTTGGTCTTAGAACACACATGATCCCCTCATCGTGATCGTTGGAAGGACCGCCTCTCCCTGTTGCACCAATATCCCTGTTGCTCTTAGAGATGTTTTTCTTGGTTGCACTAGCCATCTTCGTTCATTTCTTATTTATTTCATCGATACTCCTCACATGACCAGATTGGTTTACAACTTTGACGTTACGTGTAA